>JAVGWX010000014.1:64660051-64720051 GCA_036924085.1 Ariolimax columbianus
AGCAGCCAGCGACTCATAGCTGGATGCTCCCATCAAGGTCAGAGAACCAGAGATGGACACGACCCTATTTTGCCTTCAAGTGGCAGTCCTGGAAACAGGCTGCACTAGTGTAGTCTGGTTAAGAGAATGGGCATCGCACTGAGAACGCAAACATGGCACCCAAAAACAGCGTATTGAAACCGGATGAGTGGGGCCGAATTGGGTAGGTGTCGCAGTCTCGCTGTAAACTGTCACACGGTGACACATGGATCTTTTTAGGAAAGCAGAGAGAGGAGGAGAAGGAAGAATGAAGAAGGAAGAAGGAAAAACGAGGAAGGAAGAATACAGAAGAAAGAAAGAAGAATAAAGGACGAAAAAAGGAAGATCAAAGAAGGAATAATGAAGAAGGAAGAATGAAAAAGGAATAATAAAGAAACAATAAGGAAGAAGGATTAAGGAAAAATAAAAAGGAAGATGGAAAAAGGATAAAAACAGAATGAAGAAGGACGAATGAAAAAAGGAATAAAGAAAAAGGAAGAATAAAGAAAGAAGAATGAGGATTAAAGAATGAAAAAGGAATAATGAAGAAACACGAAGGAAGAAGAATAATGAAGAATAATAAAGAAAGATGAAGGAAGCAAGAAGGAAGAAAAGAATGAAGAAGGAAGAAGGAAGATGGAAGAATGAAAAAGGAAGAACGAAAAAGGAAGAATGAAAAAAGAAGAATGAAAAAGAAAGAACGAAAAAGGAAGAATGAAAAAGGAAGAATGACAAAGGAAGAAGGAAGAATGGGAGGTGGAGTAGAGGTGTGGTAGAGGTGGCGTAGAGGTGGAGTAGAGGTGGCGTCTACGTTGTTAATTTTTATCGTTTCGTTTTCTCAGTGTACAGGATGGAGTTTTTTGTAAGTTAAATTCATTACATTTTTAAAAAAACTACATTCTGCCATCAAGGATGAAGTGCTAGGAGGATTAGTTCCGCTTTAATTTTCGATGAGTGATTAGTTCCCTTCTTTATCGTCACCCCTCCTCTATCTCTATAGTGGGTACTCGTGTACAGCTGAGTAAACCTGGGCTTTCCCGAGCAGGGAATGAACCAGGTACATTTTACATAAGAGGCAGCACGTCAAACCGTATTGTCCTTTGATAATATATTGATTAGGCGGTAATCGGGCATAGGCCATATGGATAACGGGGTTGATAAGCGTTTCATCAGGTCGATATCAATTGGCTGGGGGTGAGAGGGGAGGGGGGGGGGGGGGAGTCGCTCGAGGAGATCAAATACGATATTCTGACATCAGAAAGAATAACTGCCGACGATTACCTTTTGAAAGAAGCTCAGTCAAGAATCCAAGACATAGCACAATTAGTCAAGTGTTCTCGTCAAAGCAAGCTTGGCGATAAAAATTGGGCGGAAGAACCTGAGCTAGGAATAATGGGCGAAGAACAGTAGGCGAAGAATAGTAGGCGAAGACGACTAGGCGAAGAACACTAGGCGAAGAACAGTAGGCGAAGACGACTAGGCGAAGAACAGTAGGCGAAGAACAGTAGGCGAAGAATAGTAGGCGAAGACGACTAGGCGAAGAACACTAGGCGAAGACGACTAGACAAAGAACACTAGGCGAAGAACAATAGGTGAAGACGACTAGGCAAAGAACACTAGGCGAAGACGACTAGACAAAGAACACTAGGCGAAGAACAGTAGGTGAAGACGACTAGGCGAAGAACACTAGGCGAAGAACAGTAGGTGAAGACGACTAGGCGAAGAACACTACGCGAAGACGACTAGGCGAAGAACACTAGGCGAAGAACAGTAGGTGAAGACGACTAGGCGAAGAACACTAGGCGAAGACGACTAGGCAAAGAACACTAGGCGAAGAACACTAGGCGAAGAACACTAGGCGAAGAACACTAGGCGAAGACAACTAGGCGAAGAACACTAAGCGAAGACGACTAGGCGAAGAACACTAGGCGAAGAACACTAGGCAAAGACAACTAGGCGAAGAACACTAGGCGAAGAACAGTAGGTGAAGACGACTAGGCGAAGAACACTAGGCGAAGACGACTAGACAAAGAAGACTAGGCGAAGACGACTAGACGAAGAACACTAGGCGAAGAACAGTAGGTGAAGACGACTAGGCGAAGAACACTAGGCGAAGACGACTAGACAAAGAACACTAGGCGAAGACGACTAGGCGAAGAACACTAGGCGAAGAACACTAGGCGAAGACGACTAGGCGAAGAACACTAGGCGAAGACGACTAGGCGAAGAACACTAGGCGAAGAACAGTAGGTGAAGACGACTAGGCGAAGAACACTAGGCGAAGAACAGTAGGTGAAGACGACTAGGCGAAGAACACTAGGCGAAGAACACTAGGCGAAGAACACTAGGCGAAGAACACTAGGCGAAGACGACTAGGCGA
Organism: Ariolimax columbianus; assembly: GCA_036924085.1. NCBI lineage: Eukaryota > Metazoa > Mollusca > Gastropoda > Stylommatophora > Arionidae > Ariolimax > Ariolimax columbianus. The sequence continues at coordinate 64,662,450 of JAVGWX010000014.1, forward strand.
AGAACACTAGGCGAAGACGACTAGACGAAGAACACTAGGCGAAGAACAGTAGGTGAAGACGACTAGACGAAGAACACTAGGCGAAGAACAGTAGGTGAAGACGACTAGGCGAAGAACACTAGGCGAAGAACACTAGGCGAAGAACAGTAGGTGAAGACGACTAGACGAAGAACACTAGGCGAAGAACAGTAGGTGAAGACGACTAGGCGAAGAACACTAGGCGAAGAACAGTAGGTGAAGACGACTAGACGAAGAACACTAGGCGAAGAACAGTAGTTGAAGACGACTAGACGAAGAAAACTAGGCGAAGAACAGTTGGTGAAGACGACTAGGCGAAGAACACTAGGCAAAGAAGACTAGGCGAAGAAGACTAGGCGAAGACGACTAGACGAATGATGCAAGAGATATAGTACTAGATGATGGACATTAAGGATATAATACTAGACTGTGGATATTAGGGATATAATACTAGACATTGGATATTAGGGATATAATACTAGACGGTGGATATTAAGGATATAATGCTAGACGATGGACATTATAGATATAATACTAGACAGTGGACATTAGGGATTTAATACTAGACGGTGGATATTAATGAAATAATACTAGACGGTGGATATTAGGGAAATAATACTAGACGGTGGATATTATTGATATAATACAAGACGGTGGATATTATGGATATAATAATAGTCGGAAAATATATGTCACCAATAATGTACAAAGAATAAGAGACAAATAAGAATTTGAAGAAGAATAATATGTAAAGAATAATAGAGAGAGAATAATAGAGAGAAAATAATAGAGAAAGAATAATAGAGAGAAAATAATAGAGAGAGAATAATAGAGAAAGAATAATAGAGAGAGAATAATAGAGAGAAAATAATAGAGAAAGAATAATAGAGAGAAAATAATAGAGAGAGAATAATAGAGAGAGAATAATAGAGAGAGAATAATAGAGAGAGAATAATAGAGAGAGAATAATAGAGAGAGAATAATAGAGAGATAATAATAGAGAGAGAATAATAGAGAGAGAATAATAAAGACATAATAATATAGACAATAATGTAAACAGAATAATATAAACACGATAATAGAGACAGAATAATAGAAACATAATAATAGAAACAGAATGATATCAACAGAATAATAGAAACAGAATATTAAGAAAAGTATTAAGAGCCAAGGAACCAGGCTAAAATAATAATGTGTGAAAGATACTGGGCAAAACACCTGGCAACGAATGCATGCCAAAAGGATACCTCACAAAAATCATATGCAACGTACATTTGTCGAAGAACAAATAAGGGAACACATGGCTAGAGCACTAATGACCAAAATAATTAACGCTAAGAAATAATGCTTAACTTGACAAGAGAGAACCGAAGTAAGGTGAAAGATTTATCCTCTCGTCTAGACTGTAGCCTAAGTGGTCGAAGAGTCCTGACATCTCAGTACATCGCGAACAAGTTGTCGACAAGGAATTAAATCCTTTGCGAGCACTTTTGTTTCAATCAATGTCATGTCCGTCCACATGCGAAGATCATCTGTCCAATATATCTTAAGGCGACGTCTCCTTCGGCTTGCCAGAAACTGTGCCTCGGAGTATCACATTTGGTTGTTGTTATTGAATGTACCTGCGCTACAGCCCCCATGACAGCAGATTACATTTTGCAGTCCTGCCCACTGTATACCAACAAAATTGTAGCATTTGGCAACAGCCAGTGTCCTTCCATTACAAACTGAACGGAAGTTCACGGAGTCTCAAGTCGACTGCTGTCGTCGTTAGAACCTACTTCTTTCGTTCGCTTTAAAATATTGTCTATATCTGAAATGTTGTCTCTTGTATAAACTTCACATACAGGTCCATACAGTTTCTCTTCCAGTGTTGTTTCTATGGGCCAGTGAGATTTTCTCTGTATATCATATTCGGGGCAGTTCTGTAGTAACAGATATAGTCATACTTTCATGTTGCGTATTTGCGTGCATCTTGATTGCCGTGGTGCGCCTTTTGACTGTGTGCCTTCGTCTTCATCAACATAACGTTGCTTGGCCAGACTGTGGTCTTGTTCGAAAGGGTGTGAGGATGGTGACGATGATGATATGATGAACTTATGGACCCGTTCATCAAGTCTCCCCAAAGGGAGACAGTCCAGTGTGTCTGTGTATCAGGATCGTCACGTCCTGCTAGAAACGTAGCATCTATATTTAGTATTCTCGGCTCCTCTGCAGTGATGGTACACCTAGCATTCCCCGGCCATCTGGGAGGTCGTCACAAAGGGGCAGAGGTGCAATGTCCGCTGGCCTGCATCTCTTCGACGTCTATTGGGACGACTGATAGAAGACAAACGTAAAGAACGAGGCAAGAATGCATTGAACAGATTAAGTACGGGTGGATTGGTTTAGCCCAGAGCGTGTACCACTTGCCTGTGGGTCCTGCAGCTCCACCTAAAGTGCTCTAACTGCTGCTCGAATCATTAGAAGTCGAGGTCTGAAGATTAACGAGTAAGAGACAGAAGATGGCCCTCAGTGAGTAATATTACTTAAGTGCGACCGTAAAGAAGCATTAAGTGGGGGGTTGCAGTAGCTTTCTTCACATCCCGACCAAGTTGATGAAGGTGGATATGGATCCTTCTAGCGTTTGTGATATGCCTTTCTTCATCTGCGTGTCGTTCACGACTGTGGTGACCACGTTGATCACCCACTTCGTTAACAAAGCTGCCATGAAAACAGCCGGTCTCCATGGAAACATACGTGGAAGTGAGCTGCAGATTATAATTTACCAGACTCTGCCCAACAGATCCGATCAGTATGGTTTGTCTGACCAGATTTTCGTCTCTTCTCCAATGTCAAATTAAGCAGACCATGAGAACGTATGACTTGACTTAACTTGACTTGACTTGACTTGACTTGACTTAACTTAACTTAACTTAACGTAACGTTGTTATACTGGTTTAGAGGACTCTACAGAGTCTGAGAGGGAGCCGCGTAGCGCAGTGGTTAGCGCGCTGGCTTCGCATCTGAGTGGTCCTGGGTTCATTCCCCAGTTGAGGCGGTAATGTTTTTCCAGATCGCAACGGCACCGGGTCAACCCAGCCTTACACGGGTACAGGTTCAGTCCGGGAAGTAAAAGCGGCGAGGGAGAGGAGATGGCTACCGGCCTCATTGAGCCGAGCCACGAAATGTGAGATCGCTAACACCACACATCCCTACGGCAGTAATGCTATGGGTTACTTTACTTTACTTACTACAGAGTCTGTGTACAACCAGTATCTTGGAGGGTGGTTTAACCGATGTGCGAGTCCATCTTAATAATCTCAAACACTAGAGCTAAGTAGACCCACAGCCAGTTAGGCGCCATCTATAACTGCTCTTAAACAATCACCCGGGAAAAGGTAAAAAAAAACTTGAATAGATCTTTAACTGGAATGTTGTCCAGGCAGCGACCATTAAGCATATTCTTTCCGATTTCCAGCTGCCAAGAAATCTCACTACCCAGAGGTCAGGGGAATTTTTAAACCAGGAAATCCACGTGAAACAAATCCCCTTCTTCACCGTGATTCGAACCCGCGACCTCTGACACCCGAGGCGGACACTTTACCTCTAGACCACTGAGTCTCAATGTTGATGTACTACACTTTGCCACCCGAGGCGGACACCTTACCTCGAAGCCACTGAGTTTCAATGTTGATGTTCTACACTTAATAAAGTATTACCAGCCTTCCAGCAGATAGTGCAGGATATTATCTGTGGTGCAGTCAAGAACAATGCTCACCTCGAGAAGAATGGCTTCTTTCTTCCTTCCTTCAGCCGTCAACCATGTCCAACCTTGTCTCCCTCCTGTCTGCACCCTAAAGCTGTCAGTCAGTGAGTCAGAGCTCCTTTATGTATCCCTCTACTAACTGTACCTTTGTACGCCTCTAAATTATTATTTCACTCCCGACTATAGAAAAAAACATGACAGACATGGAGTTTGACCACATGTCTTTCAGTCAAAATCCCCACATCCAAACGACTCGGCCATCAGCCCCACAATTGGCTCAAACTTGAGACACAACTAACATCTATTGATCTCCAATCGCATAGCTTCCCGACGAATGGAAATTCCTCGTAATGAAATATATTTATCCGGGATTTCTTCTAATTGTAAATGAAAAATACACATGCAAGATCAGGTTTACGATCTAAAAATCACATTTATGGAGTATCCGTTAGAAATGGCTAGAAAACTGAAACTGGGTATAAATTATTTCTGGGTAGAAGAAAAGAATAATTTACAGAAATGTTGAGTTTTGTGTCGAGAAAAAATGAACTGAAATAAATTTAAAGGGATGGCTAAGAGATGTTGATTTTAAATGTAATGAGAAATGTGAGTACATCCTATACACTGTAATATCAAGCAAAACCTTTCCAGCTTCCTGTGGAGCTTAGGCAATCATCAAATGCGCGCCAAGTAAACAAATGTTTAACGGCGAGTATCTAGTGGCGTGTGGTATAGAGTTTCTGTAAGACTAGATGATCAACTCAGATTATCTGCTCGTCAGCCGAACTGAATGAAAGAAACAACAGTAGTTTAATAACTAAAGATTCTTCGCCTTCCCGCATCCAGCTCATATTCTTATAGCATTCTTACCCCCCCCCCCCCCCTTTCCCAATCCACGCCCCCCCCAACCCCCCAAATCAATCCACCGTCTACCCTTCCAAGTTTCATCTCGTCCTTCCTTGTTTCAGAACTGGAACTCATTTTCCCAGCAATTTCATTTCATATTTATTCCTGCCGGCGCCTTGTTTCAAGCGCAAGTGTGACCCACTTAAGAGGAAATTCCGTGACTTGACCAGCCAACCAAATCTCAATCGCAAACGTTGGGAATACAGACATACGTGTCTTTGAGAAAGAATTAGATAGACGAAACAGCCAGCCGCGTGTACGACCCTGTTTACTCTCTCATACAACATGCCTTGCAGGCTACATCGCTTCTTTCTAAACAACCTCTCAGACCGACACATAAATGTCACAACGGCCATATTAACTGAAGAGCCAAGAGTATATTTACTTCGTGTTTCAAAGAACAAGTCTAGAATAATATATTAGAGCACAGTAGCCATTTTCAGTTATGACTGAACGTATCGTTTGATGTGGCCAAAATATTTTAAATTCCTGGAAAGATATTATTTAATAGATATTGTTTACTATGCGGGGTAGCAGGTCTAGGCTAGACGTCCCGCTCGTTAAAGGAAAGTGAAGCGTCTGATATAGCCTCTCCTTTCCAGGTTTATTGTGTCCTCAGCAGCACCTTCAACAGGGGCCCCCTGGTTCTTACAGAGCGTTCTGTTGGGGCGCGACCGAGCACACGGCGGTATAACTGGGCGGACAGATTGGCAGCCAATCTAAGAAAAGGTAAACTCTTGACTCTATACCCGGGTAGATGAAGCTCGTTAACCTGTTCAGGCAGTTCGCCTAGGAGAGGGGGGACTCTGATTTAAAACCAACAAGTCCCAGAGAGTGCCGGCTAGTCTTGGGACGATGGGAGTATCATCGGACGTCTCGACTAACTAGCATCTGCGGACAACGACTCCACTGTCTTGTGGAAACATCGAGAGAGGGTAGGGCTACGGGAGTAAACCTACACAGAAAAACCGGAGTAGTGGCACCTAAGACGGATGGTTTCAAAATTGCAAATTCATTCCGACAGCTTCTGCAGCTGAGCTGGTGCCAAATTGTCATGCTTTGAATTCATTTAGATTACACCAGCGAGGCTGAGATGGGGGATCCTGTAGTTTGGGGAGCCTAGAGTCTCCATATTTAGCGCCTAGGCTTGCGCCCTGAGAGGCTACTCACAGGATGCCACGCGCATGGTCTACAAAGACTGAGATGCCTCTGAATGAACTAGGATAAATACCCACATGCAGAAATGAGAAACATACCAGGAAGGACAGATCCAGGCGTTAGGATCAGATTTGGAAAGGCAAGAGGGACATTCCTGACTCTAAACAACATTTGGAGAGCCAGAGAAATCAAGATTTCCACCAAAGTTAGAATATTCAACGCGAGTTTCAAGTTTGTATTGCTGTATGGAGCGGAGACACGGAGAACGACCAAGGTCACACAACAAACACTCCAGTCCTTCGTTAACAGATGCCTACGAAGGATAATAGGCATAAAGTGACATAACATGATGAGGAACGAAGACTTATGGGAAAGGAGTCAACAACAATCATTGGAACAACAAATTAAGCGAAGAAAATGTGGCTGGATAGGACTTACGCTGCGGAAGGCACAGTTTAAGATAGCCAGACAGGCTCTTACATGGAGTCCTCAAGGGTGAGAGATGGAAGTCGATCCAGAAATACGAGGAGAAGAGAATGTGAGAAGCAACTAATAATAGCTGTCCATCGACATCGACACCGACATCATCGACATCATCCTTGTCACAGACTTCCCTGTTGGGTGTGGGTGCGCATGTGGCTGAACAGGCCAATGATAGCACGAAAATATCTGCTACATATCGGGCACACGAGGTTTGTAGAAGGGGATGGTGTTCCCGCTGCTCGGGATTTCCATGTCTCTCGTCTGTTCTGGGCTTTCACAACACGGTCATCTTCACCGGCAGCTACACCCGATTTGACTGCGCTTGACATTCCCAGGTGTCGATGTCTATCTGAGAAGGAACTAAGATTAAATTATTACACCTGGACAGAGGCAGAAAGTTCAGCCCACTACCTTGCATGCTGGCGGAAGGTTGTAAATGCCCCCTGCACCGAGAGGAGGGTTGCGCTCTGGATTGAGCTGAAGCCCGATCTCGAACGTGTATTCTTCATTTAGAATTAGATGAAATCGTGGCTAAATATAACTCTTTATCGGGAATTTCATTTTACTGGGCGGTTATGCGATTGGAGATCAATAGATGTTCGTAGTGTGTCAATATGTTAACCAATTATGGAGCTGTTGGCCGAGTCGTTTCGACATGGGGATTCTGAGCGAAGCGACAGTTGTTCAAACTCTTTCAAAGACATGTTTTTTTTTTATCGTGGGTGAAATAACAAATCTAGCCTGATCACTGCAGGGTGATTGCAGAATAAATGGCCTTTACTCTTTAAAGTTATACATTGGCATTACGTTCGTAATGAAAATAGACGAAGCAACAATGTTTTATAATGTAAATAAAAAAAAGCGTATACTGTTATCTACACGCTCTATTTAACCCAACTGTGAATGGTAACCTGGATTACTATTAGGGTATAAAAGGCAGCGAGGAAAGATTCTTGACAACACACCTTATTAACACTCGCTTAGAACCATGTCTCTAACACCCCCTCCCCTACCGCAGTGTATGCGCAGTAATAAGATTCGCCTAGAGCAGTGCTTCGTCCTCTTGTTGCACTTTACGCCTCGTGCGATACAAATAGTTATCATTGATGTTAATCGTGTTAGATGGTTTGCATTATAGAAGTCAATGAGAATAAGGAAGAACAAACAACTCGGATTTCTTTTCTAACGTGGATCTTCTGGTAAATATTCCTCTGATCTCTGGGTAGTGAGATCAGACACCCGTGTACAGTGTCGAGCACGTTAAAAATGCCTTGGCAGTTGGAAATCGAAAATGGTAGGCGTAATAGCCGATGCCCGGACAATATTAAAGTTTAAAATCTACCCAAGTTATTTGTACCTTTTCCCAGTGGTTTATTAAGAGCAGTTATAGATGGCGCCTGACTGGCTGCGGGTCTACTTCGCTCTAGTGTTAGTCTATTTAGATGAATTTGCACATCAGATGAACCACCCTCCAAGAAACGTTGTATACAGACATTAAGTCAGGAAGAAGAAAATCTGGAACACATTTAGTAAAGATTATAGGTAAAGGTCAGTCCTATGGCAATAACTGCCGTCAGGGATGATGATAAGCCACATTTTATGTGAGATTGGGTAGCCAGTTCCCTTCCATGCTGTTTTTATCTTCCCCAACTCATACGTCAGATACCCATTTACAGTTTGGTCGACTGGAGGTGCGGTGGTACCATGCATGAACCCCGACTCGGATTATTTTTTTCTATCCGTCCGTGAATTCGAACTCTGGAGCGCTGTAATCCTAGTCTAGCAAACCAGCTCAATGTCGACTAGTCTACACGCTTCACCATTTGGAATAAGAAAGTACAAAAAGTGGGAAGAAGAAGAAGTACAAAAATCCAAGAGGAAAATATAACATTGAGAGGAAGAAGACGAAGACAAATAATGAAATGAAGAACGAGAAGAAGAAGTAGAAGAAGAAGAAGAAGAAGAAGAAGAAGAAGAAGAAGAAGATGTGATGCAAAGACAAAAAGAAGAAGAAACAAAAGAGAAGAATCAAGAAGAAAAAAGACAAATAAGAACAGAGACAAAGAAGAAGAAGAAGAAGTAGAGTAGGAGCAAGAAGAAGAAGAAGAAGAAGAAGAAAATGAGGAAATAGACGAAAAAGAAGAACAATATGAAAAAGAATGGGAAGAAGAGGAAGACAAAATATGAAGATGAATGTTAGAAGAATGAAACAGAAGAAAAGAGAAGAAGAGCAGAAGGGTAGAAGAAAAACACAAAGAAGAAGAACAATAACAACAACCGCAAATAAGAGGAAACAGCAATGTTTAAACAAGATAACCCAGAAAATAAGATTATGAAAATGTGGAGGAGCAACAAAGATAAGATGGATTTGGAAGAAGATAATGAAATGGACGTAATTAAAAAACTGAAGTCAAGTAGAAAAAAAATAGCATTGAGAAGACAAACATGAAAAGTACAAACAGAAGACAAAGAAAGAGCAGAATCAGATATCGTACAATCTACTGAGGTCCTCTTTTGAAACACACACATCTCTTGACACATAACGATTTGAAAAAATAAAATTTTGATGAAGAAAGCAAAACAGAAGGACGAACAGAAAGATGTTTGACTGCCTGTCCTCGGTAAATAGTCGTGGAATCTAACACAAAAGTTCGAGACTTGGGCATAATAATCAAAGGAATGATTGGCAGTTAATAGCCAAGAACATATTTACTGATGAGGAAGAAGAATGTATATATATATATATATAGACACACTACACACACACACAAACACACACACACACACACACATATACACACAGGAGGGGCGTTCAAATCAAACAATAGGGGACAGCGTGGGCTTATGGTTAAGTGATACGACTCCCAACCAGAAGGTGCTGGGTTCGATCCCCATCACAGCACCGGCCGTTACCCCGGGGAAGTAAACCCTTAGAAAATGCAGGAGGAAGCAGACCCTTACATAAATGCATGCTGAAGTCGGATGCACTGGGCCGACAGGCGCAAAATAAAAACCACAGTGCAACGCACACCGCCTTGGGGATTAGAGAAATAAGGCGAATGCAAAAAACAAAAAAAAGAAACAAAAAACCCAAAAATCAAACAATACATTTTTGTTCTAGTTCTACCTGAATGGGTTATAGCGAGCTGGAAATACTATCATTGGTTATGGACACTTGTGTCCTATTACAGCCAGAAGGTCTCTACGAGCGGCGGTAGTCACTGACTGCCCCCTCCAACTGTCTCCAAACAGCTCGATCCTGAAAAATCATTTCCCAACTCTTAGATGGGATGTCGGCGATTTCATGTCTCTCTTGGATATATCCTTGAATCCCAGTGTGGGAAGGCCTATGCTTCTAGCTTCAATGGCCAGCTACAATTCATTGACTAGCTCCAAAACACCTCATGACGAGATGGCAGGACAAAATACAGAACTTTTATAGCCTTGCAGATAGGCTGGGGACAGCCAAAGGCTAAGGAGGGCATCCCTACAGAAACGCCTGTTGAAATCGGATGCACTGAGCCACAGGCTTAACAAAATAAAACAATGCAACGTAAATATCGCTGTAAACAGCGTAAGATTGAAGAAGAAGAACTTTTAGATTATTAACAAGTCAAACTTGGTGAGCGCCCTACACTTCTGCAGAAGATCTGGCGAAGATGGACGAAGTATTTTCGCATGCCCGAACAGCGCCTCCTCAAGAAGCTGCTTTACAGTGAGCTCAGAACTGGCAGACGACCATCGGCGAGCAGCAGAATGCACCACACAGATCCTTGAAAAGTCTCTGAATGACTTCAACATTGATGTCACTTCCTAAGAGTTGTTTGAACAGAACGCTGGAATCACACAATATGCTCATATTGCAGAACGAAACTTCATCACCGAGGCTTAGATAAAATGAGCCACCTGAAGAAAAAAAACAGAACTGACGACTCCACAGCTTTTTTTTTTTTTTTTGCGTTAGCCTTATTCTCTAATCACCAAGGCGGTGTGCGTTGCACTGTGGTTTTTATTTTGCGCCTGTCGACCCAGTGCATCCGACTTCAGCATGCATTTTATGTAAGGGTCTGCTTCCTCCTGCCTTTTCTAAGAGTTTGCTTCCCTGGGGTAACGGCCGGTGCTGTGTTGGGGATCGAATTCAGCACCTTCTGGTTGTGAGCCGTGTCACTTAACCACTAGGTCATGCCGACCGCACAGCTGACTCCTCTCATATATATCCCAAGCGCAGCAGTGCCTGTCGTGTCGGGATTGAACTTTACAGACATATACAAGATCTCGCAACACAAGTCTGATGCGAAGCAATCTTTGCCTGAAATTGGCTATTTATACCCCGGAACACGTGCAAATTACTCAACTTGGCATCGACAGCAACAGAGCTAGCAGCTCGGCAGAAATGTTAACAACATCAGCCACGATCCTAACCGTGTTTCCAGACTCCTAATGTATCTACAAAACCATCACAACGGCCTTTTCTGTACAATTAAGATCCCCATGGACGATTTATAAGGCTGGGGAATAATAACTTAACTTAACAACGTCTTTATACTGGTTTACACGACTATGAAGAGTCTGTATACAACCAATTTCATTTACATCACCTTGCTCTAAAAGCTAAGCGCATCCAATGTATTCTTAAATGCATTAACTGTCCCTGCCTCCACTACCTCCTCTGGCAATGTATTCCAAGCATTCCCCACTCTCAGACTAAAAAAATATTTCCTAATATCTAATCTAGACCTCTCTTTAGTCAACTTGTAGCTATGACCTCTTGTTCTTGTGGGTGGCTGTATTTAAAAAAAACTTGTTTTAGTCTAATTTATCCACTAATTTATCCATTATTATTAATGATCGCTTGCCCCTGTAATCGGAACTCACTGTATAGGCAGATTGTTATTTCCCCTTGGATAATAATAGCTCGTACTTTGTCGATCATTTTCTAGCACGTCCTACGCTATTCACAGGAAGTCTATGTGTGTAACTTTCATCGGAATTCGGAGATTCACGATCTGTTCTTCGTGTGTAATAGAATTCGCGTTGTTGGATAGGACGTCACTACGGATTGCGCACCGTCCTTGGTTGGTGTGCACGACCTGCTTGGCAATTGCGTGCCATGACCGGAAGGTGTAAGGGGTGCTCATGCTTGGCGCCGCATTCCAGTGGCGCTGAGGTCGGCTAGCTCTTCCCTGGAAGAGTGAAAAGTGAAATTAGTAGCCTGCCGATTAAAGTGAGCTCACAAGCCAACCTCACCTCCTCGGGGTACACACTGGGCAACTAGAACCATGAGGCTCTAGGCTAACGAGGCAATGGCTCGCCTGGGGGGACGGGCTCCTTCAAGTTACTTGCAGATGTTGGCCCACCGCATCTTGGAGAGGAGATGGGCGCCGCCGAGTGATTTCATGCCTAAGAATCACACATGAAGACAAAAACGAAATCGATTATACCGGATCGGTCGCAGCCCGGACAGACAGAGAGGGTTGGCGTGAGATTTTCATGTCTTTATGTGTGCCCCAACGACCTGATGGGTTACGGGATGAACTGAACTGAACTGAACTGAACATTGTCGACTATGTGGATCAACAGCATCATCCCGTGCCACTCTATATCGTTGAGTATGTGGGTGCGCGCGTCACTGATCAAGCCAATGCGAGCGCGGAAATTTCTATGACACCACTGACAAACACAGTCTGCAACAGCCTCTGCTTTTGTTGCTGCTCTATACTTCCTGATTGGGCGTGTCTCCTGGGCAACATGAACACACAGACCCCTTGCTGAGTGCACCGTCGTTTGTGACCTCACTCCTCTGGGATGAAGGTTTCAAGCCAGGTTTTCCCAGGGGTTAACGTATAGTTCGCAGCACATCAGGGACCCTCCAGATTGTCCTTGGAACGTTTTTTGGACGTTGCTGTGATCGGTTTCCTTGACTCAGTTCACTATACAAGAACTTTTTTGGGAGCTTTCTGCTTGACATTCGAGCAAGTGAGTCAGCCCATCTCAGTTGTTAGCTTTTTTTTTTGTGCAAAAGTTTCTTTGAATAGCGTAAACTAAACAATGTGTCTTACCATCAGGGCCTGATAAATGGGAGGGGTGCTAGCAGACAAGCAATAGCACAGCGTGCCACATATTTGTATGAGGAGGGGGAGGGGGGAGGGGGGAAGGTGATAAGTGATCGTCAAAATTGGTAGAGAGATAATTAAAATCAGTGGGTTATGTGATAAAATATGTTTTAAAAACTTCATAAAAGAGTTTGCCGTACATAAAATTAAATCTTTCTAAAGTTGAATACGTTTTTTTTTAAACTTTTAAACTGTTTTCTGATTTTTTTCAGTTTTTTTTTATTGATTAAAAAATAGTTTAGAGTGTTGTTTGTTTTTTTTAAGATTTAAAAGAGATGTATCTACCTCCTACCTGTATATTTAATTGTGTTTTGTTACTGTTTTTTTATTATAATTTTTTTTATAAAATAAAAGGCTTTTATTGTTATTGTTGTTGTTTGCGAATGCCCACAATAAGTAGTTTACTATTTTGTTTTATTGTTATTGTTGTTGTTTGCGAATGCCCACAATAAGTAGTTTACTATTTTGTTTTATTGTTATTGTTGTTGTTTGCGAATGCCCACAATAAGTAGTTTACTATTTTGTTTTATTGTTATTGTTGTTGTTTGCGAATGCCCACAATAAGTAGTTTACTATTTTGTTTTATTGTTATTGTTGTTGTTTGCGAATGCCCACAATAAGTAGTTTACTATTTTGTTTTATTGTTATTGTTGTTGTTTGCGAATGCCCACAATAAGCAGTTTACTATTTTGTGTTATTGTTATTGTTGTTGTTTGCGAATGCCCACAATAAGTAGTTTACTATTTTGTTTTATTGTTATTGTTGCTGTTTGCGAATGCCCACAATAAGTAGTTTACTATTTTGTTTTATTGTTATTGTTGTTGTTTGCGAATGCCCACAATAAGCAGTTTACTATTTTGTGTTATTGTTATTGTTGTTGTTTGCGAATGCCCACAATAAGTAGTTTACTATTTTGTTTTATTGTTATTGTTGTTGTTTGCGAATGCCCACAATAAGTAGTTTACTATTTTGTGCACCATGAAAAGGATGTTAAGTGGTGCGTTGCAGTAGCTTTCCTTACATCCCGATCGTGCTGATGAACATGGACCTGAATCCTCCAGGCGCTTGTGCTATGATTGCCTTCATCTGAATGTCACTCACTACTACAGGGATCACATCGATCGCTCACCTCGTTAGCCAGGCTGCCATGAAGGGAGGGATACTAGGGTACTAGCCGAGATGAGGGTCTTGGCCAGAATGGTTTGCGTGACCCTGACTAACATGTCTGATCAGTATGTTGTGCCTGACCCTGACTAACATGTCTGATCAGTATGTTGTGCCTGACCCTGACTAACATGTCTGATCAGTATGTTGTGCCTGACTCTGACTAACATGTCTGATCAGCATATTGTGCCTGGCCCTGACTAACATGTCTGATCAGTATGTTGTGCCTGACCCTGACTAACATGTCTGATCAGCATGTTGTGCCTGACCCTGACTAACCTGTCTGATCAGCATGTTGTGCCTGACCCTGACTAACATGTCTGATCAGCATGTTGTGCCTGACCCTGACTAACATGTCTGATCAGCATGTTGTGCCTGACCCTGACTAACATGTCTGATCAGTATGTTGTGTCTGACCCTGACTAACATGTCTGATCAGCATGTTGTGCCTGACCCTGACTAACATGTCTGATCAGCATCTTGTGCCTGACCCTAACTAACATGTCTGATCAGCATGTTGTGCCTGACCCTAACTAACATGTCTGATCAGTATGTTGTGCCTGACCCTAACTAACATGTCTGATCAGCATGTTGTGCCTGACCCTGACTAACATGTCTGATCAGTATGTTGTGCCTGACCCTGACTAACATGTCTGATCAGTATGTTGTGCCTGACCCTGACTAACATGTCTGATCAGTATGTTGTGCCTGACTCTGACTAACATGTCTGATCAGCATATTGTGCCTGGCCCTGACTAACATGTCTGATCAGTATGTTGTGCCTGACCCTGACTAACATGTCTGATCAGCATGTTGTGCCTGACCCTGACTAACCTGTCTGATCAGCATGTTGTGCCTGACCCTGACTAACATGTCTGATCAGCATGTTGTGCCTGACCCTGACTAACATGTCTGATCAGCATGTTGTGCCTGACCCTAACTAACCTGTCTGATCAGCATGTTGTGCCTGACCCTAACTAACCTGTCTGATCAGCATGTTGTGCCTGACCCTAACTAACATGTCTGATCAGCATGTTGTGCCTGACCCTGACTAACCTGTCTGATCAGCATGGTGTGCCTGACCCTAACTAACATGTCTGATCAGCATGTTGTGCCTGACCCTAACTAACCTGTCTGATCAGCATGTTGTGCCTGACCCTAACTAACATGTCTGATCAGCATGTTGTGCCTGACCCTGACTAACATGTCTGATCAGCATGTTGTGCCTGACCCTGACTAACATGTCTGATCAGCATGTTGTGCCTGACCCTGACTAACATGTCTGATCAGCATGTTGTGCCTGACCCTGACTAACATGTCTGATCAGCATGTTGTGCCTGACCCTGACTAACATGTCTGATCAGCATGTTGTGCCTGACCCTGACTAACATGTCTGATCAGCATGTTGTGCCTGACCAGACGTTAGTCTTCCTACCCAAAACTTTTGTTACTCAACAAAAACATATTACAAACTGCACTTACTATATATACATTTTAAAATAATTATTCGTAAATAAATATAAAGGGTGGCCAAAAATAAATTTACAAAAGTGACGGAAGAGCTTGATATGGTCCTGTTTATTAAGGTTTTGAACGGGAACCTCCTAGTCAGAAGTCACCTAAATTACTAGACCAGTAGTTCCTCTAACGTTAAAACATCCACACAGAATATTTTGTTCTTCTTTCTTTCTTCTTCTTTATATCCTACTACTGCCCTTGTCACAAAGTGGGGGGATGCGTAGATTTCTTGTTATCGCCTAGTGAGAGGCTTGTGCTGTCGTTAGTTGTAACTTCCTGGGAGTGTCTGAGACACCCTCGATCCGTCCCTTGTTCGTGAACCGTAGACCTGCATATGATATGCTCTCGCTGGGTGATGATCATAATGCATTCAGACTAAATAACCAAATCGCTTGATTTGTTGTATTCCAATAAAGTTACTGACAGGGTTTGTCCCCACTGTCTGACTCAGCGTGGAGTTGTGGATTCGGTCATGGATTGTCTTTCCGGCTGTACTTCTCACACAGCCCATCTCACGTCTCTGGATCTTACTCCTATGGGTTGCCAGTAAGGACCAAGATTGACATTGGTAACATAATGTAGGAATTAACAGTGTATTTATCAGTCTCCTCTTAGTTGAAAGAAGCATTCTAAGATGTTTCAAAATCGGTGAAATTTCATAGTGGAAACTGTTCGTCTTCTGAATTATATGTGTAATCTCTCCATCCACGCTGACGTCATCAGTGAACATACTACCTAGGTATTTGAACTCTCGTACTTGTTTGATATCAATGTCACTGATGTGGAAACGTCTCTATACTTATTCATGCGATATCAACACAGAATATCACTTACCAGAATGACCTCTTCAACGTCAATAACCCTTGACAATAATTTAAAATAATTAATAATATCGATTTCCATCCCATCTATATATTATCTATTCCTAGATCATTCACGCATGCTGCCATACTGCCAGACTCACATATCGTGTGCATGTACATGGAAAGCTTTACATAATTGAAAGGGGCATTGAGCGAGTTCTTTTATAATTCAAGTCAGAATTACCATACACATGCAACATTACGCTGTTAACCAAGTAAAAAAAGAAGTTAGCCAAGTACTACAGGCTTAATATCCCCATATATTGTCAAGCTGTATTGAGGAATAGTTGTGTGTTTGCCGGAGACGAGAATAGAGTCACTGTTGTGCGGGGAATGTCCTAAATTGAGATCGTTGGTTCCCAAGCGGTAGTTTCTCATCCCTAAGTCTTGGGGAAAGTGGGGCGGGCCTCGTAATGTTTTTTTTAGCTGCTATTATTTTGTTTGGAAATTCCTTCCCGAATGTTTCAAATGTTTATATATTTCAATATGGTTACAATAACATTTTCTAGAAGTTGAAACGGTTATTTCTGTTTATAAATGGAATGCTCCGAGTGGTCTGCCTGGGTCTTTGTGTATGACACGAACAAGAATAGCACCACTGCCACACATACAGCATGTCGTAAGAGGCAACTAACTGATGTGTGACATGGCATAACACTAGCCAAGGTTAATTGATGTGTCAGCAGCATCATAGATTGCGCCTAACATGCTGCAGGTCTACTATGCTCTAGTGTTTGAGTCTATTGATACACTTGCATATTGGTTAACCACCCTCCGCGGCACTTGTCCCAACACAGCGGAGTAATAAGCTGATCGAGTCTAGTCTGCTAAGTAGAAAATCCCACCTCGGCTACACCCAGCTGATGCCAGAGCTGGGACTGGCAAGGGATATCCAATCCTGTAGAAGCACAGGTCGACTATGACTGAATTAAAGGACATTTCTTTGTTCAAACCTCAGTTGGTACGCTAGAAAAATTAAATTCCCTATGTGTTTAAATTTATTTGTCATTTTATATCAATTTAATGATGTACGAGGCGTGTTCAAATGAGACCGAACCAAACTGCAACAAGTAAACATACATACGATGCGCATGACGTCACTTCTGGTGTAAACAACACATACCAACCGTCAAATTTGCAAAATGGCATTACCCTCCGATTCGTAGTTTTCTCAGCAGACCGTTGAAAGCATGGCGGGTGTGGTACAGAATTCGTCCAGAGATGACCAGCCAGCTGTGATTCGGTTTATAACAGTTGAAGGTTGTTAACCAGTCGACATTCATCGCAGAATGCAGGAAGTGTATCGGGACAAAAGTGTGTCGAAGACAACAGTGAAGAACTGGACAATGATGTTTAAAGAAGGACGTGAGCTAACTGAAGATCTTCCAAGACCAGGTCAGGCGCATATTGTTCCCACCCCTCCCATCTGAAACCCTCCCCTATCTACCCCTCCCATCTGAAACCTTCCCTACCCACCACTCCCATCTGAAACCCTCCCCTATCCACCCCTCCCATCTGAAACCCTCCCCTATCTACCCCTCCCATCTGAAACCTTCCCTACCCACCCCTCCCATCTGAAACCCTCCCCTATCCACCCCTCCCATCTGAAACCCTCCCCTATCTACCCCTCCCATCTGAAACCCTTCCCTATCCACCCCTCCCATCTGAAACCCTCCCCTATACACCCCTCCCATCTGAAACCCTCCCCTATCCACCCCTCCCATCTAAAACCCTCCCTACCTACCCCTCCCATCTGAAACCCTCGCTACCAACCCCTCCCATCTGATACCCACCCCTCCAATCTGAAACCCTTCCCTACCCACCCTTCCCATCTGAAACCTTCCCTATCCACCCCTCCCATCTGAAACCCTTCCCTACCCACCCCTCCCATCTGAAACCTTCCCTACCCACACCTCCCATCTGAAACCTTCCCTATCCACCCCTCCCATCTGAAACCCTTCCCTATCCACCCCTCCCATCTGAAACCCTCCCTATCCACCCTCCCATCTGAAACCCTCGCTACCAACCCCTCCCATCTGATACCCACCCCTCCCATCTGAAACCCTTCCCTACCCACCCCTCCCATCTGAAACCTTCCCTATCCACCCCTCCCATCTGAAACCCTTCCCTATCCACCCCTCCCATCTGAAACCCTCCCTATCCACCCTCCCATCTGAAACCCTCGCTACCAACCCCTCCCATCTGATACCCACCCCTCCCATCTGAAACCTTCCCTACCAACCCCTCCCATCTGATACCCACCCCTCCCATCTGAAACCCTTCCCTACCCACCCCTCCCATCTGAAACCTTCCCTATCCACCCCTCCCATCTGAAACCCTTCCCTACCCACCCCTCCCATCTGAAACCTTCCCTACCCACCCCTCCCATCTGAAACCCTTCCCTACCCACCCCTCCCATCTGAAACCCTTCCCTATCCACCCCTCCCATCTGAAACCCTCCCTACCCACCCCTCCCATCTGAAACCCTCGCTACCAACCCCTCCCATCTGATACCCACCCCTCCCATCTGAAACCCTTCCCTACCCACCCCTCCCATCTGAAACCTTCCCTATCCACCCCTCCCATCTGAAACCCTTCTCTACCCACCCCTCCCATCTGAAACCTTCCCTACCCACCCCTCCCATCTGAAACCTTCCCTATCCACCCCTCCCATCTGAAACCCTTCCCTATCCACCCCTCCCATCTGAAACCCTCCCTATCCACCCTCCCATCTGAAACCCTCGCTACCAACCCCTCCCATCTGATACCCACCCCTCCCATCTGAAACCCTTCCCTACCCACCCCTCCCATCTGAAACCCTTCCCTATCCACCCCTCCCATCTGAAACCCTTCCCTATCCACCCCTCCCATCTGAAACCCCCCCTACCTGCCCCTCCCGTCTGAGACCCTCTGCTCCAACTACTACATTCTTAACAAGCCACTTACCCCAACACCATGTTTCACAGAAGCAATCTATCTATCGATAACAAAGCAGCGGCCAGAGGAATTTGCTTCCGTGGAATCAATGACCACGAGCTGAACGATTGTATAATTTCCATCATAAAACACACTATTTATCCGTGGTAGGCATCCATAGCCACAGCAGATGGAAAAGATAAGGTTGGTTTTGTAGGGTAATTTGAAGAGTCAAATACGTTGTGGGCACTGCACTTCAAAATCCGGGCGCCATGTCGCCTAGAAATGATGCCATTATTTACTCAGACAATTTTCGCCATAGCACATAGCCCCACGCCATCGCCTCTCCCTCCCCCCTCTTCCGCCCTTGCCCCCCTCATGCCCGCCCCTTCTCTCTCAGTGCTAAAGACACACCATTTTCCCGCGTAATTTCCTTTCCCTTCACCGGCTCTCAAGATCAGACTTCCGGTGTCGTGTTACGTAACTGATGTTTTCCCGCCAATCGACTGATCAGATTTCTCAAAAATCAATAAATATTTAGTACGTATCTATTTAGTATCTTCTTCTTATAAAACAAAATATCTATGCACTGTTCGATATGGTAAGAGCTACATACAGGCACGATTGATCGACAAACACAATCGATTCTAAGCGAGCTTTGGTCGTAGTGCCCAAGTTAATACATTCTGTTCGGAATAAATAACTATTTATTTTGTTTAATATTATTATGATTATTGTTGTAATTATTATTTACTATTGTTATTTATGTTGTTGAAGTGTGAGGTCCATCATAAGCTTTCAGACAAGAAATGATTAGGCGGTGTTCTGCACACACACACACACATACACGATAGATAGTGAGACGGTCTGTGTGAACGTTTGGTTTACCGGGGTCCTCCAGAGTAAAAGGCAGTACTGGTAAACAATTTCACTGAATACTTAATAGGCACGATTGAATAGCATATATATATATATATATATATATAAACAAAGAGAAAGATATATATAGAGCGAGAGAGAGAGAGAAAGAGAGAGAGAGGAGAAAGAGAGAATGTAATGAACTCTAACAAAATCAGCGGAGGACAAATTGAGAGTGAGTCAGACCACTCTTGAAAGATGCATGTCCGGAATCACTCTCCGGAACTAAAAATATCCATAATTCTGACATACCATGATTGTCCATGGTGAATGATGCGGTATTTTATTCAGACATGGTAAATCAGATGGGTAGGGGACATGTTGCGACAGGGAACGGTGTGGGTTAGTGGTTAAGGTGCTGAGTTCGAACCCCATCACAGCACCAGACGTTACCCTGGAGAAGCAAACCCTTAGAAAATGTCGGTGGAAGCAGATACTTACATTAAATACATGCTGAAGTCGGATGCACTGGACCGACAGGCGTAAAATAATAACCACAGTGCAACACACACCACCTTGGGAATTAGAGAAATAAGGCAAACGTAAAAACTAAACAAAATCAGAAAAAAACATGTTGCGACGAAACTATGATTGTTGCAGCACGGCGACAGCAAACTAATACATGGGATGTAAGAAGAGACTGCGGGGAAGAACCAAGTCCTTCGAGACGAAATAATATACAAAGGTCCTTAGCATATCATAGACCGAAACAAAGATAAATGTAGGCATTCGAGAAGAGTTGGGCATAGAGGAGAATTGATTCATAATTTTCATCCTGAACAGAAAATAGAAATGTTCTGGTCACATCAACAGACGCAACCGTCTTCTGAGAATGTTAATCGAAGGTATGGATGAGGGCAAGACAGGCAGAGACAGATCAAGAAGGTGATGGCACCAAGATGTCAAGGAATACTTGGACATAACTCTGGAGCAGGCTGGAGATTTGGCAAGAGATTGAGTTTCGAAAGGCTTTCTTGTGAGCGACGTTCTACAAAAGGATATGCTAGATGTTGATAATGAGATGCATACGAGGCGTGTTCAAATTAAACCATACATACCTGCATCAAGTTAACATACGTACGATGAGCATGATGACATCACTTCTGATGTAAACAGCACATACCAACCGTCTAGTTTACAGAATTTCCTTATGCTCCGAATCACAGTCTCCTCAGCAGAAAGTTGAAAACATGGCGATTGTGATACGTAATCCGTCCAGAGTTGATCAGCGCGCGGTGATTAGGTTCTTAACAGCTTGAGGATATCGACCAGTTTACAGTCATCGTAGAATGCAGGCAGTGTGTAGTGACAAACTGTGGCGAACGTAAGGTCCGGCGACGGTCCACCCGAATTGCTGCATCAAATTTGGCGATGTCACCTTCTGACGCATTAATTTTCTCCTGAACTGTCTTTAACTCACGTCATTCTTTAAACATCGTTGTCCAGTTCTTCACTGTTGTCTTCGACACACTGCTGTCACCATACACTGCCTGCATTCTGCGATGAATGTCAACTGGTCGACATCCTTCAGCTGTTAGAAACCCAATCACCGCTCGCTAATCAACTCTGGACGGATTCCGTATCACACCCGCCATGTTTTCAACGGTCTGTTGAGGAAACTATTACTCAGAGGATAATGACATTTTGCAAACTTGACGGTTGTTATGTGTTGTTTACATCAGTATTGACGTCATCATACGCATCGTACATATGTCCAATTGGTGCAATTAGGTCCAGGTTTAATTTGAACACGCCTCGTATATATTAATATTTAAGGAATGGTGGCCTATGGGTTAAAAGACCAATTCACAGCCCCAACACCTCAAGTACAAATCTCGCCATGTCCAGTTTGACAAACACAGGATTTGTTCTCGGTACGATGATCGTCCGAGAACGGAAGGTCATTGCAACCTGTTTGTGTTTATAAGAATCGACTTCACTGCACCCTGGGCATACCCATAGGTGCTCAACCTCTCTCAGCAAATGGTGCACGGTGTGGATGTTGATGGTCCCTGTAGCTCGCTGGTTGTACTCTCTCCTGCTCCACCCTCTCACGCGCCATACTCCGCACTAACCTCGTTTGATGTAGAAACTTTGCAGTCTGTGGATTGCTGATTCATCTACGTCGGTGTCGCCATCCAAATGGCGGTAATTGATTGATTTCAAAATGACGCTCCTTTCCATCACAAAAAACCTTCAGTACTGCACACTTGCCAAGAAACTTATAACATCCAAATAGGTTGGGCGTTGTAAGAAGCAACGTTCTGCAAAGGATATACTACTAATATAAAAGTAAAGTAAACCTATAGCATTACTGCCGTAGAGGTGTGAGGTGTTAGCGTTCTCACATTTCAAAAGCTCGGCTATATGAGGGCGGTAGCCATCTCCTCTCCCTCGTCGCTTTTACTTCCCGGACTGAACCGGTACCCATTTAAGGCTGGGTTGACCCTGGACCCGTTGCGGTCTGAAAAAAACATTTTCGCCTTAACTGGGGACCACTCAGATGCGAAGCCAGTGGGCTAACCGATGCGCTATGCGGCCCCCATACTTACATATATATATATATAATGTTCGTTCATCACGTGTGATGAAGACCACTCTTCTTGCTCAGTCATGTGGATAATTCTTTTTCTTGCTGTGTCCGCTGACATGGATGACTTTCTCTCTGGTCCTGAGCTACCTTTGATCAGTGGCAAGATTTTTTTCGGGACGACTTCTAGAGAGAAACAGGATGCAGATTTGTTAACAGGGTTTACTCCCGAAGCCTTTCTAGTAAACACGTATCACGCAAGGCAGAGGAGGAGATAACATATATATTTGTGTGTCGTGCCTTTCCCATAACTGCAAGAGGTCGTAGGCACATCACTCAGCGTGTGAGTGAGATGTTGGGCATCTCTCCTGGGCCGTGTTCTAGTCCATTATAGTCTGTCTAAATTACACAGCTCCACTAAAATCGACGCTAAATACAGCTAGGGCACTAATTTCCTGAAGTTCCGCCGTGTGAACTAGACCGTCAAAATACGACACAGGTTTAATCGTAGTACTAATTCATATAACCGATATCAGGTCAGAAAAATCAAAGGAAAGAAAACAAAAACGAATTAACCAGTCCAAATGGAGAACAACGATACGTGTCCGTGAACACAAGTTTAAGTCATCGATTAGAGTGAAATCCAGTCAAATCAGTGGCCTGACGAAATAAATGAACTAAAACACCAGAGCAATGTAGACCCGCAGCCAGTATGGCGTCATCGTTGCTGCTCTAACCATTTATAGATATATGGTTAATTCACCCATTCTGACATGTTATACCATTCAAGTGTCTAGCTACAGGAGGCCAAAATTATGTCATGTCCTGCAGAATATTATCGGACGTGTCTAAATGACGGACTTTATTCCGATGTCGCCACGGACACTCACACATGTAGGTATATATCATGTGTCTGTGTGTTACGTTTTGGTTAGGCTTAGGGTTAGGTGCCCTCTAACCATGTGCCAGAATGAACAGGAATGTCCTACTGACAAGTGCGACAACTTTAACGATCTTGGAGAACTGTGAGAGACAAGGTCATTTTAGCGCACAGTCGGACGGTTTGTATAAATCGTCTTTCCTGCAAAAATTCCACACAATTTACTTTCTTGCGTGTCAAGTGTGACAACTGCAATACATCCATCTTCCACCTACGGTGTTAGATCTGAGAATGACATGGACATAGGTTTACCGCGCAAATTGAAGACGCGCGAATTGAAAAGTATGGTGCTACGTGTGGCTACATTCTACTAAATTTGACCTATTATAATCCGTGGGTGAATTAACGCACAAGTACCAATATAAACACACAGACACACATCTACAATTGTTCTACTCACGAGATCTGAAGATAACCGAGGCTGCTGGGTACTGTCAGGTAACAGTTCGGTAAGCAGGTCACAGTTCAAGGTCATCACCGCTTCCATCACCGACATCTGGGGATGTAAAGACACTGATGCAGGCGAAGCCAGAAATGTTAATGTGTTATAGGTCATTAGGCGATGGACGAGTATGTGTTTATTCATTCTGTTATCAGTGTCATTCGATTCTAAATGTTATTATAGCCGGGGGTTGGGTTGAACCAAGTAAATCACTCTTCTCTCTCTTCTCACCTCACTCTGTTTCATTTGACTCTGTCCTACAGTCACACCCTTGCACAACTTTCACACGCGCCCTCGTGGTAAAGCCCTTCCATAGCACTTTGGTTGGGCTAGCTTCTGAGGGTGCACAAACCTAGCATAGGTACATACAGATGCACACATGCATCCAAGCACTGGTTTATGCGTCCTGATATCGCCCAATTGACTACGGTCTGGGGTGGAAAATGGCGCGCCTCCGCCAGTAGAAACTAGTGAGGCAAACATTTAAGCAAAAAAAAAAAAAAAAAAAAAAAACCAAGTAAATGATCACAAAGCGTGCGTCTCATATAGCCTCTGGTAACAAAGTCCATCTCCTGGCCCTGCCCAGGGCAGAACTGTTTTGGGCTAACGGGAGAAGTGGCGGAAGGCGAGCGAATGGCGCTTTAAAACCAGTAGTTTCGGGCAGATGGGGTTCGAAAGCATAAGAAGGCAGCGCATCTAGGCGAAGGAAAACTCTGATTTCAAACCATCTGAAGCCTTGCACATAAGATACTGGCGTATCTTGGCGGGTGTTGACAGATACGGCTGTGCAATCTGTTTTCTGATAATTCTGAAAGTTGGTCAGCATCTACCAAACTATACAACCAACGATGTGCGAAGGAGCACACACAAGAGGATGCAATGCCTTATCCTAGATGGAGGAACTGCAACCTCAGCTGAGTGTTGGTTCAGTGCAGACCAGGCCCTTAGCCTTGGTTGGTAGCTGGTCTAGGAGTGAAGCCCCGACAGGCGAACAGAGAGCATTGCTCTGCTGATCCGACAGCTTCTGCAGCTTGTCTTGTTCCAAATGTATTAGTATCACTTCCTTTGGGGAAATCAAGGCAGACCGAGAGAGGGACAACAATGCATGGGCAACACATAGTCTCTATATTTCTGTCCGGGCTTAGTGCTAAAAGTACAATTACTATCGTCTGACAAGGTGAAAAGAGTGAACAATAATATCAGTGTCAAAAGTGGACACTTAAAAATCACCTCTCTGTTACAGTGCCAAAATGGAACGCTTACAAATCACCTCTCTGTTACAGTGTCAAAAGTGGATACTTACAAATCACCTCTCTGTTACAGTGCCAAAAGTGAACACTTTACAAATCAACTCTCTTTTATCAGTGCCAAAAGTGTACACTTTCCAAATCACCTCTCTTTTATCAGTGCCAAAAGTGTACACTTTATAAATCACCTTTCTTTTATCAGTGCGAAAAGTGAACCTATACAAATCACATCTTGGTAACAATGTCTGATGTAGACCCCGAGGGAGGTTGTGGTCGGCGACGTGGCGTAGTGGTTTGTGGCACATCTTAAAACTATAATGTGAACGTGTTCAGATCCATGTGAGTCCAATGCCCGTGATCCTACGGGTAGTACCTCCACATTTAAAAATCAGTGCGGAATTCTGATCCACAGGCCGTTACGGCGCAAAACACAGCATAAACCGGCCTGCTATCTGAAACAGGGTGCTGGGTTCGCTTCCCAATCTCAGCATCGGCCGTTACCCCGTGGAAACCAACCCTCAGAAAATGCAACTGCACTGGTCAGCGACTCATAGCTGACTGCTAGTGTCAGGGCCAGCGACCCATAGCTGACTGCTAGTGTCAGGGCCAGCGACCCATAGCTGACTGCTAGTGTCAGGGCCAGCGACCCATAGCTGACTACTAGTGTCAGGGCCAGCGACCCATAGCTGACTGCTAGTGTCAGGGCCAGCGACCCATAGCTGACTGCTAGTGTCAGGGCCAGCGACCCATAGCTGACTGCTAGTGTCAGGGCCAGCGACCCATAGCTGACTGCTAGTGTCAGGGCCAGCGACCCATAGCTGACTGCTAGTGTCAGGGCCAGCGACCCATAGCTGACTGCTAGTGTCAGGGCCAGCGACCCATAGCTGACTGCTAGTGTCAGGGCCAGCGACCCATAGCTGACTGCTAGTGTCAGGGCCAGCGACCCATAGCTGACTGCTAGTGTCAGGGCCAGCGACCCATAGCTGACTGCTAGTGTCAGGGCCAGCGACCCATAGCTGACTGCTAGTGTCAGGGCCAGCGACCCATAGCTGACTGCTAGTGTCAGGGCCAGCGACCCATAGCTGACTGCTAGTGTCAGGGCCAGTGACCCATAGCTGACTGCTAGTGTCAGGGCCAGCGACCCATAGCTGACTGCTAGTGTCAGGGCCAGCGACCTATAGCTGACTGCTAGTGTCAGGGTCAGCGACCCATAGCTGACTGCTAGTGTCAGGGCCAGCGACCCATAGCTGACTGCTAGTGTCAGGGCCAGCGACCCATAGCTGACTGCTAGTGTCAGGGTCAGCGACCCATAGCTGACTGCTAGTGTCAGGGCCAGCGACCCATAGCTGACTGCTAGTGTCAGGGTCAGCGACTCATAGCTGACTGCTAGTGTCAGGGCCAGCGACCCAAAGCTGACTGCTAGTGTCAGGGCCAGCGACCCATAGCTGACTGCTAGTGTCAGGGTCAGCGACTCATAGCTGACTGCTAGTGTCAGGGCCAGCGACCCATAGCTGACTGCTAGTGTCAGGGTTAGCGACCCATAGCTGACTGCTAGTGTCAGGGCCAGCGACCCATAGCTGACTGCTAGTGTCAGGGCCAGCGAACCATAGCTGACTGCTAGTGTCAGGGCCAGCGACCCATAGCTGACTGCTAGTGTCAGGGCCAGCGACCCATAGCTGACTGCTAGTGTCAGGGCCAGCGACCCATAGCTGACTGCTAGTGTCAGGGCCAGCGACCCATAGCTGACTGCTAGTGTCAGGGCCAGCGACCCATAGCTGACTGCTAGTGTCAGGGCCAGCGACCCATAGCAGACTGCTAGTGTCAGATCCAGCGACCCATAGCTGACTGCTAGTGTCAGGGCCAGCGACCCATAGCTGACTGCTAGCGTCAGGGCCCGCGAACCAGAGCTGCCAAGATCCTTCTACACCTCCACGCGGTGATCCTGGATAACAGACTGCAGCAGGACAGACTGGCTAGGGTTAAAGGATCGAAGAGGGAATGCTAACCCGGTACTCAAAAAATGCTTGCTGAAGTCGGATGTGTTGGACCAAAAGGTGCAAATATCTCAGTCAAGCTGTAAACTACGACACAACGCAATTCCGTTCTCTGGACTACATTCTGCTATTGCCGCCCTTTTATGGCTTGGTAACGGGAGATTGAGAACGAACGAAGCCAAGCCAAGCCAAGCCAAGACCCTTACGTAAAATACATGCCAAAGTCGGATGCAATGAGCTGACAGGCGCAAAATTAAAAACATAGTACAACGCACACGCTTTGGGGAAATAGCGAAAGACAGAGCGCAAACAAAACGTCAACAATTTTGTTATAAACATGTTTTCGTGCTATAAGTTGTTATTTATTCAAATTGATTTGTTTTTTAGGGTGGGTGTGGAGGACGGTAGACTGCATGATTCAAAAATTTGATAGATTAAAAGATTCCATAAGTAGAGGTTGTTTACATAATATCAGATCTCTGGGTAATGGGGAAGTTGGTTAAAATACAAGAAATAGAAGTCTATACAAGCGGACAACGGTCATGTCAAGTGACAAGAAAAGCTTGTCAAAATGTGAACAAAACGAAAGCAAATCGCAGTGCAATAAACACACTGCAAATAGAACACTCATAAAAATATGGACATGATTACGATTACCATACGCAATGAGAAATTTCGTCATGTGAAATGCTGAAATGAGAAATGTGAAATGCTGAAATGCGTGTTTTCAAAAAGCTGTCAAGAAACTAGAAAACAGAACTAGGAACAAAACATGCTTCTTCTTCTTGTAGTTATTTATTTTTTTAATTGACTAAGTCATAGGAGTTCCTATGATGAACTTGACAGTTGTCAGGAATTCCGCTTTAGGTCCGTACAGCTTAGAGACCAATGTTGAACTGTTAGGCCAGTTTTTCGTTCTAACAATTTTAATTCCCTAGAGTGCTTCTGTATTCCCGATGTTTGCGGGGAAAATTTGATTGACTGATCGAATTACGTGATTTCATAATAAGTGGGTCTTCTAATTCTTCGTCGTTTACTCTCAAACTACCGCTAACATGCCCTGTAAAGAGCTTAGAAAGTAGCAGGATGTTGACCGTAGAACAGAATGCGGTGTGTCGTAGTTTACAGCTTGACAGTGATATTTACAATTTCTGTCGAACACATTCGACTCTGCAGGCATTTTTGAGTACCGCGTTAGCCTTCCCTCTTTGATCCTTTCTCATTAGACAGCCTGCTCTGTTGGAATTTGTTATCCAGGATAACCGCGTGAGGTGTAGAAGGGTCTTGGCAGCTCTGATTCGCTGGCTCTGACGGTAACAGTCAGTTTTGGGTCGCTGACCGCTGCAGCTGATGCAGTAGTCAGCATTTTATTCTCTAATAAGTGGATCAAAATTATGCTTGGCGCGAGGTAGTACATCACGAGCCTTCGTCGGTTATATTGTCCCTTGTTACTACACATAATATTATTGCAGTGACATTGTCCCTTGTTTCTCCTCATAATGTTATTGCACTAAAATTGTCTCTTGTTTCTCCACATAACGTTATTGCAGTGATATTGTCCCTTGTTTCTCCACATAATGTTATTGCAGTGCTAATGTCCCTTGCTTCTCCACATAATGTTATTGCAGTGATATTGTCCCTTGCTTCTCCACATAATGTCAACCAACAATGACATTGTCCCTTGTTTCTCCACATAATGTCAACCAACAATGATATTGTCCCTTGCTTCTCCACATAATGTCAACCAACAATGACATTGTCCCTTGCTTCTCCACATAATGTCAACCAACAATGATAAACTTATCCCATCGCTTTGTAAGTGTAAGAACATGACCATTCGGTTCATTTTTCTTTTCGTTAGTCAGTTGTCTGGACACGCACCGTGGGCACACTTTCTGGAAATTCAATCGATCATTCAATACGATGTAGACTAATCCATTCCAGCACCTTGTTGCAGTTGCTAAACTGTCTAATGTTCTTCGCCTGTCATCGAAAAGCCACCTGCCACCTCCTCCCTCAGCCGCAGAGTTGCTTCTCTTGCTATCTACAAAGAACCAGGCCGGGCTATATCTGCAATTTTTGGACGCCCTTGAGAAAATGTATTGATCCAGTTATGGAGGTTTTTTTACGAGACAAACACTTCTCACAGTAAAATGGAAGCATTCCCTTAAGAATAGCCTTTTACAGAAAGTCCTTTTGCCAAAAAGATGCACAGCAGCTGGCTCTTCATTAATTGTATACATTCTGTTTTTAATTGAGCTGCGCATGTGCATGTGACACCTAGCGTCTGCTACCTACTGTAATCACAAAGCTTCGATGTTTTTACCACCTAATGACACCTTTGGAAACTACCAACTACATTTACATATATCTCACATCAGTATGTGACCTATTTACTGACGTATCTTGAGATGTGTGTGTGTGTGTGTATATATATCATGTGGTGTGGGTTCGACTCCTGACTCCGCCGTCTTTTTCACGGGTGCTTGATGCAGAGTCCCCTGCATCTCGTGGTTATCTTGTCCTTGACTTGCCACTGGGGTCGGGCGGCTCGAGACAAGAGAGTGAGGATAAAAAGTAGCGCAGTTAATCCTTACTAAAAATAGCGCTAGCAAAATAAATTGTGCCATCATTGTGTGGGATGGACGGCGGCCTTCGCTGCCTTTGCCTTATATATATATGGGGAGAAAGACTAGCGTCTGGTCAGGCACAATATACCGATCAGACATGTTAGTTAAGGTCAGGCAAAATATACTGGCCAAGACCCTCACTTCGGCTTTCTAGTAGGCCTACCTGGAAACGGGCTGTTTTCATGGCAGACTGGCTAATGGGGTGAGGGATCGATGTGATCCCTGTAGTAGTGATCGACACACAGATGAAGCCAATCATAGCACAACCGGCTGGAGGATCCCGGTCCACCTTCACCAGCAGGCTCTGGATGTAAGGAAAGCTACTACAACTCGTCACTTCACGTCCTTTTCATTGTAGACCTACTCATTGTGGGCATTGGAAAAAACAACATATACACACACACAGATATATACACATACATCAACAAGTGAAAATCCCATACTGCCTCATTCGGATCCGGTGCTCTGGTTTTCTTTATAAAGGTCAATTATACGAGAGGTCTCCAGATGAATAGAATCGATAGAAATTAGAATAACCGTGTCATTGTATTGAAACTTTTTAATATGGTTGTTATGGATGTCAATAGTGCCCTGCACGTGACCTCACGGTGTAGAACGAACAACATGACGTCATAGTTGCAGTTGAAAGACGGCCTCCCTACTTTTGACATGTATCAAAGAGATGCAGTATTCTGTAATCCGTTTTTTTTCTTTTTAGCAGTTACGGGTGAAACCTATAGAAATTCATCCGCAGAATGAAGAGACAGTACGGTGATGCATGTCTTTCACTCCAGCAAGTGTAGTAATGGAGTAGGAAATTCAAAAATTACATCAGTTCTGTGACAGACTGTTCACGAACGGATCGGGCTCATAGCGTAGTGACCCCATTGTCAATTACAGCCGTTGACCGTTACTAATATCGCCGATTGAATGTGAGTGAAATTCCAGGACATCTGTCAGGGTTCAGCCCACATCATCATTCATGACGTCCTTCAGTACCACAAAGTGTCTGCAAGGTGTGCGTCATGACAGCTTACTTAAGAAATGAAAAAAAAACACGACGCGTTGATGCCTGCCATGACATTTTGCGGCGTTTTGAAGCAAAAGTCGATGGTTATCTAGCAGTAATTGTTACTGGAGATTAAACCTGGGTTGATGGTTTCCTAGCAAGAATTGTTACTGAAGATTAAACCTGGGTTGATAGTTTCCTAGCAAGAATTGTTACTGGAGATTAAACCTGGGTTGATGGTTTCCTAGCAAGAATTGTTACTGGAGATTAAACCTGGGTTGATGGTTTCCTAGCAAGAATTGTTACTGGAGATTAAACCTGGGTTGATGGTTTCCTAGCAAGAATTGTTACTGAAGATTAAACCTGGGTTGATGGTTTCCTAGCAAGAATTGTTACTGAAGATTAAACCTGGGTTGATGGTTTCCTAGCAAGAATTGTTACTGAAGATTAAACCTGGGTTGATAGTTTCCTAGCAAGAATTGTTACTGAAGATTAAACCGGGATTGATGGTTTCCTAGCAAGAATTGTCACTGGAGATGAAACCTGGTTTGATGGTTTCCTAGCAAGAATTGTTACTGGAGATGAAACCTGGATTGATGGTTTCCTAGCAAGAATTGTCACTGGAGATGAAACCTGCCTTCACTACAAACGAACCTGAAAAGAAGAGAGTGAGGAAGGAATGGAGTCATCTCGTCTCGTCAAAACTGACGTAGTCTCGCACCCAGTAATCTGCAGGGGAGGTTAGGCCGACTCTCTTTCGGGATGAACGTGTCGTTCTGTTAAAGCACTACATGCCCAAGGGAAACTACTCTCACCATTGCCACGTGTACAGATCTTTTCAGGAACCATCTTTGAACCGCAATCAAATCCAAGCGACATGGACTTCTGAGTTAAGGTGTTCTTTTGCAACATCACAATGTACAACCCAATACTGCCCGCGAAACGGCTGCAGCCATTGAGGATCTCCGCTTTCAGTGTCTACCACATCTGACTTTTTTTTTAAAGTAAAGATCCCGTCACGCCATGCGACGCATATGAAATATGGTGTTAAGCCCATATTATTTTGGGGCCCAGGGCACTTAGTGGATGATGGGGTCAGCATCACGCCGGCTGCCTTTACTTCCTGGACTGAACTGATACCCATTTAAAGCTGGGTCGACCCGGGAGTCATTGCGCTCTGAATAACCATTTCCGTCTCAACTGGGAAATGGACCCAGGACCACTTAGATGCAAAACCAGAGCTCTATCCACTGCGCTACGCGGCGCCCTTCATCCGCAGACATAGCCCCAAGTGATTTCCACGTCTTTGGGAGACTAAAAGAGGTATTGGACGGAAAGATATCAGGTCCGATGAAGAGGTTCAGCAGGTGGTTTATAAGTGGTTACACACGCAACCAAGAGACATTTCTGTCTACAGGAATCCATGCACTTTATAGACGCTGTGAGACTTACATAGAAGGCAATGTTGACTACGCCGAAGAATGATATAGTTGTGTTTCATTTTTCCAGAATAAATTTACCAAAAATATATATTTAAGGTTTTTATTTAAGGCCCTCTCGTTGTAGTAATCATGCACTTCACTTAGTGCGACAACACTAATTGGAACATGTTGCCCCTTTCACCCCGCCCCCCAATTTCACCCGTATCAACCGGTGTCCAATTTATAGCTGACCATAGATTACATTAGACTAGCTTCGTTTCATTTCATTAATTGCCTTAGACATTTAGAAGGGGATGTTTTGACCAACACGAACAGTGGTATTTAATAGCTGGAGAGAAGATTCTTCCTCATGGGCTGCCCCTGAAGTCGCGTGCTGTCAACGTATCCCATACCTTTACGTAGGGTCTCTATCTCCGTTATGCTTCCTTCCATCTCTTCGTTTGCCATCTTTCTATCTACATTTGAAAGTGTTAACGCTAACAATAGGGGATGGGGAGGGGGGGGGGGGATCCAGTGGTCTTGAGGTAAGGTGTTCGCCTGTAGGTCTGGATGTCGCAAGTTCAAATAACGGTGGAGACTGGGGTTTTTTCAAGTGGATCACCCGTTTTCCTTGATCTCTGAGTAGTGAGATCAGACACCCGTGTACAGTGGCGCGAACGTTGAAAATCCCTTTATCAGTTGGAAATCGAAAAGAGGAGACTTTACGACTCAAATTATTTTGGGGATTCTCACCCAACGGAGAATATGTCGCAAAAAGGAGACTGTGTAGTTATAACATCAGGTCTTGGTTATGTGGTTAGCGGAGCAGCATACATCAAACCCAACAGGCTGTGGGTGTAACATGCTCTAATTCCCTCTTCCACCACCACCAGCCCCCAAAATAAGCGAACGTATTCCAGGGAATAGTTGGTAAAAAATACTAGGATTGACCTGGAAAGTCACCAGTGGATTCTCGTCTGCCTAAAAATATGAAACAAAGGAGGTGATACGTCCCCACGACATCTAACGACATAAGTGGACTGAAGTTAGATAGAAGCTAATGATAATATTTACAGTTGCCCATCTGAAGCAAATATGGCAAAAGTATCATTTGTGTGCTGCGAGATGTAATCTCATGTGACTGTAAAGGCCAACCTTGGCAAGGCTGACTATACCGCACATTGGGCACCCATTTAAGGATTCGGCTGTATTGGTCTCCCTGCGTTCTGTTGTTGTTGCGTAATGCCCACAATGTGCAAGTATACTTTTTTGTAAGACCTGAAAAGGACGTTAAGTTGCAGGTTATAGTAGATTTCCTCTCATCTCGAGCATGGTGATGAAGGTGGACGGCGGTCCCCCAGGTGGTTGTGCTAAGCCCAGTTTCTTCTGCGCGGCGCTCACTACTACGGGGATCACATCGATCCCCATCTCCTCAGCCAGGCTGCCTTGAAAACTGCATTTTTCCAGGGAACGCTACATGGAAGAGATATTGTGGCATTGGTCGGTATATTGTGCCGGACTGGACTCTTGATTCGTCAGTTGTTTTTCTTGATTCGTCAGTTATTTTTCTTGATTCGTCAATTGTTTTTCTTGATTCGTCAGATGTTTTTCTTGATTCGTCAGTTGTTCTTCTTGATTCGTCAGTTGTTCTTCTTGATTCGTCAGTTATTTTTCTTGATTCGTCAATTGTTGTTCTTGATTCGTCAGTTGTTCTTCTTGATTCGTCAGTTGTTCTTCTTGATTCGTCAGTTATTTTTCTTGATTCGTCAATTGTTTTTCTTGATTCGTCAGATGTTTTTCTTGATTCGTCAGTTGTTCTTCTTGATTCGTCAGTTGTTCTTCTTGATTCGTCAGTTATTTTTCTTGATTCGTCAATTGTTTTTCTTGATTCGTCAGTTGTTCTTCTTGATTCGTCAGTTGTTCTTCTTGATTCGTCAGTTGTTCTTCTTGATTCGTCAGTTATTTTTCTTGATTCGTCAATTGTTTTTCTTGATTCGTCAGTTGTTCTTCTTGATTTGTCAGTTGTTCTTCTTGATTCGTCAGTTGTTTTTGTTGATTCGTCAGTTGTTTTTCTTGATTCGTCAGTTGTTTTTCTTGATTCGTCAGTTGTTTTTCTTGATTCGTCAGTTGTTTTTCCTGATTCGTCAGTTGTTTTTCTTGATTCGTCAGTTGTTCTTCTTGATTCGTCAGTTGTTCTTCTTGATTCGTCAGTTGTTTTTACGTGTTTTGTTATTTGTTCCTGAAAGAGGCGTTGTGGTAAAAACGTAGTTTTGCTTTTTCCCCTGAAACGAAATCTCAGTAATATGTGTCTATGTTATAATTTGAATCAATTAGTAACTACTCTTCTACTCCTGTGGATGGGAAACTGAGACGCTAGTCCGGTCAGGCACACCAATCTGACCAGGACTTCGCGTCAGGGCCAGGAACAACTTAACTTAACTTCTTTATACTGGTTTAGAAGACTCTGCAGAGTCTGTATACAACTAGTTTAAGCATACTGACTATGACCTCGTTTCAGGATTAGGCACAATATACTGACCATGACGTCGTGTCAGGGTTAGGCACAATATACTGACCAGGACGTCGTGTCAGGGCTAGGCACAATATACTGACCATGACGTCGTGTCAGGGTTAGGCACAATATACTGACCATGCCGTCGCGTCAGGGTTAGGCACATTATACTGACCATGGAGTCGTGTCAGGGTTAGGCACAATATACTGACCAGAACATCGTGTCAGGGTTAGGCACATTATACTGACAATAACGTCGTGTCAGGGCTAGGTACAATATACTGACCAGGACGTCGCGTCAAAGTTAAGCACAATATACTATCCACGACGTCGCGTCATGGTCAGGCACAACTTAACTTAACGTCTTCATACTGGTTTAGAAGACTCTGAAAAGTCTGTTTACAACCAGTTTAAACATACTGACCAGGACGTCGTGTCACTGTCAGGCACAATATACTGACCAAGACCACCATTTCTCTTCATGTATCCTTCACTGGACACACGCTGTTTTCAAGGCAGTCTGTGTGCAGCGATGTAGATCGATGTGATCCACGTAGTAGTGAGCGTCTACTATCCAGCAATCCTGACAAATACCAGAAAGTCCAGGTAACAAAATCCCGGTATGCATCATGATTTGAACCCGCGACCCCCAGCATGCGATGCCGACGTCTTGCCTCCAGACCACTAAGTCTCTACTAGTACGACCTGTTAATATATCAATTTCATACATATCCTTGAATGACCGGCCTGCCCAGAATCCCTTGCCGAAAGGTCTCTTAAGTAATCTACTTTTCAATTTCAAAACCCAGAACCAACTATGTGTACAAGTAGTGGCTGGATATACTTTATTCCATATTACGAGCAATTCGTCGTTCGCCATAACTCAAGCAGGATCCACAAAATGTATATTCTTCTTCTTCTTCTTCTTCTTCGTACGCTGTCAGACGTCAACCTGTATTTTTTCTAAAAAAGCAGCGGTCATCCTGATGGTGTCGACACTGCCATAGAGCTTGTCTAGTGTTGCCACTGGTGATGGCCACATGTGCTTTCTCTTCTTCTTCTTCTTCTTCTTTCGTTCGCTTTAAAACATTGTCTATATCTGCAATGTTGTCTCTTGTATAAACTTCACTGTCTTTTGTAGTTCACATACAGGTCCATAAAGTTTCTCTTTCAGTGTTGTTTCTATGGGCCAGTGAGATTTTCTCTGTATATCATATTCGGGGCAGTTTTGAAGTATGTACTCTGCTGTCTGGGGCGCCTGTCCGCATGTACACATGGCTGAGTTGCCAATCTTCATTTTTGTGTACATGTGGCTGCGGATTAGGTTGTGTCCTGTTCTAAGGCGCAACACAACAGTTTGCTCTTGTCTGTTCATGTTATGGTAATCGTCTGGTGTTACTGTTGGTGGCTTTCTGATTGATTTGATCATCCTTATCTTCTGTTGGTATGTAACTGGCACATCTGGCTGCTCGTCTGCAGCACCCTCCTTTGCCAGTCGATCTGCTCTCTCGTTTCCTGGTATTCCACAATGAGAAGGTATCCGCTGTATGACAATCTTGCGCTGGTTGCTCAGTTCAGACAGTAGAGCCTGTAGATCTGGCAGTTTCTCAAATTTAAGTGCTTGGAGTGCTGATTGTGCATCTGTAAGAAATACTACAGGTTGTGGACCGACATTGGTGTTCAACAGTTTCTCAGTTGCCACCTTGATTGCCTGTATTTCTGCATCATATATATGACAGAATTTCCCAGTTGGTACTTTGACTGTAACCCTAATGTTGTTTGGGTATTCTATGTACACTCCCGCTTCGCCATTCTTTACTGCGTTCTGTGCTGACCCATCTGTGTATACTCTGATCCAGAGGTCTTGTGGATATTGTGCTTTCTCTGATCCTCGTATGTCGGGCAGTTTTGCAGCAAATCTTCAGCGGTCATTTTCCGGTACCACACGTGCATTCGTCAGTGCCACCTATCTTCAATTTATTGAATAGGTGGTACCTCAATCTATTGTGGCCTGTGCGGAGTCTGAAGACCACGACCTGCTCTCTTCTGTTTAACTGGTAATAGGCATCGTTTTTTGTGTAGCCAGTATGTTCTGTTTCCCATTTGGTCATGTATCTGGCTCTAATAAGCCTTTTTGACTCTTTGTAGGTCACACTAGGATCTGGTTGTGGTAGTCTTGCACCTTCTTTTGCCAGTCTGTCTGCCTCCTCGTTGCCTTGGCTGTTACAGTGGGATGGAACCCACTGTACCTCTACTCTTTTTTGGTGATGTCTGCTGGCATAGTTTACAGAGTACTGCTCTTAAATCATTAAGTTCAATATTTTTCTGGCTTTTTAGTGCTGTGGCTACAGCCAGGGCATCTGTAAACAGGACTATATGGCTTTCATTTCTTTTGCCTGTCACCATTTCTTCTACTGCAGCCCTCAGTGCCTCTGCCTCCGCTCTGAAGTTGCTTGTGTACTTACCAGTAGCGAATGACAGTATTATTTGTTTGCCATTTGGTAGGTTCAGGAATGCTCCTGCCCCTCCGTTCTGTGTATTGTATGTTACAGAACCGTCGGTGTATGCATGGGTCCAGTCCATGCTTGGGTAGCTTTTCGATATGAAGCTTAGGGTAGTATCTCTCCTTTCTTTTTCAGTCTGGCAGTTTTTGTTTCCAATACCTGGTATATTTTCTACCACCTCTGGAAATATATCCTGCCTCCAGGTAGATTTTCGTACAGTAGTGATGGGTTTTGGTGTTGTTAGTGCGTTTATGGGATCTTCGTGCATCTTTGCTTTGGCTATTTCTGCAAAGTTTCTCCTCTTTAGTTTCCCATTTCCAAATCTATTTAGTCTCTGATGCATTGGATGGTCTGTCAGTCTTCTTATTTTCTCTGCTTGCTGCTGGGCTCTGCAGTCTTTTCTGTCGGTCATTTATTGCAGATTTGTAATCTTTTCAAGTTCTACAATTGGCGTTGACTTCATGCCTCCTGTTATAACTCTCGTGGCTTGGTTTTGAAGTTTGCTAATTTTATCAAAGTTCGCCTTTGCTGCTGTTGTCCATGCCGCAATGCCATACTCGAGAACTGGTCTCACTCTTCCAGTGTACATTTTCTTTAGTATACTTTCGTCTACTCCCCAGCTTGTGCCAGCAAGTTTCCTCATGATTGCCATTCTTTCTCTGGCTCTCAGTCGATTTCTCTCGATCTGACTTTTCCCTGCAATGCGCCGATCAAATGTGACTCCCAGGTAGTTGTGGTTGTCGTTTGGCCGCAGATATTTGCCGTTAAGAGTTAATTTGATGTTCTGTGGTTTATTTGAAATGGAGAATATCGTACATGTTGTT
This sequence comes from Ariolimax columbianus, assembly GCA_036924085.1. Taxonomy (NCBI): domain Eukaryota; kingdom Metazoa; phylum Mollusca; class Gastropoda; order Stylommatophora; family Arionidae; genus Ariolimax; species Ariolimax columbianus. The sequence goes on from JAVGWX010000014.1 coordinate 64,700,308, forward strand.
TTTTCCTCATTTATTTTGACCAGCCATGAGTTCGCCCACTCCTCCAACAATGTTAGAGCCTGCTGCATCCGATTGCTTGCTATGGTGAGATTTTTTTCAGAGGTTCACATAGCCAGATCGTCTGCGAACATAGAGCTGTGGACTCTACTTGGTATATTCTCTGTGATGTTGTGTATATACACCAGGAAGAGTGTGAGTGACTACTCCCCCTTGGGGTACTCCCTGCTCAAGTGTCACCTTTTTGCTCATCTGCCCTTGTACTTGAACTCTAGCTGTTCTGTTTTTGAGGTAATGGCTTATCCATCTGTACATTTCCCACAAACTTCACTTCTTCGTAGCTTGACTTTAAGTCCCTCTTTCCAGACCTTGTCAAATGCCTTCTCTAAATCCACCCAAACCGCTACTGTGTGTTTTTTCTCCTGGTAAGCATCCTCTATTTCTTGGGCTATGAGAGTGATCTGGTTCTCAGTGGATCTGTGCTGTCTAAAGCCTGCTTGCTGTGGAATTAGTATGTGTTTTTCTTCCAGATGCCACATCAGTCTGGTGTTTATCATACACTCCATCAGTTTTCCTACACAGCTCAGCAGACTGATAGGCCTGTATCCATTTGGATCTGCTCTATCTTTTCCTTTCTTTGGTACTTGTATAATTACAGCATCTTTCCATGCCTGGGGTACAATTTCCCTTTTCCAGCTTTGGTTCAGGACTGATAGTAACTTCCTCTTTGCTGGTAGGCCCAACCCAATCAGCATTTTGTTTGTTACGCCATCTTTTCCGGGCGATTTCTTCTTCTTTAGAGTTCTTATGGCCTCCTCCATTTCATTCATTGTTAGTTTTGCCATCATGTGCTCCTCTGGTGCCATATTGATGTTGTCGTGGCTCTTTTGTTCTTCGTTAATGTCTGTATGTCTATTTGTAGGGACATCAATGTGGTTTGCTCTGGCATAATGTACTATAAAGGCGTTTGCAGCTTTTTTTTCCAGTGAGCATGTTGTCACCCTGCTTGGTGGTAATTTGTTTGTTTGATGGAGTTTCGTCATTCATGGCTCTGACTAACTTCTATAGTTTGTTCCCTTCTTTATCTAAAATGAGGCTTTCTGTTTTGTTTTTCCAACTGTCTCTTGTTATTTGGTTTAGTGTTCTTTTGTATTTCGCCGTGGTGGCTTTGAGGGCGATATTTGCCTCCATAGATTGTTCTCTCTCTGCTATGTTCCTAGCATTTGAGACTTCGTCTTCCGCTTTCTGCAATTCATCATTCCAATATGGCTTGTAGTTTTTCCTTGCCCCTCTTGGGATGGTTTCGGTGGCTGCTTGGATTATTGCTTTGCTTAGGCTTTGCACCATGGGTTTCATATTGTTATTCCATGTGTTGATAGATTCACACAGCCCATCTGTCAGGATTGCAAATCTGTCCCAGTCGGCTCGATTATAGTTCCAACGTGGGAGCGGTTTTATTTCCTGTGGGCCTACTTACAAATCAACTTCTAGCCTGATTGGTCTGTGGTCGCTATCTGCCAATTGGTTTCGCACCTGGCGGTCTATTTTGTGGTGAATATCCACCGTGGAAAAGGCCAAGTCTGGAGTAGAGGTGGTATGCCATGTTCTAGAATAGAATCTAGAGCTGTCCTCCGGTCTATTGATAAGATAGAGATTTGTGTCTATCTCTCAGTCTTCCACTTCATCACCTCTGTTGTCTGTGTCCGAATATCCCCATCTCTCCGAGTGGCTATTGAAGTCTCCAACTAATAGGCAGCTGGAGTCCTTGATTTCCATAATCGAGAGCGACAGGTCTTTGTTTGGTGGGCCGTACAGGTTGACAATGTATATTCAATTCCTAGCCAAATATTCCAAAGAAACTGCATAGAAACGAATGCTGACATGGATCGTTATACTGGCTCTCAAACGTCTATAAAATGCAATGAACGACCGTCGATTGAGCTATCATCAAATTGGACCCATAAATTGTCGCACCTGGACAGGTCTCTGAGTGGCGTTCGATCCATAGAATGACTCCGAATTGGTACTTTCTTCTTTCCTTATCCTCTAATCGCTTTTTTGTCCTCAGTGTGCCTTTCAGCGTAAGGTTATGAAGGAGGTTTCTTAACTGGGTCCAATAATGTGCTTCATACACCGGGAAGTTCACTGCTCCTATTATTTCTGCTATCCATCTTTTGTGTGGTCGGCGCCTGGATTTGTATCCATTGTATCCATTGTATCTGTGTAGCATTGCTTTCTGAGTGATACTATCTGGTATTTGACGTGTCACGTGGCCGAACCATTTGGTTTGCTGTCTCCTGATGAGGTCTAGCACTGGTGTTGTACCTACTTGTTTCCTAATATCTTCATTTCTGATTCTATCCATTTCTGTTGTTATGGTGTGTGTTTTTTTATCTTTGCTTGTTAATGTCCAATTTTGGCACTGAAAGCACAATGTGGGTATGGATAGTGTGTTGTATATCGTTCTTGTTGAGTCACTAGAATGGGCTAAACCACAACTTACTGTAGATACAGGCCTTCTGATTTACGGAGAAATCCCATTGAAACGTCACACTCCACCGCTGACTAAATAACGGAACTTGCATGTGTGAACTATTAGTGAAACTACAATAGCGTGTTCGGGAAACAAATAGGGAGATTTAGTTAGTTTCTTCTTCTTCTGCGTTCGTTCATTAACTCCCACTACCAGGCCCTGAACATGGCTTTGCAAGTAGCAGGATGTAGTCCAGAGAACGGAATGCGTTGTGTCGCTAGTTTACAGCTTGGCTGCGATATTTTCACATTTCGGTCCGACACATCCGTCCTCTGCAATTCTGGGCACTAATCTGTAAAAGAATCACTCTCAACGGTGATTTGTCATTTTGTACCGTGAATACTTGTTGTCTCTGTGTGGAACGTGGATTGATAGTAAACCTTGGCACAATACGAGTTCCGTTATTTAATCTGCGATTGAATGTGCGTTTCAAGAGGTTTTTTTTTTCTGGTGAGTCAAACGGTCTATGTCAAAGATCTTAAACTATTCTATTGCACCATATGCAATAAAGCATCGAAGGAAATGCAACGATTTAAGCCAGCTTTCAGATTACAGAATTTAAGTTGCTCGAAGATTGTTTTTTATTCATTACATTTTTTTGCGTTTCGTGTATGGGATCCAGATGCAGTGCTTGAGCTGTAGCTGTGAACGACCCAAAGCTAACTGATAGCGTGAGAGCTAGCAACACGGAGGTGTCAAGACCCTTCTACACCTCGGTGATCCTGGATAACAGGCTGCAACAGGGGAGACTGGCTAAGGATATGGATTGAAGAAGGAAGGCTAATCCGGTATATAGAAATGTCAATCTAAAGTCGGATGTGTCGGACCGAAAGGTCCAAATACCGCGTTCAACCCGTAAACTGACACAACGCATTCCGTTCTGCGGACTGGATCCAGATACTTGCAAAGCCATGTTCAGTGCTTGGTAGCGAGAGTTTGATAACGAAGACGATGAAAAAGAAGAAAAGAAAGAAGAAGGACAAGGAGAAGAAGGGGAAGAGAGGAGGAGGAGAGAAGAAGGGAGAAAAGAAGAGTAGTAATACGACGAGGAAGAGGAGGAAGAAAGAGAAGATAATGATGAAGAGGAGGAGGACGTATAAGAAGAGAAAAGAAGGAGAAAGAGACAGAAGAAAAGGAAGAAGAAAAAGAACCAGAAGAAGAGATTGAGGAGAACGAGAAGGAAGTAGAAGAGGAAAAAGAAGAAGAAGAAGAATAAGAAGAAGACAAGAAGGAGAAAGAGAACGAGGAAGAAGAAGAAGAAGAAGAAGAAGAAGAAGAAGAAGAAGAAGAAGAAGAAGAAGAAGAAGAAGAAGAAGAAAAAGAATAAGAAGAAGACAAGAAGGAGAAAGAGAACGAGGAAGAAGGAAAAAAAAGAACAAGAAGAAGAACCAGAAGAAGAAGATAAACATACATTTGTTGTGGGACTGTAGGGATTCACATGATCCCTGGCCTTCGATGAGCACAACTTGAGAACCCCTGATTTTGTGCGCGTGAGTTTCTAACCACTTAAAGCCAATTCTATGGCGTCTGCACGTGCAAGCGAAGCAGACCTTTAATCATAAGTGCATTTTGTTCCCATTTTAATTTTTGCGTTTCAGAAAACAATTTTAGTGAGGGGTATTGAGAGTTTTTAGCATTACGTGCCGGGGGGGGGGGGGGGATGATATGTCCAGGACAGGGGCACAGGACCGAGGGAGGGAGAAGGGAAGGCGTTAATCAAGAGGAGAAATAGAGAATAATGTAAATATGTAAGGGGCCTGGTTGTCATTTCTGGAAGGATTAAAGAGAGATGGAAAGTGGCAAACGCAGAGAGAAGGAGAGAGATAGAGAGGGAGGGACAGTGGCAAACTCAGAGAGAAGGAGAGAGATAGAGAGAGAGGGACAGTGGCAAACACAGAGAGAAGGAGAGAGATAGAGAGAGAGGGACAGTGGCAAACACAGAGAGAAGGAGAGAGATAGAGAGGGAGGGACAGTGGCAAACACCGAGAGAAGGAGAGAGATAGAGAGGGAGGGACAGTGGCAAACACAGAGAGAAGGAGAGAGATAGAGAGGGAGAAGAAGGTAGGGGGGATCTCAGACGAGAGAAATAGCTGGTCAGTAAGATCACAACTACAGGGAGAGTGAGAAAGAAGATCAAACTAGAGGGTGGCTTCCAAATATGAACATACAGAAACAGTGTGAGAGATTGACAAACATGAACATACAGAAACAGTGAGAGATTGACAAACATGAACATACAGAAACAGTGAGAGATTGACAAACATGAACATACAGAAACAGTGTGAGAGATTGACAAACATGAACATACAGAAACAGTGAGAGATTGACAAACATGAACATACAGAAACAGTGAGAGATTGACAAACATGAACATACAGAAACAGTGTGAGAGATTGACAAACATGAACATCCAGAAACAGTGAGAGATTGACAAACATGAACATCCAGAAACAGTGAGAGATTGACAAACATGAACATACAGAAACAGTGAGAGATTGACAAACATGAACATACAGAAACAGTGTGAGAGATTGATAAATATAAACATACAGAAACAGTGAGAGATTGACAAACATGAACATACAGAAACAGTGTGAGAGATTGACAAACATGAACATACAGAAACAGTGAGAGAGATTGACAAACATGAACATACAGATACCGTGAGAGAGGTTGACAAACATGAACATCCAGAAACAGTGAGAGATTGACAAACATGAACATACAGAAACAGTGTGAGAGATTGACAAACATGAACATACAGAAACAGTGTGAGAGATTGACAAACATGAATATACAGAAACAGTGTGAGAGATTGACAAACATGAACATACAGAAACAGTGAGAGATTGACAAACATGAACATACAGAAACAGTGTGAGAGATTGACAAACATGAACATACAGAAACAGTGAGAGAGATTGACAAACATGAACATACAGAAACCGTGAGAGAGGTTGACAAACATGACCATCCAGAAACAGTGAGAGATTGACAAACATGAACATACAGAAACAGTGTGAGAGATTGACAAATATAAACATACAGAAACAGTGTGAGAGATTGACAAACATGAATATACAGAAACAGTGTGAGAGATTGACAAACATGAACATACAGAAACAGTGTGAGAGATTGACAAATATAAATATACAGAAACAGTGTGAGAGATTGACAAACATGAACATACAGAAACAGTGAGAGATTGACAAACATGAACATACAGAAACAGTGTGAGAGATTGACAAACATGAACATACAGAAACAGTGTGAGAGATTGACAAACATGAACATACAGAAACAGTGAGAGATTGACAAACATGAACATACAGAAACAGTGTGAGAGATTGACAAACATGAACATACAGAAACAGTGAGAGATTGACAAACATGAACAATAGGAACAGTGAGAGATTGACAAACATGAACATACAGAAACAGTGAGAGATTGACAAACATGAACAATAGGAACAAGGACACATACACAAAACGAGTGTGTTTGAGAGAAAGGAAATATTGAAACGGTCGGACAGAAAGACAGACTAACAGACAGACAATCAGACACACATAGGGTTACGGTTAGGTTTAGGTTTAGGGTTAGGTTTAGGTTTGGGTTTGGGGTTGGGGTTGGCGTGAGGGTGAGAGGTTAGGGTTAGGCTTAGGGTTGAGATTAAGGTTAGGTTTTGGGTCAGCTTAGGCTTAGGATTAGGATTAGATTAGATTAGATTAGATTAGATTAGATTAGATTAGATTAGATTAGATTAGATTAGATTAGATTAGATTAGATTAGACAGCTAGATAGACCTATAGACAGATAGACATGCGGGCAGACAGACGGACAGTCATACGGACGCACGCACGACCACGCACTCACGAATTCGGGCGGACTCACGCACATGTCCACACACGTAAGTACGCGCGCACAGACACACACACACACACAAACACACATACATATACACTCAGTGAGTGAGAGCGACAGAGACGTTACGCAAGACGAGCCGAAAGCAAGAGGGAGAGATATAGTGAGAGAGATCCACTTACAGACTTGAGTGAAAACTGACCCGGGATACAGCTTGAACCATCTCCGCTATCCTAACACGCATTCCCTCATCCCAGCACTTCACTTCTTCACAACTTACTCTCAATCTGTACCCCTGTCTGGCTCTCTGGTCGATTACACGTACCATGATCTAATCAAGTGGTTCTTAAACTGGGGACCACAGACACTTTCATAAGTGGGGAGGTATTACCAGTGATGCAGGATTTAATATACTGACGGGAAGGGGTCCCCAGGCGACTCGTTTGGGAACTGTTGTTAATCAAATTGGAGTTAGTGTTCCTGAGGCCGATTTCGAATGTCGGTGTACAATTTGAGTCTGCTTGTGTATGTATGTGTCCATGCATGTGTTCATGTTTGTTTTATTTATTTTGTCAGGCGTTACTTCTTCTTTTACCTTTTTTTTTTATTTGGTCTTCAAATGTTTAAAAAGGACTTTATAGAGTCTGGCATGGTGCTCTATGTACAACAATGAAGATATATAACATCAACAGTACCATTGTAAGAGTTATCAGCAATTTGTATGATAAAGCAACAAGCGCAGTCTTTGCGGATAGAAAAATGGACATCCATCAGCATGAAATAAAGAGTGAATTCTCTCTCCGACACTCTTAAATATATTCCTTGGAGGAACTATCGCTGATGCCCTTGGAGATCATGTTGGCACCATCAGGGTAAGGGATTGATCAATTACAGACTTACGCTTTGCAGATGAAATTGACGGGCTGAGACAGAAATTGGGGAATTGGTCTGAAGACTGGATGTGCCAGCACAGAGTTATGGCATGGAGATGAACGCAGAAAAGACAAAGTTGATGACCAACAGCTGCCGAAGACGGATGTATCAGATCGAAATGTGCAAATATCGCAGTAAAACTGTAAAGTAGCGACACAGCGCATTCCGTTCTCCGGACTACATCCTGCTACTTGCAAAACCCTAATCAGGGTTTGGTAGCGGGAGATTGAGAACGAACGCAGAAGAAGAAGAAGAAGAAGAAGAAGAAGAAGAAGAAGAAGAAGAAGAAGAAGAAGATGATGATGACCAACAACACTGAAGGAATCAATGATGTGATCAAAACAAATGGACAGGATCGTGAAACTGTGAACCGTTTCAAATATCTGGACTCAACAGTCAGTGATGAGGGATCGAAACCAGAGGTCCTGGCTAGAATAGCCCAAACAACAGCAGCGCTTGCACGAGCGAAACATATATGGGAAGATAAACGACACTCCCTCGTCATAAATGTCAGAATAAAACGCTCAATGGTTCTTCCGATATTCCTCAATGCCTCCAAAACATGGACCATTACAGCAGACCTCGGAGAAGAATCCAGGCCATGGTTATAAGATGTTTTAGAAGACTCTCAAATATCACTTACAAAGAGGGTATCAACAACAAACAACTGTCACACGACATTTTTCCCATTGCTTGGGTAGTCTAGGGGTTTTGAAGGCTGAGGACTACAGACCGCTTCGCCACTGCTGTCGCCACGTCGTGTGCTGGCTATGTTTGTTTATTTCACATATAGAGGGTATCACAAATTGTAAAGTCCGATGAACAATCGATAATGCAAGTGAACTCTACGACGAGCTCCTAACAACAATCAAAATCTGACAGTATGGCCATGTCTCGAGGCTCAATGGCCTTGTATATACCATATTATAGAGCACAGTACGGGGCAGACGAAGGCCGGGACACCTGAGAAAACGGTGGGAAGACAGCATCCATGGATGGACTAGCCTACGACCCGAGAAGAAAAAAAAGGCAACCGCAGACAGAGAGGGATGGCGCAGAATTGTGGAGGTGTAAGCAGGGGTGCCCCAATGATGTCAAGAGGTAACGGGATGAACTTAATTGAATAATGAAAACAATTATTGAACATTATTTGGGGGAATTGGGAAGAAGATGCAACACAGTGGGTGAACTGACAGTAGCCAGTGACTCGTTGCTGGCTACTTTCATCAGGGTCAACAAACCAGAGCTGACAGTAGCCAGTGACTCATAGCTGGCTACTTTCATCAGGATCAACAAACCAGAGCTGACAGTAGCCAGTGATTCATAGCTGGCTACTTCCGTCACGGCCAGCAGACCAGAATTAAAAAACAGAATTAATGAAGACGAGTTTGAAGAAAGACAAAGCACAAATAATGATGAAGCGGTTGAAGAAAGAAAAAGCAGACATTTTGATGAAGCGGTTGAAGAAAGAAAAAGCAGACATTTTGATGAAGCGGTTGAAGAAAGAAAAAGCAGACATTTTGATGAAGTGGTTGAAGAAAGAAAAAGCAGACATTTTGATGAAGCGGTTGAAGAAAGAAAAAGCAGACATTTTGATGAAGCGGTTGAAGAAAGAAAAAGCAGACATTTTGATGAAGCGGTTGAAGAAAGAAAAAGCAGACATTTTGATGAAGTGGTTGAAGAAAGAAAAAGCAGACATTTTGATGAAGAAGTTGAAGAAAGAAAAAGCAGACATTTTGATGAAGAAGTTGAAGAAAGAAAAAGCAGACATTTTGATGAAGCGGTTGAATGAAGAAAAAAAACAGAATTAATGAAGAAGAGGTTGAAAGACGAAAAAGCAAAAATAAATTATATTGAGATTGAAAAAAAAGAAAAAGCAGAGATAAATTATAAAAAGGTTGAAGAAAGAAAATGGAGAAATAAAGATAAATAGGTTGAAGAAAAGAAAAGCAGAAATAAATTATAAAGAGGAATAAAAAATAAGAATTAGAAACAGAACAAGAAGAATAACAATAAATAACAAGATAAAGAAAATGACAACCAAGTAAATATTGATGAAACGATGTCATGAATGATTCAGACAATGACGATGAAAAACACAGAATTGACGAAAATGTAGAACAAGAATACAAGGAAGAAGAAAATTAATAAAGCAAATTGGAAATGTCAAAGGCAATTGGACGTCACGTGCAACAATGTAGAAAATAGACACGGACTTAACAAGGTTAAGGGACAGAATGAAAAATACAGTGGCAGACAAGCACAATTTGCTTTTCCCGAGATTACGCAAAACTAAACCAAATTGCATTGTATGCAAGCTAAACAATATTTTGAAGGCAAATTGGCTTGGCTCTTTTTATAGGAATATCCATTAAGGGTGACCTTTGAACAGTAAAGACATTTGAATGCCGCAGCAACAAGACATTTGTTTCGTAAGAATTTCATTCGGTTTAATTATTGATAAATGTTTTCATGTTAAGCTGGGTCTAAATAAATGGACTTAAGAGAGGTCTATAGTCATCGTAGTGCAGAAACACAAACATAGAAATATAAAAGAGTTGTTTGTTTTCTGTGTGTCTGTGTCAGTGGTCTTCAGCCTAAGCGCTATCGCCCCCTAGTGGGTGATTTTAGCTTTCAGGTGGGCGGAAACAGAATAATGACATGCTCTATTAAAACACTATGGTCTGGTCTTGGTTTATCTTTCGGTGTCAGGTGTATAAGTGACATCTGGACAGCGCCTTGGTGTGCGCTTCGTATAAGGTGGAACTGACTGCCTCAGATATTCCGTCAATCCATCTATTGCAGGGTCGGCCTCTACTCTGTTACCGCTGTGTTTAAGTGTTAGAGCCATCTGTGGGACGCTGCTGTGTTGCTGTAGCGATATGTGATCAAACCACTGAATTTGCTGTTTTCTAATGAAGTCTAGCACTGGCTTAGTGCCCATCTGTTTCCTGATCTCATCGTTTCTAATTATGTCCCATCTTGTCACATTTAGCATTCGTCTCATGTATTTCATTTCTGTTGTTTTTATTTTTCTCTTATCTGTTGCTGTCAGTGTCCAAGTTTGACACAATTAAAACACAACCTGAGGAAAGTATCGTAGAGATACCAGCAAACTAACAAAAGTGCACATTTTTAAAACCTGTGCTTTTCCTATGGAAAAGAATACGGCTGTTAAACATGGACAGTTACCCGATCATCAACTCCTTTGAGCCTTAATGTTATGGAAAAGTCCTCAGAATACCGTAGACCAAAGAAAGAATGCAGAGATTCGACAGGAGTTGGGCATAAATGTGAAGTGGTTCATAAATCACCATGAACAACAAATTGAAATACTTTGGCCACATCAAAAGACATACCAGTCTTGAGAGAAAGGTAATGGAAGGTTTGGTCCAGGACAATGATGTTCATCCATCACATATGATGAAGACCAGTCTCTTTGTTCATCCATCACATGTGATAAAGACCAGTCTCTTTGTTCATCCATCACATATGATGAAGACCAGTCTCTTTGCATCCATCACATATGATGAAGACCAGTCTCTTTGTTCATCCATCACATATGATGAAGACCAGTCTCTTTGTTCATCCATCACATATGATGAAGACCAGTCTCTTTGTTCATCCATCACATGTGATGAAGACCACTCTCTTTGTTTATCCCTGTGAACAATCTCTTCTCTTGCTGTGACCGCTGGAATGGGCGACTTGTGCGCTGATTTGGATTAATGTTAGGAAGAAACTGCGCCTTTTGTCAACCTCACTCGCTGGTCCTTAGCTACCTTTGGCCAGTGACAAGATATTATCGAGACGACTGTAGGCAGCACACGATGCAAATTTTTCCATAAGGTTTACTCCCGAAACGTTTCCCATTAACAGGTATCCCACAAGACAGCGGATGGGGATGGCATCTATCGTAGCGTGATTTGTTATTCCAATAACCGCAAGAGGTCATAGGGACATCACTCATCGTGTGACTGATGTGTTGGGCGTCTCTCCCGGGCCGTGTTCTAGTTCATCACAGGCGTGTCTACATTCGACAGTCAAAAGAAAAAAGCAAGCAGAAGAAATATTACATAAAACAGAAGAAAGAAAACAGACGAAAGACAGAAGAAAATAGAAGAAAAAAAACTGAAAATAAAGAAAAGAATATATAAAAGAACAAATATAACAGAGTTAAGAAAAAAGAAAATAGAATAAAGAAAAATAGAAGAAAGAACACTAAAGAAAACAAGAATAATAAAAACGGATAGATAGCAAGAGAAAGTAAGAAAGTAAAATAAAGTCAAGCCGGATGAACGGAAAAACAACACATATATCAGAAAAACCAAAAAACAAAACATGTAATACAATTAATTTCGCTCCCAGGTTTACCTCTGTATATGTGTGGCTTTCTCCCATGTAATTGGACTGGACATTACTGTCTGAATGTCGCCGTACTAAATGCAATTAATCCCATGCCCATTGAAACAATGATTCAGCAACTACTTTGCACTGATGCATTCTGGTACTTCGCATGTAGAGATATGTCGGGTGGCCGAACAGGTAAAGACATCAGACGCAGAGTGAAGAAAGCTAAACAAGGGTGTCAGTTCAAACGTTTGGGAGACTTCACATAAATACAAAATTAATAATATACTTGTTCTTCTTCATTTTCTTCTTCATTTTCTTCTTCGTCTTCTTCTTCTTCTTTAACATTTGTTGTTTTCATTTTCGTTTTCATTTTTGTTCTTTATTCTTTTCCTTTGTTCTTTTTCTTCTTCTTCTTTTTCTTCTTCATTTTAATTTGCATACTTCTTTGTCTTTTTCTTGTTCTTTTGATTTGTATTTGTCTTCTTCTTCTTCGTCTTCTTCTTCTTTGTCTTCTTTTCACTTTTAAGTCCATAGGCATCAACCAATTCTCTCTAAGCAGACCTATCCTGTGCTATTTTCTCTAATTCTATCCAACCTCTATCTACTCACTTTGTCTCAACCGTTAAGTCTCTTCTCCATATGTTCCGAGGCCTTCTTTTGCACCTCTTTCCCTGTGGGTTCGAAGACAGGGATTACCCGTGAAAACACCGACTGATTTAGCAGTGCGTGACCTATCCATCGCTATATTCGTCCTAATCGTTCGTGCACTACCTGTCTGTCTTCATTATATCATAGGTTGTCCAGTGTAACCCCGTGGAACGATCGCATGAGATCAAGATACTGAGCGGTGCATGAGCTGTAGCGATCAGCAACCAAAAGCTGACTGCTAGCGTCAGGGTCAGCGACCCAGATCTCCCAAGTCCCTTCTCCATCTCCACGTGATGATACAGGATAACAGATTGCAACAGGGTAGACTGGCTAAGAAGAAGGATTGGTTTTTTTTTGTGGTTTTTTTTCTGCTGTCGCCTTATTTCTCTAATCCCATAGGCGGTGTGCGTTGCACTGTGGTTTTTATTTTGCTCCTGTCGGTTCAGTGCATCCGACTACAGCATGCATTTTTGAAGGGTTTGCTTCCCCGGGGTAACGGCCGGTGCTGTGATGGGGATCGTTCCTAGTAACTTCTGGTTCTGAGCCGTGTCACTTAACCACTAGGCCACGCCGTCCCCGGAGAAGGATTTGAAGACGGAATGCTAACCTGGTAGTCAAAAATGTCATGCTGACGTCGGATGTGTCGGACCGAAAAGTTCAAATATCGCAGACAAGCTGTAAACTAAGATACAACGCATTCCGTTCTGATGCTTGCAAAGTCCTTTCGATGGCTTGGTAACGAGAGTTTGCGAATGAACCAAGAAGAAGAAGAAGAAGAAGAAGGAGAAGAAGAAGAAGAAAAAAAGGAGAAGGAGAAAAAACTGAGTAAGAGGAGGAAGAAGAGAAGAAGGAGGAAAACTAAGAGGAAAACAAGGAGGAGAAGGAGAAGAAGTGGTACAAAGAACAGAACTGGGGTAGTAGGAAGTTAGAGAAGAAAGACGAAGAAAGAGCAGAAGGAAGGGGAGGAGCAGAAGGAAGAGAAGAAGAAGAAGGAAAAGAAGAAGAAGAAAAAATACGAAGAGGAATAAATAGGAAAAGAAGAAGAAGAAGAAATAGAAGAAACAGAAGAAGGAAAAGAAGAAGAAGAAGAGGAAAAAAAAGAATAACAAGAAGAAGAAGCGAAATAAGAAGAAGAAAAAGAACACGAAGAAGAAGAAGAAGAAGAAGAAGAAGAAGAAGAAGAAGAAGAAGAAGAAGAAGAAGATGAAGGAGAACAAGAACAAAAAGAAAGACATCAAAGAACACTTTCACCGAACATTGTGAAATGAAAATCCATGTGATTGTCGCAAACAAAAGATTCACAGAAGTGATAAACAAACACTTATTGCTGAAACATAAATAACATACAATCCCCCAAACTCAATCATTATTGTCCAGGACACTGACAATCTTATGTCAATCATCAATCCGCTCAATTTTCATTCAACCCAAATTCCGGTCGAAAACATCAAGCAGAGTCCTAACAGGAAGACATAGATCGCCTATTGAATATTCATGGGGGCTCGGATAGAAATGTCGGACGATAAAAGCCTATTTGAGCAACAAGGCATCGTCTAAGTATAGTGGGTCGCCAACTGTCGAAACACGTAGCGAGGTCAGGAAGAGAATTTGAACGGGACTTACTGGTGGGGGCAATAGGTTGTTGACGATCGGTTGGCCGGATAGAGTGTCCAACTTTTTAGTACCCATGGGGTGAGATTCTCTGGTATACATGCACTGCTGCATAGAGTCCAGATTAGATGGACTGGGCGAAGAGCAAAGAAATGGGAGGCATAGAAATCTACATCGCACACTCCAACGGTGACAAAGAAGGCCACTCCATAATAACAGAAGAGACTAAAGGAGCAACTGTCCATAGAGCAACTCAGATTCATCTCATTCAAAACAGAACTGCAAAGAAAACGGAAATTACAACAGACTCAAAGAGTGTACTCCAAGCCATACCAATCACAAAAACACGATTCTCTCGCAAAATAAAATACAACATCGGGTTGGGTTGCTGTTCCAAAATAATTTAATTCTACATTGGCTTCCGGCCCACTGTGTGATCCTACAAAATGAGAAGGCAGATGAGCTCGCAAACGCCGGAAGTGACGACACGAACTCGCCATCCACATAGCGATGAAGATGCAGAGACACTCTTCAAACAATTAATATTGACGAAATGAATAGATCAGTACAAAGAAAACAAGCCAGAATATGACAGCGAAGAAAAATTTGGCAGAGATGAGCAGACAAAGATCTTCAGACTCAGAACGAGACATTGCAGACTCAAGATTCACCTCCACAGAATGGGTCTTAGAAACACTACCACTTGCGATTGTGGAGCACCCAAGCAAACACCAGAACATATTCTGCAGGACCGCTCCACTAAATGCAGACTAAAGAAAGGCAGTCTGGTTCATGAATGCGAACATGCTCGAAAAGCGATGGGGGACCAGAGAAGACCTGAAACGCATTCTCCTTTGTGAACCTCACCGGGCTAGAAGCATAGCATCAGTTCATCGAAGGAGAAGAAGAAAGATGGTCTGGGAATTATGTTCCTATGCCAAACCCGAGTCTCCCTAAACGTAGGTTGTGTGTTGAACTCAGGACTGGCAAGCGGTGAAACAATACACATACACTCTAATAGTTTGTTTTAACAATTTCTCCACTGATGGCACCAACTGGCTCCGAACCGCTCAGTCTGGCACGCTCACATCACTCATTGTGCTCGTGCCGCTGAGCTGAGAACCATTACCGACATAAAACAACTGCATGATAAGACAGAACGCAAACGGCCCAACTACTAATGCTGCTCAGGTGTGCCCCACCTGCGGTAGAGTTTGCCACGCACAGGTCGAACTGTACAGTAATATGCGGTCACGTCTGAATTAACATGTCTGACGAAGTCGCCATTTTCGCTTGCAATGGGTAACTATTATTATTATTATTTATAGATATAATTTAATGTTCTTTGTGAGGCGACACCAAAATGGGTTGAATACGAAGAGACTTACATTAACTACCCTGAGCAGAACTATCGCAGTGGTTAGTACACCCACTTTCTAGCCGAGCAATCGGAATTCGAACCCCACTTAGTGCATGATTTCTCAGATGGTAAAACGGCTGCTGGGGTCAACCCAGCCTCCAAAATTTGGTACCAAAAAAATCTGGAAAAGTTAAGGTAGCCGGCGTGCTATTGACCACCTACCCATAGTGTACCGATGGTCAAGAAAGATATGGGCCTAACAACATATTTCCAATATTCTGCAATGCCGGGTTAGCTGGATCTTCTCTTTACAGCAAACATCAACGGATATCATAAAAAGTTTAAAAGTTGCTAAATTGGTTTGTGGATGAGTCTAGCAATTTCATTATGCGAAACAATTTATATGAAAACACCACTGAAATGAATGGCTTAAGTTCAGTACTCTGTCAACTATTCCAGCATTCCAAACCCAAGAGAGTCGTAGTACAGTTGGTGTTATCCCAGTGTAACATTCAAGGCAACGAGGAGGCAGACAGACTGGCGGAATAAGGTGGAAGGTTACCACAACCATATTCTAGTGTGACCAACGAAGAGTCCAAAAGGTTTATTAGAGCCAGATACATGGCCAAATGGGAAACAGAACATACTGGCTATACAAAAAAATGATGCCTACTACCAGTTGAACAGAAGAGAGCGGGTGGTGGTCTTCAGACAACGCACAGGCCACAACAGACTGAGGTACCACCTATTCAATAAACTGAAGGTACTACTGACGAATGCCCATGTGGTACTAGGAAAATGACCCCTGAACATCTACTGCAAATATGTCTGGCATACGAGGACCAGAGAAAGCACATGTGGCCATCACCAGTGCCAACACTAGACAAGCTCTGTGGCAGTGTCGACAGCCTCAGGATGATCGCTGCTTTTTTCTTTGAATACACTTAAGTCAACGTCTGACAACGTACGAAGAAGAAGAAGAAGAAGAAGAAGAAGAAGAAGAAGAAGAAGAAGAAGAAAGAAGAAAAATAAAACACCACTCCAAATGCTTGGATACGATTCATGTAATGGGGAACAGATGATGAGAAGCCGCTTTGCTGCACGTGATGCGAAAAGATGAAGTATCACCACATGGAGTGAGGTTGGTGTGTTAATGTGATGTGTGCGCGCGCGTATGTGTGGGTGTGTGTGTGTGTGTGTGTGTGTGTGTGTGTGTGTGACTGGGTGTGTAAATGAGAATGTGTGTGTGATTGAGAGAGAGTGTGTGTGAGTTTTTGTTGTGTGCGATTGCGTGAGTATGTGTAACATTTGGGTGTGTAATTCAGAATGCGTGTGTCTGACAGTGCAATGTGTTTAAGGATGTGTTGTGTGCGTCTGTCTCTGGGTTGTTGAGTCATAGCGATTGTGTGTGTCTGTGTGTGTCCCTGTATTAAATGTGTAATTCAGTATGTGTGTTTATTTGCCTGAGTGTATACAAGAGCGCTCAAATCAAACCGGTACTGTTTCTGTTTCTAAGAATTGACGTCTCTGCACTCCGGGCATACCCATAGGAGCTCAGTCTCTCTCATCAAATGGCGAAAGGTATGGTCCATGTGCTGATGGTCCATGTAGCTCACTGGTTGTACACTCTCCTGCTCCGTCCTTTCATGCGTCATACTCCGCTCAAACCTCGTTTAATGTCGAAACTTTGCAGTCTGTGGATTGCTGCTTCAGCTATTATGGTGTCTTCATCCAGCAGGCGGCCATTGATTGATTTCAAAATGTCGCTTCTATCCATCACTAATGTGCGTAAGATGGGAGGGTGTGAAGACAAGATATCAGCTCTTTCGTTACCATGAACCACGGCATGAGCAGGACAGTAGATCCATGTCAATCCCTGGAGGCTTGAGGCCTCAACAGCTGCTATCCACCCGTACCTAAACCATCTCTTCTGTAATTTCTGAAGTACGGCTTGCGCGTCTGTCACGATGGCTGCCCTTGTTATAGAAGTCTCAGTTATCCATTTCAGTGCTGAGGGCACTTCACCGTCTCCATTCTCATACTGGAGGTTGTTGACATGTATGCCATACTACGCTCAGCAACGACCTCTCCTCTCACGGGTACAGTTTGTTTTAGTTCTACTTAAATGGGTTATAGTGTGCTGGAACTACTATCATTAGCTAGGGGCACTTGGGTCCTGTTACTGCTAGGTGGTCCACTTGCCATGGGCCAGTCACGTAACAGATATATAAAATTGGCAGACAACACTGTTAGTCCTTGCATGAACAACTTGTTGTGAAGAAGTGTCTATTTAATGTAGGAGAGAAACCTGCGGACAATTTCTACTCCGTGGTGTCCCTATCAACAGTAAAAAATACATAAGCATTTTGAGGGAAAGAGCGGTCTAGTTTGATCATAAAAGGCGTTCTGCTTTTGCAAGTTAACGCTCGACCTCCTACGGCCCACCGCACTATGTGCCATCTGCAGTAACTCGGCTGGGAGGTATTGCCACATCCACCTTACAGCCCATACCTCGCTCCAAGCGATTTTCACCTGTTTGAACCCCTAAAAGAATTCCTGGGAGGTCAGCATTTCAATACTGGTGACGAATGTAGATTGTTTCAGACATACTGACAAATCTTTCTACCCTGAAGATTTTCAAGCATTACTTAAACTCTGGGATAAGTGCGTAAACGTTGCAGGATATTATCTCGAAAAATAAACGCCATTCTGGCTACTTGAAAAATAAAACGTACATGCAACCAGAAGCATAATTAAGGGTGTGTGTTAAAGTGTAAGCAGGTGTGTGTATGTGGGTGTATGTGTGTCTGTATGTTTCATAAACATTAAGTTTACACATAAAACAAAAAACACACAGTGGCCTATAACAGTAGACAACAACACGATCCAATTTTTATGGTACTATATACCAACTAACAAACACATGCAGATACCATCACATGGAACTGGGTCGAAGGACGAGAGCACGGATGCTGCCGGATCTATAACAACATCAACTACTGAAAAAAACTTATACAATCACACAAACGCAATAATTATTAACCAGGACACTGACAATCCTACGTCAATCATCAATCCTCTCACTTTTCATTCAATTCAAATTCCGGCCGTAAATATTGGACGGAGGGCTGACCAGAACACATAAATTGCTATTGAATATTCATAGAGCCTGGATAAAAATCTCGGACGATAAAAGCGTATTTCAGCAACACGACAACGTGTATTTGTAAGGGCTCGCCAGCTGCCAAAACACACAGCAAACCCAGGAAGGGATATATAACAGGGCCCACAGATGGGGGCAGTGGGAGACATAATTTAATGTTCTGTGTTTGGCAACACCAGAATGGTTCTCGGTTGGAAAAGGTAAGAACTACAGTAACCATCTAAGAACATCCGTAAAATGTGACAAATAGGTTTGTCTGTGGGGGTAGCAACCTCATCATGATATGAAACCACCACTACACATGTTTGAATAATGCTAGCAACCTCATCATGATATGAAACCACCACTGCGAATGCCTTAATGCAGGATTTACGTAACCGGAAACAGCTAGAGAGGAGTTCAGTAATGTACTTGGAGGGTAAAGGCAAATCAGACATCTTGTGCGGTGGCATCGATGTGAGAGTGTGTGATTTGGGCGCGTGAGTGTGTTTGTGTGTGTGATTGACAGTGTGTGTGTAAGTGGCATTGTGTGTGTAACTTTGTATGTGCGTGGGTTGTGTTCGTTTGAGTGCGCATCTTTCAGACTTGGTTAATTGAGAATGCGTGTATGTGAAAGTATAATCTATTTTGTACGTGTTAGAACGTATGTAAGACACTATGTGTGTAATTTACAGACCTATTTAATATCTCTACAAGTCCTCATTACGGGTTCTCCAATATTTCTTTAGTGTCTCTACAAGATTACATTGCAGACTCACCCCAACCTCTTTAGTCTCTATTCAACACCTCAAAACAGACTCATCGATCCATCTTCAGTGGCTACCTTGTGCCTTCTGATCACCTGAGCGTCTTCAGAATCGCTCCAAACTTATTCTCGAAGGTTATCCAATACTGAAACGGGTGTTCAAATGAAACCGGAACTAACTACACCAATTGAACATACGATGCGCAGGATGACGACACGTCAAGTTACAAAAGTGTGTCGAAGACAACAGTGAAAAGCTGGACAACGATGTTTGAAAAAGGACGCGAGTTAGCGAAAGATCTACCGAGACCAGGTCAGGCACATATTGTTGCGTTAGATCACGTCCTTCTTCAAACATCGTTGTCCAGTTCTTCACGTTTGTCTTCGACACACTTTTGTCACCATACACTGCCTGCATTCTGCTATGAATTTCAACTGGTCGACATCCTTCAGCTGTTAGAAACCGAATCACTGCTGGCTGATCAACTCTGGATGGATTCCATATCACACGCGCCATGTTTTCAATGGTTTGTTGAGGA
>JAVGWX010000014.1:64722551-64737551 GCA_036924085.1 Ariolimax columbianus
TCACTAGTTTCTACTGGCGGAGGCGCGCCATTTTCCACCCCAGACCGTAGTCCATTGGGCGATATCAGGACGCATAAGCCAGTGCTTGGATGAATGTGTGCGTCTGTATGTACCTATGCTAGGTTTGTGCGCCCTCAGAAGCTAGCCCAACCAAAGTGCAATGGAAGGGCCTCACCATGAGGGCGCGTGTGAAAGTTGTGCAAGAGTGTGACTGTAGGACAGAGTCAAATGAAACAGAGTGAGGTAAGAGAAGAGAGAGAGGGGGAAGAGTTACCCCCAGGGTGAGCCCGCCATCATATGGTGTCGTCAGGCACAATATACTGACCAGGACGTCGCGTCAGGGTCAGGCACAATATACTGACCATGACGTCGCGTCAGGGTCAGGCACAATATACTGACCAGGACGTCGCGTCAGGGTCAGGCACAATATACTGACCAAGACCACTATCTCTCTTCCATGTACCATTCCCTGGAAACAGGCTGTTTTCAAGGAAGTCTAGCTGACGAGATGTGGATCAATGTGATCCTTGTAGTAGTGAGCGCCACGCAGATGAAGTCAAGCATAGAACAACCGCTTGAAAGACCGCGAGACACCTTCATTAGCACGCTCGGAATGTGAGGAAAGCTACAACAACCCGCCATTTAACGTCCTTTTCAGCGCGCACAACAACAGATAGTGGTCCTGGTCAACGTATTGTGCCTGACCCTGACGCGATGTCCTGATCAGTATATTGTGCCGGACCTTGAAGTGACGTCCTGATCAGTATATTGTGCCTGGCCCTGGCGCGACGTCCTGGTCAGTATATTGTGCCTGACCTTGAAGTGACGTTCTGATCAGTATATTGTGCCTGGCCCTGACGCGATGTCCTGATCAGTATATTGTGCCTGGCCCTGACACGACGTCCTGGTCAGTATATTGTGCCTAACTGGACTAGCATCTCAGTTCCCCACGGCTAGAGTTGAAATTCGAATTGAAAAATACAAGTGCGCATTAAACAACAACAGCGAACTCTATCCGTAAACATTAACCCAAGAGCTAATCGGAACTCGGAAATCACCTAATCAATATTCGGGGTCAAAGGTCAGGAACTAAGGAACTGAGGGGACCATGGAAGTCTCCTTCAGCACGAGCTCGAACGCCCCATAGAATAATAATAATAATGTTCGCTTAAGCGTCTGAGGCCCGATGCGTCGGGGGAAGTTGCGTATGGGGAAGGCCTCCAGTCTTGAAATATCATGTTTCAGAAATGTCCAGGTTCCGGAGACGTGAAGTAGGTCTGTGACCACGCAGGAATGGTAAAAGCGCATTTTTGTTTCAAGGGAGATCTTGCCGTTACTCCCCACCGGAGGTCGTGCATAGCAGACGCAGCTAGTCCGATCCGCCTTGACATATCAGGAACGCACCGCCCATCGGATGATATCAAGCTGCCGAGATAGATGAATTCGTTGGTGCCCTCCGCAGTGTGACCTTGAGTTTCAATACACTGGGGTACTGTGTCGAAAATGAGGTTCTGAACTTTGGTCTTTGCCCAGGTTATAGACAGGCCAAGGGAGGGCGTTTCACTGTCTAGGATTTCCATAGAGCGCTGCGACGCAGATCTGTTTGTGCCGAACAGAACAATGTCTACGAGATCAATAAGGATTGACTGATCCATATCACCATAACCCCTTCCCAAATGAAACTATCGTCTTGTCACATTTAGGCTTGCGCATCCTAGTTATGTAGAGAGATATACGACCCAAACGGATTTTCCTGACAGGGTTTTGCCAGGTCGGACAGATCGCTGGAAAGTTCTCAGATTAAAAACGACGTTCCAGATCAACACAAAATGAAGGATCAGAGTACCAAGTTCGGGCGGAGAACCCAACTCACCTCACTTAACTAGCACCTGAGCAGAATCTAATAACAACGTACTCCAGAGGGACAGAAGTGTCCACACTCATACGAAACAGTTGGTCATCATCTTTTTGAGTTCTCTACGCTCAACTATATTAAGAAAATGCTTCTTCCTCCTATGAACACTTTGTATGTTACCAAAGCAACGACTAAGAAACGGGTGCAAATACGATTACATGGCACTGGGCCGAAGGGCGAGAGCCTGTATGCTACTGCATCCGTAACAATAACAACAGCATTGGTATCTACGATGAATCCTCGAAAAGTTTTTCACTTTTTTATAAAGTAGTCCAGACACTTACTTTGGAAATTGGTGTGAACTTTAGTCATTCTCTGTGTATCCCTTCTCCAAGACGATAATCTTATCTCATCTATTGTTCACCGTCTTGGTGCCCGGATTGTAGAACTCCCCCGCATGGGCTAGAAACCATGTCTACAGTTCAGCAATCAAGTCTTGGACTGTAGTTACATCCCTTTCTTTCAAAGCACAACTTACTATCGTCTGACAAGACGGAAAGAGCCAATGTTGATGATCCACCAGTATAAAGTTGTGGAATCAAGGCAGCGTGTTCTTACAGTCGTCACATAGTGTACAATTTTAGTTTGTATTCATCACTCTAGCTATACAAATATATGCGTTATCGTAGCTATGAGTGGAGGAGATTAAAGTATGGTTAGGCATAGCCTACTGATCAGAAATGTTAGTAAGGGTAAGGCAACATATACTGGTCAAGACCTCAACTTCGACTTCTTCGCAGTTCTTCCTGCAAACAGGCTGTTCTTATTGGTAGTCTCGCTAACGAGGTGGAGGATCGATGTGATTCCCGTAGTAGTAAGCGAAACGCAAATGAAGCCAAGCATGTCACAACCGCCTGGAGTACCCCGGCAAACCTTCATCAGCAGGGATGTGAGGAAAGCTACTGCAACGCGCCACTTAACGCCTTGTTCAGGACGCACAAAAGAGTAAACGTATTCAGTTGTGGGCATTCGTAACAACAAAAATTACAACAACCGTGGTTTTGAACCCGTCTGTATTAGTCAAAATACAGTTATCCTAACGGCTTGACCCCACGCTACAGGCAGAAATTCTAAGGTAAATAAGCCATATTTGAACAACCACAAAACACGTATTTGTATATGGCTCGCTATCGGCCAAAACACAGGGAGTGCGGCAAGGAGAATAGATCGGACGCTATTGATGGGGATATCAGAATATATGGTGTCACTTTGATCTAATGCGAGACGTCGCTGTTTGGGGCGACTGGCTGTGAGTGTGTTTTACAAAAACGCACGAATGGTGTGATGCTTTTTGGAATATTGTTGATAAAAGTACATATCTACTTCTTTTTCTTCATCGTTCGTTCTCAGACTCCCGCTACCAGTCCTTGAAAAGGGTTTTACAAGTAGCAGGATGTTGTCAGGAGAACGGAATATGTTGTGTCGTAGTTAGAAGCTTGACTGAGATCAAGATACCGAGCAACGCATGAGCTGCAGGGGTCAGCGACCCATAGCTGACTGCTAGCGTCAGGGCCAGCGAGCCAGAGCTGCCAAGACCCTTCTACACCTCCACGTGGTGATCCTGGATAACAGGCTGCAACAGAGCAGACTGGCTAAGGAGAAGGGATCGAAGAGGGAATGCTAACCCGGTACACAAAAAATGATTGCTGAAGTCGGATGTGTTGGACCAAAAGGTGCAAATATCGCAGTCAATTTGTAAACTACGACACAACGCATTCCGTTCTCTGGACTACATTCTGCTATTTAAGCCCTCCCATGGTTTGGCAGCGGGAGATTGAGAACGAACGAAGCCAAGCCAAAAAGCTTGACTGCGATATTTGCACCTTTCTGTCCGACACATCCGACTTCAGCATTTTGGGGTACCGGGTTAGCCTCCCCTATTTGATCCCTTCTCCTTAGCCAGTTTTTCTGTTGCATCCTGTTATCCAGGATCACCATATGAGAGGTGGAGAAGGATTTTGGCAGCTCTGTGTCGCTGACCCTGACGCTTGCAGTCAGATTTGGGTCGTTGACCCTGACGCTTGCAGTCAGATTTGGGTCGCTAACCCTGATACTTGCAGTCAGATTTGGGTCGCTGATCCTGACGCTTGCAGTCAGATTTGGGTCGCTGACCCCAACGCTTGCAGTCAGATTTGGGTCGCTGACCCTGACGCTTGCAGTCAGATTTGGGTCGCTGACCCTGACGCTTGCAGTCAGCGACCCTGACGCTTGCAGTCAGATTTGGGTCGCTGACCGCTATAGCCAATGCACTGCTCTGCATCTTGATCCCAAAAACAGATATAAGTAACGGCTCAGTGACCGTACTAGTATAAAAACAAAGCCATACCTTCATTTCATCAACTAGATCTTCGTCAGGGTTGACTAATATCTTAAACCGCTCATTTGACGTAATGCCTTGTTCTTTATTGTGATTTGTTTGTTGTTTTCTGTCGTTCATTATCCCTGAAGAAGATTCTCGAAGTAGTTAAATTGTAGAAAATGTAGGTGGTAGTTTCTAAAAGTGTCATTAGGTGGAATCAACATCGAGCTATGGGATAATTGTAAAGTATTAGACTATAGGCGTCGCATGCGCGTGCACAGTAGAGATTCAAAATGGAGTCGGTGTTCACTGTGTGTAAAAATAAAAGAATATCGTGCTGTTACACTTTTTTAGGGGGTGGGAGGGGGGAGATGGGTAAAGCTAAGGAGTTTCTGAGACGGATATTCATACGGAAATGTTTCCTGTTTGCGGTGAGAAACGTGTGCCTTGTAAAGCGATTCATAAATGCATACATTTTCTCTCGGACTCTTTAACATTGCTGATGATGCCCGATCTGGTCGTCCAGATCAGATTACCACATACGGCTAGATTAACCAAAGAGAAAAATTGAGAATCAAGGGTGCCCACTTCTTGAACATCCACGCTACAGTCCTGACAGCCCCGACTCAGCCTCCAACGATTTCCAGCTGTTTTATGCGCCAAGTTCCACGGCCATCCTTAAATACTATATAAAGAAAGCCATGCTAAAAACCCACCTTGACAGAAAACTTTTTGCAAAGGACGAAGATGTTTAATGTGAAGTGCAGATGGGCCTGAAAAAGCAGGCCAAAGACTTTTATGTTGCAGGATTGGATGTGGGTCAGAGTTGATTGCAAATATGTTGAGCAGTGAGGAGCAATTGAAGTGTAATGATAAATGGTTGTCAAGTTCGGATCTTTTGTTGATCATTCACGATGCTGTGTTTAACAACTGAAGGCAACAATGAATGGTTTAACATAAAAACAGGGGTAAAACAGGGATGTATTTTATAACCTCTGCTATTTGGCAAAGCTTTAGATGGGATAAAGAAAAACACTATGTCGATGATAAACATTTAGCCATAGAATGGACAGGTAACAAGGCCTTAGAAGATCTTGATTTTGTAGACGACCTAGCGCTACTAAGTACCACTAACAAAAAAAAACAAAAGAAAATATAGATAAACTATGCCAAGGGTCAAAACAGATAGGACTTCCAAGGAAATACCTCAAAGACAAAAAGCATGGCTTCCACAAACACAATGGTTGATATCAAGTTACAGGGGAAATCTCTACACGATGTTCAACATTTCACATTCCTGGGAAGCAAAATGACACAAGATGGAGATGCCACGAATGAATTTCCACTAAAATTGATTTGACCTCGTGCGCCTTTAATCAGCTCACCAACATCTGGAAATCAACGACACGGAACACATATACCACGCTCAGACTATTCAACGCAATCATAATATCAGTCATGACGCATCGATATGAAAGCTGGAAGACAACAAAAGCGCTGGAAAACAAACTAAATATCTTTGAAAATAAATATTTAAGAAAATGATTGAATATACGCTGGGAACAGTTCATAACTAATGACTCGATAGGAACAGAGACAAACCAACTATATATGTCGACCATCATCAAGAAAAAACAATGGACATATATCGGACATGTTCTTAGAATGAACAACAACCGTTTTCTATTGCAAGCACTCGAATGGACACCAAGGGGCGTTAGGAAAAGAGGGAGACCCAAGGAAACAGAACAATCATCTGAGAGGGCTCGACTATCGGCCTCAGCACCATACAAGATCTAAAAACAGTGGCGTCACAATGTTCCAACTGGAGATCATTTGTTGCTGCCTTATGAACTGCCTTATAACACAGTTGGATTGGTTGGTTGGTAGGTTGGTTGGTTGGTTGTTTGGTTGCTTGGTTGGTTGGTTGGTTGGTTGTTTGGTTGGTTGGTTGGTTCCTAATGCCCACAATTGGTTGGTAGCCCTTTCGCGCGTCCTGAAAAGGACGGAACTTGTGGCAGATTGTAGTAGCTTTCCTGACATCCCGAGCGTGCTGATGAAGGTGGACAGGGGTCCTCCAGACGGTTGTGCAATGCTTGGCTTAATCTGCGTGTCACTCACTACTACAGGGATCACATCGAATCTCACCTTGTTAGCCAGACTGTTGTCCTCGACAACAGCCCGTTTCCAGGACGACTAAGGAAGAGGTCAGGTGCGGGTCTTTGCCAGTATATTTCTCCTGACCCTGGCTAACATTCTCTGATCAGTGTATTTTGCCTGACCAGACGTTAGCCTCATCGTCCTGTCAGGTGAGGGTCTTGGCCAGTATATTTCTCCTGACCCTGGCTAACATTGTTTGATCAGTGTGTTTTACCAGACCAGACGTTAGCCTTATCGTCCCAAATAAGATAGACAGACAGATAGACAGACAGATAGACAGATAGACAGACAGACAGGCAGGCAAGTATACAGATAGAGAGACAGGCAGACAGCAGGCGGACGTGCGGGCAGGTGAACGGATGGACGGACGGACGGACGGACAGGCAGACAGACAGGCAGGCAGCAGGTGGGCGGGCGGGCGAGCGGGAGGGAGTGCAGGCGGACAGGCAGGCAGGCAGACAGACAGACAGACAGACAGATAGATAGATAGATAGATAGATAGATAGATAGATAGATAGATAGATAGATAGATAGATAGATAGATAGATAGATAGATAGATAGATAGATAGATAGATAGATAGATAGATAGATAGATTGATAGATAGATAGATAGAAGTTCGAATCTCGTTTAGTTTTAAGAGCGATTTGTAACCTATTTACTAAATTGCGATGCGAGCCAAGCTAGTAGTATATCCATGGCTGACACTGCTATCAGGGATCGAGTGTGGTAGATTGTGCTGTAACAGTTGTCCGTTTTTTTGTGATTTGCTGTGACGAGATCCTTTCACAGTACGATTTCTCATCTTTTAGTTACGTGAAGTGACCAAATTATTGCATTCCTGTGTTGCTTTTCAGATGTGGGTTTGTAGGCGTGTATATGTGTTAGTGTATGTGTGTGTCTGTCAGTAGCGAAGGTTTTGAAGAATTAGAAAATACGTCCCTTTGCATAAAATAGATTCTCATTTACAGCTAGATTAACTGGAGCGTGCCGATAACACAGAGCGAACAAAGTACTTTTACAGCCGGAAGGAAGCGCTCTGATCACAGAGGTATTAATTTGTGTGTATAATTACAGAGGTTTTTAATCAGTTGTTCCCGGCCAGACAAATTGATAGCATCTTCTGATGTCACGTCAGCTTTGTGGCTGAGCAAAAGTATAATTAATTTATTGTGTGATTTTCGTGAAGGACGGGGTGTGGGGCGAGGGGGGGGGGGAGGGTGTATGAGAGAGAGAGAGAGAGAGAGAGAGAGAGAGAGAGGAGGAGGAGGAAGGAAGAGACAGATAGAATGACGAACGTAGGACACGCATATTTTTTCGTATGCGTTTGTGAACGTTTGAGTGTGTCTGTATGTATGTGTGAGTGAATGTATGTTTGTGTGAGTGTATATGTGTATGTGTGTGTGTGTGTGTGTGTGTATTTCCGATGGTGTGTTTGTATAGGTGTGTTTGTGTATGGGTGCGTATGTGTATTAGTGTATGTGTGTGTCTGTGTGTCTGTCAGTAGCGATGCGTTAGAAAAGACAGGATAGGCTGAGCTGCCTAAAAAGGTTTTCAAGAACTAGAGAAGACATCCCTTTGCATAAAACAGATGTGAAATAAATTAGAAATTGACATTGCAATGCTCATTTCTGTTTAAGCGGAGTGACAGTTCAGCAAAAGCGCGAAGCGGCAAAGTCAATGTATCAGACACTACTGGAAAGGTAGGCTGATTGCTTCCAGCCTAACACAGCAGAATAATCAGATCAGTTCAGGAGACGGTCGTTGTGGCGCTATTTTTTCCCATAGCCAAATAGCCACAAATTAGGCTGACCTTCCCTGACTGGATTTCTATTTTTAGACCAAGTGAATCCCTTCTTACACAAGGAATATTTAAAAAAGCGTCGGTGAGAAATTGAACTATGAATAGCCCATAATGCGGGTGGTGTTATTTGTACTAGACAATGGGAGTTAATATGTGTTCATATGTTGATGTGTGTGTGTGTGTGTATTTTGTTTGTGAATGTTCACAATAAGTAGCTATATTCTTATGTGTCGGCTGAAAATAGAGTTAAGGGGCGGAGTGACGCTGACTAACATTCTAGACTTTATAGTGCGTAATTCTCACTCTATACTTCAGAGTGCCCGACTCTAATTCTATACGTCAGAGTGCCCGACTCTAATTCTATACGTCAGAGTGCCCGACTCTCATTCTATACGTCAGAGTGCCCGACTCTAATTCTATACTTCAGTGTATCTCATTCTATACTTCAGTGTCTGACTCAATTACAGAGCTCACCAAATATGGGACACCATCAAATACAGAACTCATCAAGTATGGCCACCATCAAATACAGAACTCACCAAGTATGGGCCACCATCAAATACAGAACTCACAAAGTATGGGCCACCATCAAATACAGAACTCACAAAGTATGGGCCACCATCAAATACAGAACTCACCAAATATGGGCCACCATCAAATACAGAACTCACCAAGTATGGGCCACCATCAAATACAGAACTCACCAAGTATGGGCCACCATCAAATACAGAGCTCACCAAGTATGGGCCACCATCAAATACAGAACTCACCAAGTAGGGGCCACCATCAAATACAGAACTCACAAAGTATGGGCCACCATCAAATACAGAACTCACCAAATATGGGCCACCATCAAATACAAAACTCACCAAGTATGGGCCACCATCAAATACAGAACTCACAAAGTATGGGCCACCATCAAATACAGAACTCACCAAATATGGGCCACCATCAAATACAGAACTCACCAAGTATGGGCCACCATCAAATACAGAACTCACCAAGTATGGGCCACCATCAAATACAGAACTCACCAAGTATGGGCTACCATCAAATACATAACTTAACAAAGATATTTTTTGTACTGCATCCAACCGATAGCTACCGGTATCTGAAAGGAGAGCAAATAATAATAACACTGTAACCTGCCAGGTTTGTCCTATTAGGTAACAAAGAATATTTGGGCATGGGGTTGTATAAATGCTAGGCTTCCTCAGATATGGACAAGTCACTTCTTGATCCCTTGGCACGAATTTGTTGAGTGCCACACTCCAAAAGGAGCTTACCCACTTACTGTCAGTGTCCATAGTACCATGTCATTCGACAGAGGTCAAAGGTTCAGAGGTTAAATACGAGGGCACGACTTTTGCCTTCTTTAGATACGAGGCGTGTTCAAATGAAACTTTACCTAACTGCAACAAGTGAAACACGTACGATGCGCTTGGTGACGTCACTTCTGGTGCAACCAGTACATACCAACAGTCAAGTTTGAAAAATTTCATTATTTTTCGACTAATAGTTTCCACAGCAGACCGTTGAAAATGTGACGGGTGTGACACGAAGTCCTTCCAGAGTTGATCAGCGAGGGGTGATTCGGTTTCTAACAGCTGAAGGATGTCGACCAGTTGACATTCATCGATTAATGCAGGCAGTGTATGGTGACAAAAGTGTGTCAAAGACAACAGTAAAGAACTGCACAACGATGTTTAAAGAAGGTCATAAGTTAACGCAACAATCTGACCTGGTCTCGGGAGATCTTTCGTTAACTCACGTCCTTCTTTAAACATCGTTGTACAGTTCTTTACTGTTGTCTTTGACACACTTTTGTCACCATACACTGCCTGCATTAATCGATGAATGTCAACTGGTCGACATCCTTCAGCTGTTAGAAACCGAATCACCGCTGATCAACTCTGGACGTATTCCGTTTCACATCTCCCATGTTTTCAACGGTCTGTTGTGTAAACTTTGAGTCATAGGACAATGAAATTTTGCAAACTTGACGGTTGGTATGTGCTCTTCACAGGTGAAGTGACGTCATCATGCGCGTCGTCAGTATGTTCCTTTGGCGGATTTAAGTCCGGTGTCATTTGAACACGCCTCGTATATAAAAACATGATAAAATCAGAATCGGAAAATAAATGAGCAGGAATATACGAACATATGGCCATGGTTGAGAAAACAGGCTTCGCTTGAGACACGCTAAATCGATGAACTCTAATTGACGGTTCTGCTATTCTCGTTTATGGCTCTTAATAGGCAAAGCAAGCTAGACCGATTACATTTTCAACAAGGGACGTAATTTCCTAGAACAGGGCTTCTTAAACTGTATGCCGACGCAGATGCGTGTTCTGCGGCGTCCATCTGATCTTTCAACGAAACTTTAGTAAAAATACTCTCAGGTGGACGAGTGGTAGAGGCAAACGATTTCTTCTTCTTCCTCTTCCTCTTCTTGTTCTTCTTTCTCTTCTACTTCTTCTTCTTGTTCTTCTTCTTCATCATCATCATTATCATCATCATTATCCTAATCTTCTTCTTCGTCTTTTTCCTCTTCTTTTTCTTGTTTTTCTCCTTCTTCCTCTTCTTCTTCTTCATCATCAACTTATTGTTTTTCCTCTTCTTCTTCTTCTTCTGCCTCCTCTTCTTCGTTTTCTTCTTCTTCTTCTTCTTCTACTTCTTCTTCTTCTTCTTTTTCTTCTTTTGACTTCGTGTTGAGGCTGCGATATCTATCCCATGTAGCCTCACCCATCCGGTGTCAGGGGCGTTTTGGGTAACCAAGTTTCCCTTCCCACGTCGATGCCTATTCTCTTAGCCAGACTGCAGCAGGGCAGCCTGTTTACAGGGCCGTCACTTATAGGCGGAATAGGGTCTTGGTCACCTCATGTTCGCTGGCCTTAACACAAGCAGCTACCCATACGTCTCCTGGCTGTTGACAGATCATTCCCTGCTGCTGCATCTTCGGCCACTGGAAGTCTATCCGGTCTACAGGGTGTGCGTTCAAAACGTCGAGGAAAGATGTGTTGTTGTTGGTTTGTTTGTTTGATTGTTTGTTTGTTTGTTTTTGTTACTTATTTATTTGTTTTTTTTAATATAATTTGTTAATAAATTTTTTTAAAATTGTTTTTTAGTTTTTTTTAATTATCTGTTGGAAATAATCAAAACAATCTTGCCTGTACACTATATGGCGACTACAGAGACAAGTGGCTGTTATTCCTCAACACTAAAAATTCTTCAGTTGAACTCCAGCACAGAGATTACAGTATTTTTTTCTGTTCTTATTTCGAATGGATCATTTTGTTTCGCTCAAAACAAAAGGAAAACACTGCAACTGACTCTCTCCCCTAACAGGAAGTTTGTCCTTTAATTAAATAATCTTCTATCTTTGGAGATGTAGAGATTCTCTCTTGGATATACATCCAATTAAGTGTGCAGGACACAGGTGTGGGGTTTAAGTGGGGGGGGGGGGGGGGGGGGGGGCCTTCTATTGGTCTAAGATTTTATACAACTTCTGCAAGGGTACTCCGTTCTGGGCAGTCGTATGTGTGAAGGGCAAGGAGTTCAATCTCATGAGGTGGAGAGTCTTCTACCCAAAATGGGTTAGGCCAGACGTATCGCTGCCTCTAACAATATGATATCAATGCCATCATCATCATGTAGCATGTCCTTGGTGGAACGTCGCTCTTATCACATCTATTCGATATGAATCTCCATCAGCAGTCAGTCTACCCCCCCCCCCCCCTGCTCCATGTTCATGATCAGCGTGTCCTTGATGTCCTGTGTCCCTCTACGCCTTTGTCGACCTCTGTCTCGTCTTCCTGGAACAATGCCCTCCAGAACTGCTTTTTCCAGTCGTCATAGCGTTTGATGTGGCCGAAAAACTTCAGCTTCCAAGAGAAGACGTGGTTTATAAGCCAGTTCTCTTCGACACTCAGATCTTGCAGGTTGGCTTCAGTTATGTTTTTTATTTACCCAAGGTATCAGTGTGGTATCACTGGGGGCCCAGTGTTCTCGAGGTAAGATGTTCGCCTCAGGTAAATAATTGCCCTGATCTCTGAGACGAAGAAGAAGTAGAAGAAGAAGAAGAAAAAGAAGAAGAAGAAGGAGGATGAGAAGAAGAAAAACAAGAAGATTAAAAAGAAGAAGATGAAGAAGAAGCAGAAGTAGAGCAACAACATTAGCAAAAAAGAAGAAAAAGAAGAAGACGAAGGAGAAAAAGAAGAAGAAGAAGGAGAAGAAGAAGAAGAAGAAGAAAAAGAAGACGAAGAAGGATCATCAGAAGTAGAGCAACAACAACAGCAATTAGAAAAAGAAGAAGAAGAAGAAGAAGAAGAAAGAGAATGAGAAGGAGAAGAAGAAGAAGAAGAAGAAGAAGGAGAAGAAGAAGAAAGAGAAGAAGAAGAAGAAGAAGAAGAAGAAGAAGAAGAAGAAGGAGAAGAAGGAGAAGAAGAAGAAGGAGAATGAGAAGGAGAAGAAGAAGAAGAAGAAGAAGGAGAATGAGAAGGAGAAGAAGAAGAAGAAGAAGAAGAAGAAGAAGAAGAAGAAGAAGAAGAAGAAGAAGAAGGAGAAGAAGAAGAAGAAGGAGAATGAGAAGGAGAAGAAGAAGAAGAAGAAGAAGAAGAAGAAGGAGAAGGAGAAGAAGAAGAAGAAGAAGAAGAAGAAGAAGAAGGAGAATGAGAAGGAGAAGAAGAAGAAGAAGAAGAAGAAGAAGAAGGAGAATGAGAAGGAGAAGAAGAAGAAGAAGAAGAAGAAGGAGAATGAGAAGGAGAAGAAGAAGAAGAAGAAGAAGAAGAAGAAGAAGAAGAAGAAGAAGGAGAAGGAGAATGAGAAGGAGAAGAAGAAGAAGAAGAAGAAGAAGAAGAAGAAGAAGAAGGAGAAGAAGAAGAAGGAGAAGAAAAAGAAGATGAACAAGATAATTTGAGGGCCTTGCAACAAAACTGCAATACAAACCATTGATAACATCCCCTTCGCTTTTCAAATAGCCACCGGAACACAACAGCTTTCGACGATGATGTTCAATATTTGTAGGACAAAATTACAATTCAGGCCAAGGAAATTGCATTATCAAAAATAGAACTGAAATCAGGAAGCGAAGAAACCAAATGAATCAAATAATCCTTGCAGACGGTAGACGCCTGAAATACTAGGTCCAAGATAGACAATAAAATGGATTTGGTACATCGTGTAACATAAATAAAATGAAGATTTATATACGAGGCGCGTTCAAATGAAGCCGGACCTAACTCCACCAAGTGAACATACGTGCGATACTCATGATGATGTCACTTCTGATGTAAGCAGCACATGCCAACCGTCAAGTTTGCCAAATATTATTATTCTCCGACTCATAGTTTTCTGAGCAGAACGTTGAAAACATGGCGGGTGTGATACGGAATCCGCCCAGAGTTGATCAGTGAGCGGTGATTCGGATTCTAACAGCTGAAGGATGTCGACCAGTTGACATTCATCGCAGAATGCAGGCAGTGTATGGTGACAAAAGTGTGTCGAAGACAACATTGAAGAACTGGACAACGATGTTTAAAGAAGGACGTGAGTTAACGAAAGATCTTCCGAGACCAGGTCAGGCGCATATAATTGCATCAGAAGATGTCATCGCCAAAATTGATGCAGCAATTCAGGTGGACCGACGTCGGAGCTTACGTTCGCTAGCAGAGGAATTCGCTAGGGACAGTTCAAATGGGGGTTAGTAAAAAACTGAATTATCCGTACCCATTATGAACACGAAGGGTCATTTTAAAACTCTACCGATTATGTTCATACCTTTGTGAGGCAAGTGCCTGACCTTTTGACCACAGCGGCTTCAAAAGACTGCAGAGCCTCTAGACAACCAGTGTTACATTTCAGCCGTGTATTTTCGCCACAAATGACCAGCGAACGATTGGGATGTTCATGCCCCCTGAAGTCACCCCGTCACAGTCATGCTGGCGCTGCAGGGATCTGGGCTGATTAATCTGGGGTTGTCAATGATCAGCTGAACAAAGGGCCAGTACTGGTTAGGGACGATGGCTTCGCTAGTTCCCCCCGTCTATAAACCACTCCATCTGCCTCCACCCTCTGTTGTTTACCTGGACACTCGCTGCTTCTTCAGATGTGTACTAATGAGGATGCTGGTACGTGATCTTCATAGATTTCCATCATGATATCTGCTTCAGAAGGGATTCTGTAGAAAACAGTGCTAGTAATTTTGACGGCTAGACCACGGCCTACTTTCGATGGGCTGACTCACCGGAAAAACCCCCTGAAACGTCACATTCCAAGGCCGACTAAATAACGAAACTCATATTGTGCCAAGGTATATAATCAATCCATGCTCCACATAGAGAAATAAAACATATTCACGGAACAAAACACAACAAATCACCGTTGAGACTGATCATGTTACATATTCCTGCCCTGAAACCTACTGTATTTCCATATGTGTTTCCCGAACACGCTGTTATAGTTGCACTGATAGTTGACACATTCAAGTTCAGTTATTTATTGAGCCGTGAAATGTGACGTTTCAAAGGAATTTCTTCGTTAGTCAGAAGGCCTACATCTACAGTAGGCTATGGCGAATCGATAGTTGGCTAGGCCTTATTGGCATGCAGCAGTCAATGACGTAGACAACAAAAATCGGCTTGAAATGGATGACGTGGAACGTTGAACAAGAAGAAAAGGAAAGTACGAAATAAATATCACACTAAGTAATGAACACAATGGAGGATTCCGATGCACGAATTCTCAACCGGAATAATAATAGCTGTCCATCGTTGTCGATGAGGACCGCCGACATCATCCTTGTCACAGATTTCCCTGTTGGGTG
>JAVGWX010000014.1:64742551-64767551 GCA_036924085.1 Ariolimax columbianus
TAATGACGTCATCATTCGTCCTTTAAGGTCCCTGTGGAATATAGGGCTGCAACTAATGTCCTGTATCTGTTTCCATTTTCGGTCGTGTGTTTTAAAAGTACTAATGTAGTTTGTATTCAATTATGTCCTCTTTTCTGTCTTCTCCAGGTTTAATTCCCATGTCGGTTTTAGTCTAGAGCATGTCTGATTATTCTGGTTGTTTGTTAAACTGAGTTATTTCTTACTATTTCTAATTTATCTATTTACTTCAACGTTTTGCTTTCTTCTTTAGTTTTCCATCGTCTTCGTCCATTTCGTACTTCTCTATTTGTCTTTATGTGTCTCTTCTTTTATCAATTCATCTTGTTTCCCAGTCCCTCCCTACTCAAACCACTTCTTTTCATCGTGTCTTGTCAGTCTTACTAAATTTGAATACCATGTACAGTACTTAAGACTAGAATCTAGAAGAAGTTTTTGAAAATACAAACTTCAGCGCATGAGCTGCAGTGGTCAGCGACCCATAGCTGACTGCTAGCGTCAGGGCCAGCGAACCAGAGCTGCCAAGACCCTTTTACACCTCCACGCGATGATCCTGGATAACAGGCTGCAGTACGGCAGACTGGCTAAAAAGAAGGGATCGAAGAGGAAATGCTAACCCAGTACTCAAAAAATGATTGCTGAAGTCGGAAGTGTTGGACCGAAAGGTGCAAATATCGCAGTTAAGCTGTAAACTACGACACAACGCATTCCGTTCTCTGGACTACATTCTGCTACTTAAGCCCTTTCAGGGTTTGGTAGCGGGAGATTGAGAACGAACGAAGCCAAGCCAAGCCAAGCCCAAACTACAAACTAGTCCTGAAAAACATCGGTATTGAAGAATGGAATAAACTGAAACATATTCCTTGAATGGCGCTGCACGAGAAACCTTCGTCTGGACACCAATTGCCTTTGGCAACATAGATGGTACTAAATAAACACCGAAATGGTGCACCACGATGCAGAAAAAACTTTCATTGAAGTGCCGTCTCGGCAACGAAGATTGGCTGCATTGGCCGTCCAATATCATCTGTCTCTTGTCTTGACGGTACACTCTGCAAGATTGACATTAGTCCATCGTTTACTGTTGCTCTCTCCCTTATATCGCTGCTTTCATCTATGTATTTATGTCCTCTATTTATATATCCATATCTTCCCTGTATATATCTATATCTTCCATTTATGTATTTATGTCCTCTATTTATATATCCCCTGTATATATCTATATCTTCCATTTATGTATTTATGTCCTCTATTTATATATCCATATCTTCCCTGTATATATCTATATCTTCCATTTATGTATTTATGTCCTCTATTTATATATCCATATCTTCCCTGTATATATCTATATCTTCCATTTATGTATTTATGTCCTCTATTTATATATCCATATCTTCCCTGTATATATCTATATCTTCCATTTATGTATTTATGTCCTCTATTTATATATCCATATCTTCCCTGTATATATCTATATCTTCCATTTATGTATTTATGTCCTCTATTTATATATCCATATCTTCCCTGTATATATCTATATCTTCCATTTATGTATTTATGTCCTCTATTTATATATCCATATCTTCCCTGTATATATCTATATCTTCCATTTATGTATTTATGTCCTCTATTTATATATCCATATCTTCCCTGTATATATCTATATCTTCCATTTATGTATTTATGTCCTCTATTTATATATCCATATCTTCTCTGTATATATCTATATCTTCCATTTATGTATTTATTTCCTCTATTTATATATCCATATCTTCCCTGTATATATCTATATCTTCCATTTATGTATTTATGTCCTCTATTTATATATCCATATCTTCCCTGTATATATCTATATCTTCCATTTATGTATTTATGTCCTCTATTTATATATCCATATCTTCCCTGTATATATCTATATCTTCCATTTATGTATTTATGTCCTCTATTTATATATCCATATCTTCCCTGTATATATCTATATCTTCCATTTATGTATTTATGTCCTCTATTTATATATCCATATCTTCCCTGTATATATCAATATCTTCCATTTATGTATTTATGTCCTCTATTTATATATCCATATCTTCCCTGTATATATCTATATCTTCCATTTATGTATTCTTCCCTTCTTCTGAGATTCACTGCTTCATTATTGTTCTTCTTCTTCTTCTTCTTCTTCGATCGTTCTCAGTCTCCCGCTAACAAGTAGCTGGATGTAGTCCAGAGAACGGATTGCGTTATGTCGCTAGTTTATAGCTTTACTGCAATATTTGCACCTTTCGGTCTGATACATCGGTCTTCGATAGTTTCATTATTGTTTTTGTGCATTGCCCCTGATGAAGGCCTTTAATTCGTTGTTGTTGTTGTTGTTGGAGATGTTGTTGTTGGTGGTGATGTTGTTGTTGTTGTGAATGCCCACAATGAGTTGGTTTACTCTTTTGTGCGCCCTGAAAAGGACGTTCAGTGACGGATTGCACTATCTTTCCTCACACCCCGGGTGTGCTGATAAAGGTGGACCGCGGTCCTCCAAGCGGTTGTGCTATGTTTGGCTTCATCTGCGTGTCGCTCACTCCTTCGAGGATCACTTCGATCCCTCACCTCGTCAGCCAGGCTGCCATGAAGAAGTCCGTTTCCACGGAGGACTACGTAAAAGTCTACAGTGCTCTACCTGACTATATCATTTTTTGTTTTTTACACCAGGCTAATTCAGCCTAGAATTGTTTTTGTATTTTTCACCTGGCTAATTCAGCCTAGAATTGTTTTTGTTTCTTACACCTGGCTAATTCAGCCTAGAATTATTTTTGTTTTTTACAACAGGCCAATTCAGCCTAGAATTGTTGTTTTTTACACCAGGCTAATTCAGCCTAGAATTGTTTTTGTTTTTTACACCTGGCTAATTCAGCCTAGAATTGTTTTTGTTTTTTTACACCTGGCTAATTCAGCCTAGAATTGGTTTGGTTTTTTTCACCTGGCTAATTCAGCCTAGAATTGTTTTTTTGTTTTTTTCACTTTAAAACTCCAGCACGATATTACTGGCCTACACCCATTTACGATCATTAATTTTTCATCACATATTATATCACATATTATATCACATATTATAACATATATTATATCACATATTAATTATATCACATATTATATCACATATTACATCACATATTATATCACATATTATATCATATGTTATATCACATATTATATCACATAGTATCACATCATATATCGTATATTATCATATCATACTTAGTCTATTATCATATGCTTATATCGTATATTTTATGCTTAACTATTCACAAATGAAATCACACCAAAAGAATTGAGTGAAGATGCTATATAATGGAGGTATAGTTGAATGCAAAGAATAATACAATAGAATAGAGTGAAGATATTATATGAGAGTGGTATAGTTGAATGCAAAGTATAATACAATAGAATAGAGAGAAAATATTATATGAGGCAGGTATAGTTGAATACAAAGAATAATACAATAGAATAGAGTGAAGATATTATATTGAGTGAGGTATAGTTGAATGCAAAGAAAAATACAGCAACACCGTTTATCGTATCAGCAAAAGAAAAATAATTATACTCTTTGTCACAAATCAATAATTCCGCTGTGTATCGCAACAGAATATCTCGGCTCAATAATAAGCAACAATGGAGATTGCCAAAAAGAAGTAAGACGAAAAAGGCCCGTGACAATGCAGAGGTTAACTAAAATGAAAAACGTATGGTAGAATACTGAGAGAATGACAAATATAAAGATTCTAAAGACTTCCATCGTTGCATTATCAACGAACGGATGCGAGGCATGGACAATCACACAGATAATAAAGAAGAAAAGTGAATCCTTCGAGCTAGAATGCTATAGGGAAGTAAATACTATCAATAGCAAGAAAGAAAAACACAGAAATCATAAAAGAGCCGGATATAAAACAAAGCTGGCTTGTAAACAACATTAAGTCTAGAATTTTATTTTTTTTCCTTTCGCCTTATTTCTCTATTCCCCAATGCGGTGTGCGTTGCACTACAGTTTTAATTTTATTTTGCGCCTGTCGGCCCAGTGCATCCGACCTCGGCATTCATTTTATGTAAGGGTCTGCTTTCTCTTGCATTTTCTAAGGGTTTGCTTCCCCGGGGTAACGGCCGGTGCTGTGATGGGGATCGAACCCAGCACCTTCGGATTGTGAGCCGTGTCACTTAACCACTAGCCCACGCCGTCCCCAAATTAAAGAAGAAAGAACATAGATCAGAGTAATCCTAAAAAAAACACAACACTATGAATCTCAACAGAGAGTGTATGACAGTGAAGTTCGCCATACAGGAGCTAGAAAATAAAGTTAGGAAAAACTTGTACCGGAAATCGTAAGTTTTTAAAAAAATATTTCAATCAATCAATCAATCAATATCCATCACCGGAGCATAGGTCATTAACAACCTTCATCCGCAAAGTTCAGACTTGATCTGTCATTTATTAACTTATAAAACTTAACATCTTTATACTGGTTTAGAAGACTCTCCAGCCTGTATTCAACCAGTTTCTTTTAAATTTCCTTGATCTAAAAGTTATGTCCATCCAATCTATTCTTGAATGCATTAATTAATCCTGCTTCCACTTTTTTTTATGTGGCAATGCATCCTAAGCATTCACTCCTCTCGGACTAAAAAAATATTTCTTATCCAATCAAGACCTTTCTGTAATTAGCATGTAGCTATTCACTCTAGTTCTTGTCGGCGGTTGTATTTTGAAGGAAAAAAAACTTGTTAAAGTGTAATTTATGAATTTGTTAATCCAGTTGAAGCCCAGAGACCGAAGTTCGTTTTCAGTCTCCTATTACATAAGACCAACAGTCCCATGCACAACATGCTTCAGTCGCATCTTACCACACGCACAAAATGGCAAAAATTATCCTGTTCCATTTTGCACAAGAACACCCCGGCAGGTTGCAGTGTTAATATTCATTGCGTCAATTTCAGGGTCAGGTATCCATTGGACTGCTAATCTGTTAAAACGTGAATTGCTTCGGGGAAGAAGAAAAAAGGATTATTTAAGTGCAAACAGAAATGTGCAAAACGCATCAATCAAATGTCTGATCTTTTGCTGGTGCGAAGGAAAATAAATTAACGTTTATATGGAGTGCAGCCATTCTGGTAAAATTCTGTCAATGTTCGATTAGTGGGCGAAGTTTTTACGTCATTTTGCGATCAATTAGGGTTGAGAGTTTGAGCTAAGAGCCGAGTTCAGAAAGGTTGCACTGGAACGTGTGTGAGCGAGATTTAAGCGTTTGGTCTGAGGGTTTTTTTTTTTGTTTTTTTTTTTTACTGCTAGATGGTCGTTTTAACATTTAAGAGAATGTTTTTAACATTTGGGCACATTTTACCATTCGAGTAGGAATGTTAACATGTGAGTAGACGTGTTTAACTTTCAAGAGCCGTCTGTTAACGTTAACATTCGTATGAGATTGTTTAACATTAAAGTCGGTGCTTTTAACTTTTGAGTCGGTGCTTTTAACGATTGAGTCGGTGCTTTTAATATTTGGGTGGGGTTTTAACATTTGAGATGGTAATTTTTATATTTGGGCGTGGTTTTAATCATGTCAGTACGTGTTTTAATAATTGCGGTTGCTGTAGAGCCTTCTACCCAATATAGTGTCTCTACATGGCTACCTTGACGAGGTTGGAGAGCCTTCTATTTAACAAAGGGTCTCTACATATACATGGCTACCTTGCCGAGTTTGGAGAACCTTCTACGCTACAAAGGGTCTCTCCCCATATAAGCCTACATTGCCGAGGTTGGGGAGCCTTCTACCTGCAAAAGATCTCTCCACATGTAAGCCAACCTTGCCTAGGCTGGAGAGCCGTCTACCCTACATAGGTTCTCTCCCCAGCTGCGATAATCTTCCTGAGGTTGGGCAGCCTTCTACCCTGCATAAGATCTCTCCCCATAGAAACCAACCATGCTGAGCTTGGAGATCCTTCTACCCAACATGGTTGCTGTTGGTAAGGTATCCTTACACGTTCAGAAACCTTATGTAAGTTAGAATGCCCTCTAACATCGGCAAGGTAGACTTACATGCGAAAAATCAAAACTGCGATATACTCATTCCACTTCTCTCGTTCAACAGCCATGTTTCGCAATGCACCCCAGCTCTGGTTCACCATTGCCAATATCATGTCACGCTAACAGTGTTGTTCTACCTGTGAGTGATGTTTCACAGTTGACTCTCGCAGTATTTACTTTCGACCGTTACGTATTGATTAGGGGAGACATGCACTCGTGGCTGGCTGGATGGCATTACTCGGCCCAATTCTGTTTATTTATACCTGCAGAACCTATTGCGAAATGCAGGTGTTCCTAATGGCCGTCTACGTGTTGTGGGTTTGTGAAACGGATGGCACGAAAGCATGGCACGTAAGAAGAACATTTCATCTTCTTCTGCGTCGTTCGTTCTCAAACTCCCGCTACCAAGCTGTGAAAAGGGTTTTGCAAGTAGCAGGATGTTAACTTAACTTAACGTATTTAAACTGGTTTACTCTACACAGTCTGTATACAACCAGTTTCTTGGAGGGTGGTTTAACTGATGTGCGAGTTTATCTTAATAGACTCAAACACTAGAGCTAAGTAGACCCGCAGCCTGTTAGGGCGTCATCTAAAGCTGCTCTTAACATTAATTCATATTGTCCGGTGAACGGTTTTCGGTGTGTCGTAGTTTACATCTTGACTGCGATATTTGCACCTTTGGTGACCCAGTGGGTTTTTTAAACCCGATTATGGTTAAAGTTGAACCTCTGGAAAGTGTTACGCGGTTCAATATCTGGGAGCAGAAATGAATGCAAAGGGGTCTAGAGCGGAGATCCAGTCAAGGACAACGATGGTCATGGTCGCCCTAACCAGACTGCCAATGATCTGGAAAGACAAGAACATTAGGCTTAAATCAAAGCTGACTTTTATGTATACAACGGTCACCTCGGTTTACCTCTACGCGTGTGAGACTTGGACTCTGACGGCTGCCCTAGAACGTAACATCTGCACAATGGAAACGAGATGCTTGCGAAGAATTCTCGGCATTTCATATCTGGATCGCGTTACAAACGAGGGTGTTCTTGAAACTGTTAGGAAGGAGTTAGGCCAGTATAAAAACCTACTGGCTATAGTAAAAACACGAAAATTGATATGGAATGGACATATATGACGAACGATGGGGCTGACCAAGACCGTCCTGCAAGGCCCTGTGCCCGTGAAGCGTGGGAGAGGAGACCAACAAATAGATGGGAGGACAATATAAAAGAGCAGACGGGAAGGTCTATAGCTGAAACTAATACCCCGGCGAAAAATGTAAACGTATGGCGGGGACTGGTTCGACAAAGGGCAGTAATGGTGCCTCAAACGAGCTTCTAGGTTACGGGACTGATGATGTTGCTGATTGGAGCATAACTGGGTCAATACATTTTCTCAATGACGCTCACAAATTGCTGATGAAGCCTGACCTGGTCGTCTTGTTCAGATTGCAGCAGATAGATCTGCGCGGCGAGTTGTGGGGAGGTGATTCGAGCTGACATGTGAGCAAGCGATAGACAATGTAGCAACTGCAATCGTGTGTTCGCATGGTTTAGACTGAAGCATAATGCATAATCCCATTTTGACGAGAGACGCTTCGAGAATGACGAGAATGCTGAATGTAAAAATGTGGCTGAGTCGTCAGACCAAAAACTTCTATGCCGCAGGTTTTGGAGTACTAATAACAAGATGGGATTAGTGTATGAATTTTATGAGAAATTATGCTGAGAAATAAGGGACACTGCAAGTGCTATAATGAATTTTTCTTTCTTCAAATTTGTATCTTTTATAATCTTTTTGTTTTTTTTTATAAATATGCATTTGTGACATATTTACTGACTTGTTGACATACAAGTAAAATGGGTGAGATTATTAAAGATAATATGTAAACAATGAGAACAGTCTTAGTCAGACAGACAATTGTATGATCAAGGTATTTTGAATTCTGGTATTGAAACAGGCAGGTAGGGGAAGCTATCCGTATACGGTTATATTTTATTTTTTTTTGTTTTTTTTGTTTTTGGGCGATCTTCCTTTCTGCTGCATACTAGGCCTGGGAGGAGGAAGAATTGGTTTATTCTCCAAAATTTCTGCACAAAGTTCATAGTCCTGTTGCTATATATCCCCGATGAAGGCCTTTTGGTATCTGACAACATCTATTTAAGTTTTTTACACTTTATTTGAATCTCCAGTTCAGCCGCAGCCTCGCCTTATCTGTTGGTTTATCTATTTTGAATTTTCTTTGTGGTTTGTTCTGTTTTCACTCGGTTGTGTTGTACTGTATTTTGCGTCTTTAACGGCTCAGTGGATCCGACATCAGCACGAAATTATATTGCTGATTTACTTCACATTCAACCGCTACAGCGTTCAGTCGTTCGCCTATCAAGAAACGAACAAACGAATCGCGAAACGGGTGGTGTTTGAATCTTACATGTTTCAAGCGTCACCTGGTCTCAAGGGATGAGCGATCGGACGTCTAGTCTTACGGGAAACGCACGATAAACTCAGAAGCCCCGTGCACACGCTGTGGACGTAATAGAACTCTTTACAGTTTTAAATGGAAAAGAGCAGGCCGAAAATTGCTGACTGGTCAAAAATGATAAAGGTAACTCTGCAAGAATCCCCTACCTACGCAAACCAAAGAGAGGCAGTCTGGTCTGGGGAAGCGACCATGCTTGAAAAGCTGTGGGGGACCGGCGAAGACCTGAAACGCAGTCTCCTTCGTGAACCTAACCGGAAAAGAATCATAGCATCAGTTGATCGATGAAGAAGAAGAAGAAGATAAAGGTAACGAAATGTCTACTTAATCGTAGCCTTCCTGAAATGGCAACACAGAGCGGGTCCATCCATTATGCAAAGACACAAGAGGTCAATCACCCGTTGACATGCGCACTGGAATATACAAAAGGACATGTTCACCCGCAGAGGTAGAAGAGGAGCGACTAAGCGAAGAGAAGAAGGCTCAGTTAACCTACGGGTACTACGTCCATCAATTCCCGTTGCTCATTTAGGGTCATGGCCATTGACAACCCTCCTCCAGCAAGTTCGATCTTCACTTGTCCATTCCTCCTCTATCTGGTCCAGGGACCGGTTTATTTTCACAGTCTCTTCTCCGGAGGTTTCTTGGTCTACCTTTGTTTTCTCTTCCCCTGTGGTTTCCATGTCAGGACTTGTCTAGTCATGTATGATGGGCTTTCCGTAGAGGGTCTCCTCTCCTACCCCATTTCCTATGTTTGATCTGTTCTCCACTGTTTACTGTTGGCTCCTTCCCCATATGTTTTCATCCCTCACAATGTATTGCCTATTATCCTCCGTAACCATTTATTGACGAATGACTGGAGTTTCCTCTGTATTTCCTTTGTCGTTCTCCATGTTTCTCCTCCATACAGTAGAACTGACTTGACATTAGGATTAAATAATCTTAACTCGGTATTAGTCCCTATTTCCCTGGACTTCTATATATGATCCAGTAACAGGGATGCTGTCCTTGTCTTCCTAATTATAGCCCTTACATTACCTCTTTGACCCCTGAAGTATCAATGCTGCTGCCCAAATGTGTGATTGTGCCCGCCTCTTCAATGGGAAAAAGAAACATGAAAAAAAATTGTAAGAGTTGATTAAAGTTGAGTTTAATCAAAATTTTATAATGGGTATGGTTAGATACCGCACCGAGACGAGAACACAAACAAAACCTACGTTACGACCAATAGGCCTTCATCAGGGA
Organism: Ariolimax columbianus; assembly: GCA_036924085.1. Taxonomy (NCBI): domain Eukaryota; kingdom Metazoa; phylum Mollusca; class Gastropoda; order Stylommatophora; family Arionidae; genus Ariolimax; species Ariolimax columbianus. The sequence continues at coordinate 64,752,358 of JAVGWX010000014.1, forward strand.
CAACAATACTGAACTAACAAATCCACATATAATGAGAAAATGGTCAACTTATCTGATAGTAGACCCAGTCTGTCTAAGCGACCGGTTGGGCAAGATGCTTCATTGAATATGAAGGGGAGTGGTCAAATAAGGTGGCCAGGAGAGCGTAAGAAGTGAGGGGGGATGCGTCGGATAAGCCAATGGTGGCCAAATATGGAAACGCCCAAATAGTGCCTCCTCGAGTGCCTTCTCTAAGTACGCCTGGTTATTTGCTTAAAGTGTTGATTTTAAACATCTTGATTTTTTTAATGTTAATATTGAGCTCCAGTTTACGATATTATTGTTTCATAAATCATAATACAACCAGGTCTGGATTACGACTCATGCCACTAACAGGTCTCTTCTGGGTAGTTGACCTGTCCATTTATGTCAAAGTTGTGGGGCTGATCGCTATTACGGGATGGTGTAGTAGTCTCGATGCTAAGCTCTGCTGGGTAGCTGCCTAGTTATGGCATCATTATTCCGAACTCACAAATTGGTCATTGGTGCCACATAGGAGGGAACGAAGAGATGAAAGCAGTCTTTTTAGTTCTGGTAGGTCGATGTACAGATAGACAGGCTGATAGATTGGTAGACAGACTGATAGATTGGTAGACACACTCATAGATTGGTAGACACACTGATAGATTCGTAGACACACTGATAGTTTGGTAGACACACTCATAGATTGGTAGACACACTCATAGATTGGTAGACACACTGATAGATTCGTAGACACACTGATAGATTGGTAGACACACTCATAGATTGGTAGACACACTGATAGATTCGTAGACACACTGATAGATTGGTAGACACACTCATAGATTGGTAGACACACTGATAGATTGGTAGACACACTGATAGATTGGTAGACAGAAGAGAGAGTAGAGAAGAGTAGAGTAGAGTAGAGTAGAGTAGATTAGAGTAGAGTAGAGTAGAGTAGAGTAGAGTAGAGTAGAGTAGAGTAGAGTAGAGTAGAGTAGAGAGTAGAGTATAGAGTAAAGTGTAGAGTAGAGTAGAGTAGAGTAGAGTAGAGTAGAGTAGAGTAGAGTAGAGTAGAGTAGAGAGTAGAGTATAGAGTAAAGTGTAGAGTAGAGTAGAGTAGAGTATAGTAGAGTAGAGTAGAGTAGAAAGGAGAGTATAGAGTAAAGTGTAGAGTAGAGTAGAGTAGAGTAGAGTAGAGTAGAGTAGAGTAGAGTAGAGTAGAGTAGAGTAGAGTAGAGAGTAGAGTATAGAGTAAAGTGTAGAGTAGAGTAGAGTAGAGTATAGAGTAAAGTGTAGAGTAGAGTAGAGTAGAGTAGAGTAGAGTAGAGTAGAGTAGAGTAGAATAGAGTAGAGTAGAGTAGAGTAGAGTAGAGTAGAGCAGAGTAGGGAATGGTAGGGTAGAGTAGAGTAGAGTAGAGTAGAGTAGAGTAGAGTAGAGTAGAGTAGAGTAGAGTAGAGTAGAGTAGAGTAGAGTAGGGTCGGGTTGGGCAAATTGGGTGGATGGATGAATGGATGAATGGATGAATGGATGAATGGATGATGGCTTGATTGATGGCAGATTGGATGGATGGAAGGTTGAATGGATGTATGGTTGAATGGATGTATGGATGGATGAACGGATTGATGAAAGAGTGGGTTGGTATTGATTTCGATAGGTAGGTTGGTAGGTAGGTAGGTATGTTGGTAGATAGGTAGGTAGTTAGGTAGGTTGGTTGGTAGATAGATAGATAGTTAGGTAGGTAGGTAGGAAGGTAGGTAAGTAGGTAGGTAGGTAGGAAGAGAGGCAGTAAGGCAGACAGATAGACGGACAGATATAAATTTTAACAGATAGAAAGTCAGTATGCCAGACCTCCAAATAGACAAGCAAATGCGCAAACAGATACAGACACTAAGACTGGTGGTTTTTAAACTTTTGCCTCTCAGTTTGGAATTTAAATATGTTCAGGCCAAATCAAATGGATATTGATTAAAACAAATACATAAAACATATTTTTGTATAGACATTAATGGGTTGATTTTTCTATCCCAGAACACTGGCCACACAATGATCTACTGGTGTTTCTGTCGATGAGGGCTGAACTATTCGATATTGCCACGTTACAAACGTATTCAGCTGTCCCCACCGCTTAAACACCCGAGCATTAGTTTGGCAACAAAGCAACAGCTGATGAACAGTATATTTATGCCGACTCTGTGCTACCAGTGCCAAATATGTCCAGGGAGCGCGAGAGCAGAATTTCGATGTGTGAAATAAAGTGTTTGGGGAAAGTCATCGGTGTTACCAGGATAGAATGAGAAACGACGACATTCGAAGTATTGTTGGCACTACGTCTTGTGTTGAATACATTTCCAGGCAGAAAATAAGTTGTTTTGGTCATCTCATGAGAATGTACACGCATCATCTTCCACTAATGGCTTACAACGCTGGGAGATCTGTCTACAAGGCAAGGGGGTGGCCGCGAGGCAGGTGGAAAGATGACATTAGAGTGATTTTGCAGCAACAAGGGTTCACATTGACCGACGCAACGCACTTGGCGCAGGATTGTCGACATAAGCTTCCCACGACGATTAACGCCACAACTGGAAAGAAAACTAACTAACTAACAAACGTATTCACCAATTCAAGAACACAGTGATGAAGAGATAGATAAGAACTATTGACGGTCAAACAGTTTTCCCCTTTCAGGTGAAGGTGTCATGGTATTTATCTGGAAATTGATGTGAACTTTAATCCTTCTTTATGTATTAACCCTGCAATGCTAAACATTTCTCCCTTCTTTTCTTCGCGTCTTCCTGATCCCCTGATTGTAGGACTCCTCCGTCTGGGCCCAGAACCACGTCTCCAGTTCAATAATCACGTCCTGGACGTCATTAGAACGTGTGGCCCATCCACGATACTGGCCAGACTTAACACCTAGTGACTTCGCCCTGTTCCCAAACATGGACAATCCGTTTCGTGAACGCCGTTTTTCTGACGTCCGTGATTTGATTACTGAACTGAAGACGTGGTCCCAGGCTTAGACGGAGGAGTTCACGTTTTTAATGTTCAGTCGGATGTCTTAGTCTTGTTCTACTTCTATATCGGCAGATGCCCCTGTGCAATTTCCGGCTCTGGCGTGAGCTGGAAATAGCCAGGAAGAGAATTTCTGCCTAGCGGGCTAGGCTCGAGCAGCTTATTACTTCACTGCGTTGGGATAGGTAACCGATGTGCTGGTCCATCTTATTTAGACTCAAACACTAGAACAAAGTGGACCCACAGCCTGTCAAGCGCCATCAATGTTGCTCTTAACAAACCACTCAACATGGCCGGTATTATGCCATGTCACACAGTTAGTCATCTCTTACGACATCCTCTCTATGGGGCAGTGGTGTTATTTTTGTCCTTGTCATACACAAAGACCCCGGCGGATGTGTCGGACCCAAGGGTGCAAATATCGCAGTCAAGATGTAAACTACGACACAACACAATCCGTTCACTGGACTACATGAATTATGAGACTCAGTTGTCTCGAGCTAAGTGCCGCCTCGGGTGCCGGAGGTCGCGTGTTCGAATCCTAGTGAAGACCAGAATTTTGTTTAGGTGGATCTTCCGGGAAAATATCCTTTGACCTCTGGGTAGTGAGATCGGACTCCCGTGTACAGTGTCGACCACGTTAAAAATTCCTTGGCAGTTGGAAATCGAAAAGAGTAGGCGTAACGGCCTCTGTCCGGACAAAATTCAAGTTAAAAATCTACCCAAGTTAGTTGTACCTTTCTCCAGGTGATCTGTTTAGAGTAGTTATAGATGGCGCTGAGATGGACTCACATATCGATAAAAACCTTGTCCAAGAAACCGATGGTATACAGACTCTGTAGAGTTCTCTAAACCAGTATAAAGACGTTAAGTTATGTTAAGGTGAGTTAAGTTATTAACACATCGATACTGGTAGCAAGTTAACTAGCCACCATGATAGAAAGAATCTCATTTTTGGCTTTTGAGATATCTTTTTCTGGTCCTTAGGTAAATGAGTTATACACTATTTTATTTCTGTATCATATACGTGATATTTTTCCGAGTGGTATCCGGGTTGAAAAGAATAGGAACCACTGTAACTCCCACACGAAATAGCATATAGCATCAGGTTGATATCCTAAAAAAACAGATCTAGTGTTACGGTGGAGTCCGGTCCACTAAGGGATTCTTGGAAAGAAGAAGGTAGATGAACTCGCAAAATTCGGATGTGGTAGTACGCAGACTCACAATCCACAGAGCTGTAAAGAAGCAAAGACACTAATAAAACTATCCATAAGGACGGAATGGAGAGATACAAAGAATACAAGCCAGAAACTGACAGCATAGACAAACTTGTCAGAGATGGGCGTCTGCTGGTAAACACACGAAGCCTGGGATTGATTCTCTTAGTCATGAGTTACGTTTAGCAGGCAAATAGCGTGACCTATTTACTTTATCCGTAAAAATCCTAAGTTGGAAGCTACTACCTGGTCCTAATACTTTCACAGACGAATAAAGAGGCATAACAACAGTATACAAACGCGTAGATATCCGTAAAAATCGAATTAAGCAAATATTCGTTCCCTGCGACGATACTTACCGCATTGATTCAGTAGCTGTATACTGTTTAAACGTCCAGAATTTGATTTGCGGTTGAGAGTAATCCCATAGTGGGATATCGATGGTCTATACGGACCTGCCAGGGTGGCGTGACGTCCGTATTTCTTAATTTATAGTGACGTGACATTATCGTTAGACAAAACTGACCCAGACGTGTTTCCTGTGGTATAAACATTTGCCATTAATTTTCACTGCTCCGTCGTTTTTATGTGGAATATTGTATGGATGTTACTATTCCCTGTTTGTTTATTCCTCATATTGATTCGTTTCTTTTACACGTTCTTCTATGTTGTTTTTCGTTCTGAAACTGCGTTACGATGTGTCGCAGTTTACAGCGAGGCTGTGATAGCTGTAATGTTCGACACAACCAGTTTCAGCACGATCCATTTTTGGGACGGGTTTGACTTTGACTCTTCTCTCAGCTAAGCTGCACGAATTCAGCCTGTTTCCAGTCCCGCCGATTTGAAGCGGAATATCTTCTTATTTGTTCATCCTCAGATAAATGTCCCGGTTTCTCTTCATCCTCAGATCAATGTCCCGGTTTCTCTTACATCCTCAGATCAATGTCCCGGTTTCTCTTACATCCCCAGATTAATGTCCCGGTTTCTCTTACATCCTCAGATCAATGTCCCGGTTTCTCTTACATCTTCAGATCAATGTCCCGGTTTCTCTTACAAAGGACACCGTTATTTGTAAGGCTGTTTTATCTCCATACAGCTTTTGTCTCATATCTGTCTCACGAGGCCAGTATTGTTCTCTCTTTTCCTGCGTGAGCGTGCAGCTTTGCAGGATGTGTTCCACGGTCATGATATGCTCCCCACATGGGCACCTGTCATCTGTCCCAATCCTCATTTTGTTGTAAAGACGACCCTTGAATCTGTTATGTTCAATTCCCAGTCTGAAGATGATGACTTGCTCTTCTCTAGTTAAATCTTAATAGCTGTCTTCTTTTCGGAAGTCGGGGAGTTGATCATCCCATTTCACCCTGAAGTTGGCATTAATTATGGTCTTGGCCTCATTATATGTGATACTCAGGTCTGTTTGTGTGGATGCTCTTCCACACTTTGCTAGTTTGTCTGCAGCTTCATTGCCTCCAATATTGCAGTGGGATGGGATCTACTGTATGACCAACCTTGGGTGTTCTGCTGAGAGCTGTGTCGGGGATAACATATATTGTTCGAGACCTTCATCTTTGTGTTATTTTAGCGTTGCTAATACTGAAGCGGCATCAGGCAGGAATACTATGTTTTCTTGATAGACATTTTCAGCTTGTATTACAAAATCAGCTGCGGCCTTTAGTACATCTGCCTCTAATTCAGCACGGAAATTATTCGAGTATGTTCCCGTTGTTAATATTCCAGTTTCTGCTTTTCCGTTCCTTAATCTGTAATATACGCCTCAACACCCATCGGATGTGGCTTTGTTAGCTGGCTGATCCATCAGTACATACGTGTATCCATGTTTCTGGAGGCGGAATATGTTCTTGGACGGCTCTGGTTTACTGACTCTATCAGTCGCTGACTTCTGTCCCCTGGTTCACTAATCAGCGTCATCGTTGCATGCCACTGTAGTTGTGGCCCTTTATAGAGGTTACCTTACCTCAGTGTCAGTGATGAAGAATCAAAATATCAGGTGTTGGCCAGAATAGCACAGACAATAGCGGCGCTTGCACGGCTTAACCAAATATGGCAAGGCAAACGTTTAGCCATGTGCATGTAGATCAGATTAATGCGTACATTGGTCCTGTCAATATTTCTCTATGCTTGTGAGGCATGGACAATTACAGTTGACCTAGAGTGGAGGATACAGACCTTGGAGATGCGATGTTTCCGAAGATTTATAAATGTCACATACAAAGATCGAGTTACAAATGAGGAAATACGAGATAGAATTACAACAGCACTAGGGCCTTTTGAAGACCTATTGGCAACTGTCAAAAGAAGGAAACTCGCTTGGTACGGTCACATATCGAGATCAAATGGTCTTGCAAATACAATCCTCCACGGAAAGGCGCAAGGCAGAGGACGAAGAGGTCGTCCCAAAAGGAGGTGGGAGGACAACATAAAATAATGGACCAGACCACTCACAGACCACAGGAGGCACAGGCAGTGGCCGCTGACAGAGATGGGGGGGGGGGGGCGTGGGATGTGAGGGTGTCTCAATGTGTGCCCCAACGACGTCACCGGTTACGGCATGACCTGACCTGAACTGACCTTAAACGTGTCCACATGCAAGTAGGCCAGTGACCACTTGCTATATGCTATCCAGCTAAGTACCAACTCTTGCTCTGTGCTTATCTCTATTTTCTGCATTCATCCTGTCCTCTATGATTATTCTTGTTGTCTCTGCCTTTACGTCGTAGCGTCAGGTTCTTTTCTTAACGCTTTATATTCTTCTTATTCGGCATCCGTCCTGAAACAGGCGTTGTAACGTCGTGTTGCAGCTTACAGCGGGTCTGTGATATATGCCCCTTTTAACCCAACACATTCGTTTTCAGTTCACGTTTTTTAGTACCGGCTTTGCCTTCCCACTACAATCCCTATTCTGTTAATCAGACTACACCAGTGCAGCCTGTTTCAAGAGCCGCTCCATCTAGGTAGAATAATAAATTGGCCATCTCTGGCTCGATAAGGAAGCCGCGTAGCACAGTGGTTAGCGAGCTGGCTTCATTCCCCAGTTGAGGCGCAAATGTTTTTTTCAGACCGCAACGGGTCCCGGGTCGACCCAGCCTTAAATTGGTACCGGTTCAGACCGGGAAGTAAAGGCGGCCGGCGAGATGCTGACCACATCATCCACTAAATGCCGTGGGTTACACAATAATATAGGCCTAACACCATATTTCCTATACGCCGCATGGTCTGATGGGATATTTATTTCTTCTATTTCGCTAACCATCATGTAAGTAGCCAGCTATGACTCGCTGTTGTCAGCCCATTCACTGCGCCACATCTTGGGCCCCAACACCTTAAATGGTAAGCCTGTGTCAGATCAGCGTCAGTGACAGATTCAATTGCTATAGATTTTACATGATGGCAACCCTCACAACCCTCATTAGTCGACTCGTATGACACACTTGGAAGATTACAGTGGTCCTATTCTTTACAATCCGGGTACCAGAAGACCAAAAATACAATCTGAACCCCTACTTAGTCACTTTCTGTGTCCCAGCAACCTCAAATAGTCACCGCCCAAAAACCTGGCCACTGACAATGCTCTTTCATTTGTCACCATCAGGTCCTCCACTGCACAGGACTCCTACATCCTAGGACAAAAAATCATGTGTTCCAGGTCCTGGTCGGCCCCACATTCCTACTTCCAAGGACATATAATAATGTGTTCCAGGTCCTGGTCGGCCCCACATTCGAAATATTCAGCGTCTGCAAATCCCCACTTTTTCAGGTAATACCCACACCTGGACACACCTGTCCTTAACCTGTCCATAGAACTCCACATAGTATATGGCACATCATGTCCTTGTGCAGGTTCTTCTTTGATCTCCATCCAACCTTCACCATTCATTTGGCATCACCACTGCTTATCTATTACAACAACACAAATCAGCTTAATTGTTCTTCTTCTTCTTCTTTTTCTTCTTCTTCTTCTTCTTCTTCTTCTTCTTCGTACGCAGTGAGACGTCAACTTGTCTAGTGTTGCCACTGGTGATGGTCACATGTGCTTTCTTTGGTTCTCGTATGTCGGGCAATTTTGCAGCAGATATTCATGTTCCCTGTACCACAGGTGCATTCGTCAGTAGCACCTATCTTCAGTTTATTGAATAGATGGTACCTCAGTCTGTTGTGGCCTGTGCGGAGTCTGAAGACCACGACCTGCTCTATTCTGTTCAACTGGTAATAGGCATCATTTGTTGTGTAGCCAGTATGGTCTGTTTCCCATTTGGCCATGTATCTGGCCCTAATAAACCTTTTGGACTCTTCGTATGTCACACTAGAATCTCCTTGCGCATTCTTTTGCCAGTTTGTCTGCCTCCCCGTTGCCTTGAATGTTACAGTGGGATGGAACCCACTGTACCACTACGCTTTTGGGTGTGGACAGCTAGCATAGTTGACAAAATACTGCTCTAAAGTCATTAAGTTCTGTATTTCTCTGACTTTTTAGTACTGTAACCACGGAAAGGGCATCAGTAAACCTGAATTAGCTCAATTGAGACGTTCTGTACCTAGATAAATGTATGCCATTAGTAACACTGCTGTCGGGGATGGAGCGTTTGAGATAACATTTTACTAGGTCATATTTTTTGTGTGCGTGGTGTTGACCAGTTCTCTGCCACGCTGTCTTGTCTTACATAACTGCAATTCACATCTATCAACATTCCCGAAGTCTGCTGGTAGTCGTGCCTCAATGAACTTTTCCGACGTCCTAGCGAATGCCGGGTTACATCAAATTTGGTCCTTATTTTTTTTCAAGACGGGTCACTAAAGATAGCTCTACATGGGTCTTGCAACCTCGCCGTGCAGTAAATATATTAATTCAGAGTTCCCTAAAAGTTTGTTAAGCAATTTTAGTGTTGGGACTATACTCCGACATCTGGGGCACCTGGTAGGTGATGGTGATAATTATATGATAAGGTATACAGGAGCGTGCAGGTTACATATTTCTTGGGTCTTAACTTAACTTAACATCTTTATACTGGTTTAGAAGACTTCATAGAGTCTGCATACAAACAGTTTCTTGGAGTGTGGTTTAACCAATGTGCGAGTCCATCTAAAAGTATTCAAACACTAAATGCTAAGTAGACCCGCAGCCAGTTAGGCGCCATCTATAGCTGCTCTTAACAAACCACCTGGGGAAATATACAAATAACTTCTTTTTGTTTTCAACGTTCGTTCTGAAAGCGACGTTTAGGGCGATGTTTGGGTAACTGAGGGGAACTGAGAGGAATTGAGATGCTAGTCTGGTCAAACACAATACACTGCCCAAGACCACAATCTCTCTTCCATGTAGCTTTCCCTGAAAACAGGCTGTTTTCAAGGTAGTCTGGTTGACGACATGTGGATCAACGTGATCCCCGTAGTAGTAGGCGCCACACATATGAAGTCAATGGGGATGGTGGGGGCTAGTGGTTAAGTGACACGGCTCACAACCAGAAGATGCTGGGTTCGATCCTCGTCAAAGCACCGGCTGTTACCTAAAGGAAGCAAACCCTTAGAAAATGCGGGAGGATGTAGACCCTTACATAAAATGGATGCTGAAGTTGGATGCACTGGGCCGACAGGTGCAAAATAAAAACCACAATGCAACGCACACCGCCTTGGGGATTCGAGAAATTAGGCGAATGCCAAAAAAAACAAAAAAACAACAACAAATTATGAAGTCAAGCATATCACAACAGCCTGGAGGACCCCGGTCCACCTTTATCAGCACGCTCGGGATGTGAGGAAAGCTACTACAACCCGCCATTTAACGCCCTTTTAATGGCGCACAAAAGCGTAAACCTACTCATTGTGGACATTCAACAGCAACAACAACAACAACAACATGGTGATGTATCGTTCCTAACGGTTAGAGTGAGATATCTTCTCCTTTCCTCCCTACCTCCCACCGTCTCCAAACTCCATCACTCTCCCTACCTCTCATCTCCTTCAAAACTCCTTCAGCCTCCCTACCTCTCATCACCTTCAAAACTCATTCAGCCTCCCTACCTCTCACCGTCTCCAAACTCCATCAGCCTCCCTACCTCTCACCTCCTCCAAACTCCATCAGCCTCCCTACCTCTCACCTCCTCCAAACTCCATCAGCCTCCCTACATCTCACCTCCTCCAAACTCCATCAGCCTCCCTACATCTCACCTCCTCCAAACTCCATCAGCCTCCCTACATCTCACCTCCTCCAAACTCCATCAGCCTCCCTACCTCTCACCTCCTCCAAACTCCATAAGCCTCCCTACCTCTCACCTCCTCCAAACTCCATCAGCCTCCCTACCTCTCACCTCCTCCAAACTCCATCAGCCTCTCTACCTCTCACCTCCTCCAAACTCCATCAGCCTCCCTACCTCTCACCTCCTCCAAACTCCATCAGCCTCCCTACCTCTCACCTCCTCCAAACTCCATCAGCCTCCCTACCTCTCACCTCCTCCAAACTCCATCAGCCTCCCTACCTCTCACCTTCTCCAAACTCCATCAGCCTCCCTACCTCTCACCTCCTCCAAACTCCATCAGCCTCCCTACATCTCACCTCCTCCAAACTCCATCAGCCTCCCTACCTCTCACCTCCTCCAAACACCATCAGCCTCCCTACCTCCCACCGCCCTCAATCCTCTTCTCCAAACGTCCCAGCCCAGACTAAACCTGGTATTTATCTGTGGGATAAGATCAGTGTCACAGACATGTTTGTACAGTAGAGAGAATGGATTGTGGCTCCCGATGGGAGTAGAGAGAGTGAGTGGGTGAGTGAGAGTGAGTGAGAGAGTGAGGAAGGGTGGGAGGGGGGAGTGGGTGAAAGAGTCACGGAGGGAGGGAGTGAATGAGTGAGTGAGGGAGGGAGGGGGAGTGAGTGAAATAGTCAGGGAGGGAGTGAGTGAGTGAGTGAGTGAGTGAGGGAGGGAGGTAGGGAAGGAGTGAGTGAGTGAGTGAGTGAGTAAGTGGGTGAGTGAGTGAGTGAGTGAGTGAGTGTGAGTGAGTACATTCACACATTTCTATAAATACCAGAAGGAGAGGAAGGCTGAAGTCCTCCTCCACTCAAGGAGACGTTTCGATCCACAATTCAAATTAAATGGCGTTTTTCTTGATATCTGATCCGTACCTCCCCAAGCCTTTGTTGAGGCCTCTCCGCTAGAGTAGAAGGTCAGGCTGCTGATGGGCGGAGTGGGCACACGTTGTGAAGATGGAGGCGGAAACAGTGACCTCAGCTCTGTGATGCGATCTGATACCTCCTTGAGCATCGTGTCCAGACTCCCAACCCAGCTGACATCTTGGCTCAGCAATCGAACAAAAGATCCCCTACACGAGCTCAAGAGACAGTATCCTAGCAACTCCTGGACACGTGCGTGCACAGATGGATCGTCCAAGGAAAGCGCACAAAGAGGAGGTAGTGAAATCTGCATTTCACTTAACTTGCAGAATCTATATACAACCACTTTGTTCCACTCTCAGGTCAGGTCATGTCATACCGTAACCGTTGAGGTCGTTGGAGCTCACATGAAGGCATCCTCTTAACACCACGCCACCCTTCTCTGTCAGCGGCCGCTGCCTGTGTCTCTTATGGTCGGAGATTGGTCCATTCTTTTATGTTGTCCTCCCACCTCTTTTTGGGCCGGCCTCTTCGTCGTCTGCCTTGCACCTTTCCGTGGAGGATCGTCTTTGCAAGACTATTTGATCTCGATATGTGACCGTACTAAGCGAGTTTCCTTCTTTTGACATTTCCCAAGAGGTCTTCTTCTTCTTCATCATCGTACGCTGTTTACAGCGATATTTACGTTCCACTGTTTTATTTTGTTAAGCCTGTGGCTCAGTGCATCCGATTTCAACAGGCGTTTCTGTAGGGATGCCCTCCTTAGCCTTTGGCTGTCCCCAGCCTATCTGCAAGGCAGCAGTTGTTTTTGGTCAGAGTTGTCTCTCTTAGGGAAGTTGTCTTGCAGGACTAACGAGTCTTCCCCACTCGTGTCTATAGGGTTTGGCAATGATATTATATGATGGACTATGTACTAGTTTGTACTGTCCCGGAAGAGGGGCAGTCCAGTGTGACTGTGTCTCAGGATCTTCACGTCCTGCCAGAAACGTAGCATATGCATGTGAGTGAGGTATCTCTTTGCTCCCTTTATTTTCTCGGCTCATCTGCAGTGATGGCACGCCTAGCATTCCCCGCCACCCGGGAGGTTGTCACAATAGGGCAGGGGGTGCAATGTCCGCTGCATCTCTTCTGCGTCCATTGGGATGGCTGATAGCAGACAGAGGTAAAGAGCGAGGCAGGAATGCATTTGGCCAGGTGCATTTTTGCGGCTCGACCGGCCGGGCTGAGACGCGAGCCCCAGGTCCCAAGCATATCGTGGCCTCCCATCACAGCGGTGCTGAGATTTAGGGCGGGATTCTGGCTTAGAGGCGTTCGGCCGTTGTCCCTCAGGTGGTAGCTTCGCACCATTGGCTTATCAGCCAAGCACGTAGACCAAATGTCAGCGACCTGCGATTCCTCTCGAAGGAGTGCATTTAACCAGGGGACAAGCCTGGTAATGGCACTGAGATGTTGTTCGCCTGGTGTGCGGGCATATCTCATGATCAAGGGGTTGCGTCTTAACAGTTCGCAGTGAGGTGGCTGCTCTACTGCTTACGACACACAGACCGAGAACTAAGTCTTCTACTAGTGGTTTCACACCTCATCCCCGTATGGGGTGAATATCGGGCAGCTTCCCGCCCGCTTTGATCAGCGGACGGCAGAGTCCTCTTTCTGCGGCTCGACCGGGTCGGGCTGGGAGACGAGCCCCAGGTCCCAACCCTATCGTAGCCTTCCATCGCAGTGGTGCTGAGATTTAGGGCGGGATTCCGACTTAGAGGCGTTCGGCCGTAATCCCTCCTATGGTAGCCTCGCGCCGTTGGCTTATCAGCCTAGCACGTGGACCAAATGTCTGCGATTTGCGATTCCTCTCGAGTTGAGCTGGACTACCGTAGCAACGCCCTGTCATTAGTAGGGTAAAACTGACCTGTCTTCCGAGGGTCTAATACCAGCACCCGTTTACTATTAGACCCAACGAATCAATAGAGGCCAAGAGGTTTTCGAAAGGCCCTATTGCTGTCGTAATTCTATCTCGTATTTCCCCATTTGTAACTCGATCTTTGTAAGTGACGTTTAAAAGTCTTCAGAAATATCTCATCTCCAAGGCCTATATCCTTCGTTGAAGGTCATCTGTAACTGTCCATGTCTCACAAGCATAGAGGAATATTGTCAGGACCAGTGTACGCATTAATCTGATTTTCGTGCGTAGTGCTAACCGTTTATCTTGCCAGATTTTGTTAAGCCGTGCAAGCGCCGCTATTGTCTGTGCTATTCTGGCCAATACCTCACATTTTGATCCTTCATCGCTGACAATCGACCCAAGATATTTAAAACGGTCAACTACTTCGAGTTCCTGACCGTTAGCTTTTATCCTGCTGTTTGAGCCCTTGGCGTTGTTGGTCATTAATTTTGTCTTTCCAGCATTTATCTCCATACCATAGTCAAGAGCTGTTTCATCGAGCCTTCTGACCCATTCCTGGAGTTCTGCTTCTGAACCCGCCAACCCGTCGATATCATCTGCAAAACGAAGGTTCGGCCCCCTATCTTGACAGTACCAACGTGACCTCCAAGTGCCTCACTCATAATTCCTTCATGGAATATATTGAAAAGAGTTGAGGGTGAGTGCACACCCCTGTCTCACACCAACTGATGTGCGAAACCAGTCCCCTCGCCTCCCATTCACAAGAACTGCTCTGGACACCTAGTCATACAGGTGTTCAATTACCTTTATAATATTAGTAATCTACATTTCACTTAACTTATATAGTCTGTATACAACCAGTTGGTTCCTCTCTACCGACACTAAAAGAAAAACTGTCAGTCTTCAATCTATTTTTCAAGCCACTAACTGGCCTCTCATACATCGCACACACACACCAAGACATATAAAACCACTTCATACCAGTAGGAGAGACCTGTACCAACCTGACCATGCAGCAGTTCAGGTTCTTATCAGTCATAACACAAATACAATGAAAACGGTTATTCCACCAGACTCCAGGAGCTTACTCCAAGCCATCTCAAGCCTCAAACAAGATAGACTCGTACACTGGGATACACATGTAAAGGTTTGTCCCATAGTAGTTATTAGAGGCTTTAGTAAAGTTAAGGTTTGTCACACAATCATCATACATTTTCGCTTGGCTTGGCTTGGCTTTTTTTGGCTTGGCTGGGCTTGGTTTGGCTTGGCTTGGCTTGGTTTCGTTCGTTCTTAATCTCCCGCTACCAAACCCTGAAAGGGCTTAAATAGCAGAATTTAGTCCAGAGAACGGAATGCGTTGTGTCGTAGTTTACAGCTTGAATGCGATATTTGCACCTTTCGGTCCAACACATCCGACTTCAGCAAACATTTTTTAGTACCGGGTTAGCATTCTCTTTTCGATCCCTTCTCCTTAGCCAATCTGCTCTTTTGCAGCCTGTTATCCAGGATCACCGCGTGGAGATGTAGAAGGGTCTTGACAGCTCTGGTTCGCTGGCCCTGACGTTAGCAGTCAGCTATCGGTCGCTGGCCGCTGCAGCTCATGCGCTGCTTGGCATATTGATCCCATACATTATGATGTAGGTTAAACCACGCGAACAACCTATTGCAGCTGCGACACTTTCCGTACGAACCATCTCCACCACCCGCTAAACAAATACTTCAGTTGAATAGTATGACCAGGTGGGGCTTCATCAGCAAATTCTTCAGTTGTGCAAAAGCGTCTTACCGTAAACAGGAAGCATGACCTTATAAATAACCTTCGCACAAAGTTCTTTTGCCCACAAAATACGCACAAGAGCACGTTGTTCGTTGACCGCATACTGTGCCCATGGACGCCGTTGTATACTTTAGCTGCGAACGTGCATGCGTCTC
>JAVGWX010000014.1:64772551-65080051 GCA_036924085.1 Ariolimax columbianus
ATGCAATATAATTGTTGTGCTTTTTAACAAAAAGTGGACTGAGTCGTCTCGAGGTAGAACGTAAACCTCGGCTGCTGGAGGTCCTGGGTTCAAATCACGGGGAAGAATGAGATTGTTTCACGTGGACATTCTGGTATGTCCCCGGACTTCTGGGTAGTAGAGATCAGACGCCCGTGTGTAGTGTTGCGCACGTTAAAAATCCATCAGCAGTTAGAAATCGAAAAGAGAAGACTTAATGAAAGCTGTCTGGATAAAATTCAAAATTGTGTTAAAAATCTATTTAATATAGTATTGGATCCTGGCCGGTGCTACAGACTCCGTCCATTGGGCTGAGAGTCTCCATAAATATGGAAAAGAACAGAGCACTTATGGGTTAAACCAGAAAAACAGAGCACTTATGGGTTAAACCGTGTGCAATGGCGTTGATTCTTCGACTAAACTAAACCAATCTTAACAAAAAGTATTCCCTTTATTCAAGCAAATTTGATTCTTTTTAATGAATCTTCTTTTAGTGTCATAAAATTGTTGTTTTACTATTAATGCGATAATTTATATTGACAAAGCTAAACAAAGATGGGCAGGTCACATGTTACGATAAAGCGATGGTTGATTGCTCAAGCGGCACCATTCTGAAAACACCGAGGTAAAAGAAGAACAAGGGAAAAAACTCCAATTCGTTAATACTGGTCAGACTTCCATGCTGTCCACAACAATATCTGAGACGTTTCGGGGGGAATGTATGTGGCCCACTGGACTTCCGTAGCTCAAGACAGGGTCCGTTGAAGACCAAGTTCAGACAGTCAATAACGCATCCGCAATTGAGGAAAGGGTAATCAAGATTTTGCTACTTTCTTTCCTAACAATTTGTTAGCATGTTGTAGAAGATTTGATATGATGAGATATAGCTTGGCTTGGCTTCGTTCGTTCTCAATCTCCCGCTACTAAGTCCTGAACGTTCTCAATCTCCCGCTACTAAGTCATGAACGTTCTCAATCTCCCGCTACTAAGTCCTGAACGTTCTCAATCTCCCGCTACTAAGTCCTGAACGTTCTCAATCTCCCGCTACTAAGTCCTGAACGTTCTCAATCTCCCACTACTAAGTCCTGAACGTTCTCAATCTCCCGCTACTAAGTCCTGAAAAGGGCTTTGCAAGTAGTAAAGTGCAGTCCAGAGAATGGAATGCGTTGTGTCGTAGTTTACAGCTTGACTGCCATATTTGCACCTTTCGGTTCAACACATCTAACTTCAGTAGGCATTTTTTTAGTGCCGGGATTGCCTTCCCTCTTCAATCCCTTCTCGTTTGCCAGTCTGCCCTGCTGCAGTCTGTTATTTAAGAGCACCGTGTAGAGGTGTAGAAAGGTCTTGGCTGCTCTGGTTCACTGGTCCTGACGCTAGCAGTCAGCTATGGGTCGCTGACCGCTGCAACTCATGCGCTCTGATGTGATATAATATAATATGATATTGATATGTGTGATACCATATGTATGTCTCCGGTCCACGAGCAAGAGACAGACCACGACGTCGGTGGATCGAGAGAGTCTCTGACAATCTCAGGAATTAGACCTAACCACAGCCCAAGCCTACCGCTGGGTGATAACAAGAAGTCCCACATCTCTGCGACGCCGTATGGCAAGAGCGGTAGGCCAAAACAAGAAGATTTTCTCAGATAAACCATTTCCCTTACAAACCAAATTAAAAGCGTAATTAATTATCTATTATTAATACATTCCCCAAAATTAAAACAAGCAAACAAAACACGCATTTTCTGACTCAAACTTATTCTACAAGAAAGCAAAATAAATTGTAAACGAATTGTCTAACAAGAATGAATTTAAAGAAACAAAATTGCATTCTTGAATTTGGCTTGAGAAAAGTCAAGTTGGCAACATTGTGGACGTCTGTATTTATCCGCCATAAAACAGCGGATGCCCAACTGAGCTTGATGCGCATCAATCGATCTGGGAGAGATTGGCATTTATTTCAGGTTTTTCGTTGTTTTCTGGTGTCATTTTCGCTCCTGACAAAGCATGGGAGCTTCTGAGTAGCAGTGTGGTTATTGTTGTTGTTGTTTTTCGAAAGTATCTTCTGACGTGTTTATGGTAGCTGGTTTCAGTTGCTCTTCTAATATCTTGAGGCGTACTTGAAAAGGTAGACCGGGTCCTCCTGGCTGTAGTGTAATGCGAGACTTCTCGGTTGTTGCTGAATGCCTACGATGAGTTTGTCTGTTCTTTTGTGCGTCATGAAAAGAGTGTCAGGTGGTGGGTTGGAATAGTTTTCCTCCCATCCCGAGCGTGCTGATGAAGGACTGGGCAACCCCCCCCCCCCCCTTTCCCCCGACCCCAGTCGGTTCTGCTATGTTTGGCTTCATCTGGGTGTCGCTCACTACTACGGGGATCACGTCGATCATCCATTTCGTTAGCCATACTGCCATAAAATGGTATGTCTTCATGGTGAACTGCGGGTAAGTAAGATGGAGATTACCATATCGATCACCACATCGTTATCCGGACTGCTGCTGATACATGAATCAATGAACGGATTCAAGATGTTGAGCAGCGCATGAGCTGCAGTGGTCAGCTACCCAAATTTGAATACCATGTTCAGTACTTAAGACTGCAATCTAGAAGAAGTTTTTGAAACTACAGCGCATGAGCTGCAGTGGTCAGCGATCCATAGCTGACTGCTACCGTCAGGGCCAGCGAACCAGAGCTGCCAAGACCCTTCTACACCTCCACGCGGTGATCCTAGATAACAGGCTGCAACAGAGCAGACTGGCTAAGGAGAAGGGATCGCAGAGGGAATGCTAACCCAGTACTCAAAAAAGGGTTGCTGAAGTCGGATGTATTGGACCGAAAGGTGCAGCTATTGCAGTCAAGCTGTAAACTACGACACAACGCATTCCGTTCTCTGGATTACATTCTGCTACTTAAGCCCTTTCAGGGTTTGGTAGCTGGAGATTGAGAATGTACGAAGACATGCCAATCAATGGACAGGATAAATTAAACTATACCAAGGTTTCCAAAGTATAACCGGCTACAAGAACAAGAGGACACAGCTAGTTAGTTAGTTAGTTAGTTAGTTGTCTTTCCACGTGTGCCGTTAAGCGTCGTCGGGAGCTTAAGTCTTCTATCCTGCGCCAAGTGCGTTGCGTCGGTCAATGTGAGCCCTTGTCGCTGCACAATCACTCTAATGTCATCTATACACCTGCCTCGCGGCCGCCCCCTTGCCCTGTAACCAGATCTCCCAGCGTTGTAAGCCATCAGTGGAAGAGGATGAGGGTACATTCTCATGAGATGACCAAACCAACTTATTTTCTGCCTGGAAATGTATTCGGCACAAGCCGTAGTGCCGACCATACTTCGAATGTCGTCGTTCCGCATTCTGTCTCTTCTGGTAACACCAATGACTTTCCCATGACAGTTCGAGACTGATATTAGAAAAATATCTTTTTAGTCAGAGAGTGGGGGAGGCTTCGTCAGTTAATGCATTCAAAGGTAGATTGGATGCTCACAGTTATTGTTAGTATCGATAGAGTGAAATAAGCTGGTTGTATGCAGACTCTGTTAAGTTAGTAAAGTAAAGTAAAGTAAAGTAAAGTAAAGTAAAGTAAAGTAAAGTAAAGTAAAGTAAAGTAAAGTAAAGTAAAGTAAAGTAAAGTAAAGTAAAGTGAAGTGAAGTGAAGTGAAGTGAAGTGAAGTGAAGTGAAGTGAGGTGAGGTGAGGTGAGGTGAGGTGAGGTGAGGTGAGGTGAGGTGAGGTGAGGTGAGGTGAGGTGAGGTGAGGTGAGGTGAGGTGAGGTGAGGTGAGGTGAGGTAAGGTAAGGTAAGGTAAGGTAAGGTTAGGTTAGGTTAGGTTAGGTTAGGTTAGGTTAGGTTAGGTTAGGTTAGGTTAAGTTAAGTTAAGTTAGGTTAGGTTAGGTTAGGTTAGGTTAGGTTAGGTTAGGTTAGGTTAGGTTAGGTTAGGTTAAGTTAAGTTAAGTTAAGTTAGGTTAGGTTAGGTTAGGTTAGGTTAGGTTAGGTTAAGTTAAGTTAAGTTAGGTTAGGTTAGGTTAGGTTAGGTTAGGTTAGGTTAGGTTAGGTTAGGTTAGGTTAGGTTAAGTTAAGCTAAGTTAAGTTAGGTTAGGTTAGGTTAGGTTAGGTTAGGTTAGGTTAGGTTAGGTTAAGTTAAGCTAAGTTAAGTTAAGTTAAGTTAAGTTATGATAACAATATCAATTCTGCAAACCTGCAAAAAGTGATAACATGTCTGAGATTAGACAAGCAATACACAAACTGCCGCCTAAAATAAATGTAGTGCTACAGTGCATACCATCACATTGTGGCATACCACGAAACGAGAGAGCAGACAGGTCAGCAACGGAGAGAACAACACGAGAACACAATGAAAAAGAAATCACCTTTCAGAAAAAGAAGATTTTTATCCAAGCCATAAGAGAAGTCGACCAAAAGAGAGATAACTATCACTGTCTTAATCGATCAGAGCTGCTGACTATGTGCAGCATGAGAGCGGGTGGTTTTGGCTTCGTATTGGAGACAATTGTGAAAGTCTGCAAATACTCGGAGAGCGCATTCCTTCAATATGGAAGGACTAGCAGCAGTGATGGATTTTGATTCACATTTGTGCAAAGCTGTGAATGACTGTGCCTTAATTTAACCAAATGCTCACTGTTATCACAGATACACCGACGAAAGCGATACATATGGTTGGGTCGCTTGAAGCGGGAGGCAAGAAAGTAGGCCTCATCGTTAACCTAGGATAAACCAAAGCTTCACGCAACCGCTTCGGAGAGCTGAGCTCTGTGCTCCTAAACGAACATCCCTAGAGAATGTCAACGAATGCATCTACCTCGGCCATATCCTCAACATGGAAAATAACCTGAAGCTTGAGAATGCCAGGGGCCGACGAGCGGGCTGGGCGGCCTTCAACTCGATAAAGGCGGTAACAGACACCACGACAGACACCAGACTACGAGCAGATCTATTGGATTCAGTGGTCCTGCCAGAGTTATGCTATGGAAGTCTCCTTCTTCTTCGTTCTCTCTCAATCTCCCGCTAGCAAGCACTGAAAAGGGATTTGCAAGTAGCATGACGTAGTACGGAATGCGTTGTGTCGCTAGTTTACAGCTTGATTGCGATATTTCCACATTTCGGCCCAGCACATCTGACTTCAACAGGCATTTTTGAGTGCCGACTTGCTTTCCTTCTTCGATCCCTTTTCCTTAGCCAGTCTGCTCTATTGCAGCCTGTTATCCAGGATCATCATGTGGAGGTGTAGAAGGGAATTGGCAGCTTTGGTTTGCAGGCCCTGACGCGAACAGCTGTGAGTCGCTGACCTCTGCAGCTGATGCGCTGCTCAGTGCCTTGATCTCTGCTATGGAAGTGAAACCTGGTCTTTGACAAAAGCCATGGAGAATTAGCTAAGGACAACACTTGCCTCGCATGAGCGCAGTCTCGTGGACCTATCACTTAGGCAACAGCGCCAGATGGGCCAACACAGCAGCGACATCCGGGAAATGTCACATGTCAAGGATGTCCTACAGCGTGCGAACAACTTCACGCACCGCTGGGCTGGCTTTGAAGACAGAGGAAAGACTAACGCTGGAGCACAGCAACAACTCTGTGGCACTCGCGCAGCAAATAAAAAGTTCCTGGATGATTCCCATAACTCGGTGACAAGATTCGCTCGAGCTGTACAGCAAAAGTCACGACCTTAAAACTAACACACTAGCCATTCACTGAACAACCCGTGCCCGAGACAGAACAGACTGGAAACTGAGCGGGGGCTCGCACAAGATCCAAAAACGTATTACTGCTCGAGCCCGGCCAACTAAGCAGAGAAATGCACCCACTGGCTACCTCCAACTCGCACAAGAGCTGGGGTCTGCAAAAGGACAACTACTCTTTGTAGAAGTACAGGTCAACTAAGACTAAGAAGTAACTATATACAAGAAAAGATCATCTTCGTGTCTCATTATAGAGGCGAAGTAACTTTGACAAATCTATCCCTACGCTTGGGGAACTGAGACGCTAGACCGGTCAGGCACAACATAGTGACTAGGACGTCATGTTAGGGTCAGGCACAATATACTGACCAAGATTACAATTTCTCTTCCATGTAGCGTCCTTGAAAACAGGCTGTCTTCATGGCACTATGGCTGGCGAGATGTGAGTCGACGTTATCCTAGTAGCAGTGAGAGTCACGCAAATGAAGCCAAGTATAGCACAGGCGCATTGAGGACCTTGGTCCGTCTTCACCAGCTTGCTTGGGACGTGAAGAAAGCTACTACAACCCATCACAACGCTCGCTTTAAGAGCACACAAGAGAGTAAACCTATTCATTGCGAACATGTTTGTTTTTTAAACCCGTACGCTTTTCAACTGAATCCGCCATTGACAAAGATGGTAACTTTACTGGCCAAACATTCAGACATGGTAATTAAAAAGCTTTCGCGCGACTTTATTCCCATTTCTGGAGTAGTCGATGGGATTTTAGGTCGAGGACTATAGGCCACTGATGTCGCAATGTCGTATGCTGGCTTCGTTTGTTTATTTCACCCCCAACAGAAAAACAACATATGACTTACAGTGGACTCGATCTGCTACTCTCCTTGTCGCCGTTCTGCTAAGCGCTCCTCAGACATGGTAATATATGCACGGTAATAGCAGACATGTGCGAGGAATTTGATGTATGCAGCTTGAAGAGACTCTCTAGGGAAATGTAGAGGACCCTTTGCGATGGCAGACACAGCGTTCGTAGGTGAAGTCAATAAACGGGGAGGAATAGAGCGAGGTGCATGTCGCATTTATAATTCCAATGCCAAGTCAGTGCTTCTGTACGGAGCAGAGACTTGCAGAATAAAGCAATGCAGTGGAAACTCCAGTCATTCGACAATAAATATGGAGGATGGCTTGGTTTAGTTTCGTTTGTTCTCAATCTTACGTTACAAAACCCTGAAAACGGCTTAAGTAGCAGAATGTAGTCTCGAGAACGGAATGCGTTGTGTCGTAGTATACAGCTTGACTGGGGTATTTGCACCTTTCTGTCCAACACATCCGACTTCAGCATTCATTTTTGTTAGTACCGGGTTATCATTCCATCTTTGATCCCTTTTCATTAGCCAGTCTGCTCTGTTGCAGCCTGTTATCTAGGATCACCGCGTGGAGGTGTAGAATGGTCTTGGCAGTTCTGGTTCTCCGGCCCTGACGCTTGCAGTCAGTTTTGGATCGCTGACCGCTGTAGCTCATTCGCTACTCAGCATCTTGATCCCAAATAAGGTATAGTGGTATATGTTGGCAAGACATGGGCATGAACAAAAATATGTAGGGGGGAAGAAGCCAACACCAATCAGTGGAGCAACAAATCTAACGTAGGAAATGGGGATGAATAGGACACACGCTGCGAGAAAGTACTATCAAATGACGCCAGACAGGCCCTGAAATGGAATCCACAGAGGACGAGGAAGAGAGAGAGACAGGAAATACCTGGAGAATAGACTGTGAACATGAGCTTCGGTCCCTGGACCTCAACTGGACATAGTAAGAGACGGCAGCTCAAGATCGAACTTGATTGATGAGAGTTGTCAATGGCTAATGCCTCAAAAGGGCATTGAAAGACATGTCGCAATAAAACATGTGCTTACGTAGGGTATAGAGTGTTACAGACAATTGTACAATTTCTCAAATCATTTTCTTCTTCTGTAGTTTAATGTAAAGAGCTAAAAATAAAGCATGGAAATATATATATATATATATATATATATATATATATATACATATATATATATATATATATATATATATATATATATATATATAAATATATATATATATATATATATATATATATATAAAGCCGGAAAATTGAAAGAAAAATATTTGGCCAGGCAAAACTTAGCTCATAAAGTGAATCAAAGTCAAAGTAATCCACAGCATTACTGCCGTAGTGGTGTGAAGTGTTAGTGACCTCACATTTCAAGGCTTTGTTACATGAGGACGGGTGCCACGCCTCTCCCTCCACGCTTTTAACTTCCTAGAATGAATCGGTACCCATTTACGGCTGGGTCCACCCGGGGGCCGTTGCGGTCTTGAACAACTTTTCCCCCTCAACTGGGAAATGAACCCAGGACCACTGCGATGCGAAGCCTGAGGGCTAACCACTGTGCTACACAGTGAATAGAGCTCCACAAATGGACTGAAATTTAATTTGCTCATAAGATGAAGACTGGTAGCAAAAGCTACTTTTCTTATGTTGGAAATAAACAAAAAAACGAAATATAAAGATCGCAAAGATAGCATAGGTAAAATAAATACATGAGAATAGTGATGCTGCTAATCCGTTCAATCAGTATTTTGGCACAAAAGAAGATCTAAGATCCCAGAGCCTATAGATATTTTCTAAAGGTATGTGGGTGCTGAGGGATTAAAATCAGTCTGCATTACGGAGAAAATGGTTGTTTACCAATTGGAATGGTTGATAAATGTCTGGGTCAATATGGTATTCATTCAAACCTGCTTTTTGACTTAGAGACCTGATAGCAATAATATTGGCTGTATTGTGTTCTCAATCACTTGCGGTGGTCATTATTCCAGGGGTTTGGAAAGATGCAGGAGTGATCCTTTGTTCATAAATGCCACACACAAAAATAGATCCAGCAAATTATAGACCGGTGAGTCTACCCTAAGCACGAAAATAAGATCTCTCTGTCTCATCGCGAGGCGAGGTGTCTTGAGGAAGCATAGTCTGTGAAATGTTAAAAGTCAATAATCAAATAAAACATTGTAATGTATTTAGACAGGTTTAATCTAATCAGAAATAGTCAGCATAGGTTGACTAAAGGAAGATCGTGCTTAAGAAATCTATTAGAATTCATGGAGAAGGTTACTCAAATGAAAGATGAAAGCTAGCGAGTGGATAATATTTATCTAGATTCTGAAAACGTGTTTGATAAATGCATTCAGGACCAAATAGAACTCTTTGCGAAACTTCTTCTGCGTACGCAGTCAGACAGTAACCATTATTTTTTCGAAAAAAGCGGCGGTCATCCTAAGGCTCTCGCCACTGCCATAGAGCTTGTCTTGCAGTTCCACTGGTAATGGCCACATCTGCTCTCTCTGATCCTCGTATGTCGGGCAGTTCTGCAGCAGATGTTCAGCGGTCATTTTACCAGTACCGCACGGGCATTCGTCGGTACACCCTATCTTCAATTTGTTGAATAGGTGGTACCTCAGTCTGTTGTGGCCAGTGCGAAGTCTGAAGACAACGACCTGCTCTCTTCGGTTCAACTGGTAATAGGCATCGTTTTTGGTGTAACCAGTATGTTCGGTTTCCCATTTGGTCATGTATCTGGCTTTGATAAGCCGTTTTGACTCTTCGTACGTCATACTGGTATCTGTTTGTGGTAGTCTTGCACCTTCTTTTGCCAGTCTGTCTGCCTCCTCGTTGCCTTGGATGTTGCAGTGTGACGGAACCCACTGTACCACTACCCTTTTTGGTGCGGACTGCTGGCACAGTTTGCAGAGTGCTGCTCTTAAGTCATTAAGCTCAGTGTTTTTCTGGCTTTTTAGCGCTGTGACTACGGCGAGAGCATCTGTCAGCAGGACTATATGGCTCTCATTTTCACTGTGTGTCACCATTTCTTCCACTGCCGCCCTCAGTGCCTCTGCCTCCGCTCTGAAATTGCTTGTGTACTTACCAGTAGCGAATGACAGTGTTATTTTTCTGCCATTTGGTAGGTTCAGGAATGCTCCTGCCCCTCCGTTCTGTGTAGTGTTTGTTACAGAACCGTCGGTGTATGCATGGGTCCAGTCCATGCTTGGGTAGCTTTTCGTTATGAAGCTTAGGGTAGTATCTCTCCTTTCTTTTTCAGTCTGGCAGTTTTTGTTTGCAATACCTGGTATATTTTCTACCACTTCTGGAAATATATCCTGCCTCCAGGTAGGTTTTCGTACAGTAGTGATGGGTTTTGGTGTTGTTAGTGCGTTTATGGGATCTTCGTGCATCTTTGCTTTGGCTATTTCTGCAAAGTTTCTCCGCTTTAGTTTCCCATTTCCCAAATTGTTTAGTCTCTGGTGCATTGGATGGTCAGTCAGTCTTCGGAGTTTCTCTGACTGCAGCTGGGCTCTGCAGTCTCTTCTATCGGTCATGGATTGCAGTTTTGTAATCTTTTCAAGTTCTACAATTGGCGTTGACTTCATGCCACCTGTTATAATTCTCATGGCTTGGTTTTGAAGTTTGTGAACTTTATCGAAGTTCGCCTTCGCTGCTGTTGTCCATGCCGCAATGCCATACTCGAGAACTGGTCTCACTCTTCCAGTATACAGTTTCTTTAGTATGCCTTCGTCTGCTCCCCAGCTTGTGCCAGCAAGTTTCCTCATGATTGCCATTCTTTCTCTGGCTTTCATTCGGTTTCTCTCAATCTGACTTTTCCATGTCATGCGCCGATCAAATGTGACTCCCAGATAGGTTGGGTTGTCGTTTGGCTGCAGGATTTTGCCATTTAGACTTAATTTGGTACTTTGGGGTTTTAATGAAAGCGAGAATATTGTGCATGTGGTTTTCTCCTCGTTTATTTTGACCAGCCATGAGTTCGCCCACTCTTCCAGCGATGTTAGGGCCGTCTGCATCCGATTTCTTGCTATGGTGAGATTCTTTTCAGAGGTCCACATAGCCAGATCGTCTGCAAACATTGAGCTATGGACTCTTCTTAGTATATTCTCTGTAATATCGTTTATATATACCAGGAAGAGTGTGGGTGACAATACTCCCCCTTGGGGTACTCCCTGCTCGAGTGTCACCTTTTTGCTCATCTGCCCTTGTACTTGGACTCTGGCCGTTCTTTGTTTGAGGTAGTGGTTGATCCACTTGTACATCTTCCCACAGACATCACTTCTTCTTAGCTTGACTCTAAGTCCATCTTTCCAGACTTTGTCAAATGCCTTTTCCAGATCCACCCAAACAGCTACTGTGTGTTTCTGTGCCTGGTAGGCATCTTCTATCTCCTGGGCTATGAGGATGACCTGGTCCTCAGTGGATCTGTGCTGTCTAAAGCCGGCTTGCTGTGGAATTAGTATTCGTTTTTCTTCCAGATGCCACATCAGTCTGGTGTTTATCATCCGTTCCATCAGCTTGCCGACACAGCTCAGTAGGCTTATGGGCCTGTATCCATTTGGATCTGTTTTGTCCTTTCCTGTTTTTGGTACTGGTACCAGTATTGCATCTTTCCATGCCTGTGGTACAATTCCCCTTTTCCAGCTTTGGTTCAGGACCGATAGCAGTTTCTTCTTCGCTGTTTGGCCCAGCCCCATCAGCATTTCGTTTGTTATCCCGTCTTTTCCGGAAGATTTCCTTTTCTTTAGTGTTCTCATAGCCTCTTCCATTTCGCACATTGTTAGTTTGGCCATCATGTGCTCTTCAGGAGCCGTATTCATGTTTTCGTGTCCCTTTAGCTCTTCGCTAATGTATGTATGCTTATCTGCAGGGACCTCGATGTGGTTTGCTCTGGCATAGTGATCGACAAAGGCGTTTGCGGCTTTCTTACCTGTGATCAAGTTCTCGCCTTGCTTGATAGTAATTTGTTTATTTGACGGGGTTTCGTCGTTCATGGCTCTGACTAGCTTCCATAGCTTGTTCCCGTCTTTGTCCAGGTTTAGACTTTCCGTTTTATTTTTCCAGCTTTCTCTTGCTGTTTGCTTGAGAGTGTGTTTGTACTTCGCCGCGGCGGCTTTGAGGGCGATGTTTGCCTCCATGGATTTTTCTCGCTCTGCCATGTTCCTAGCATTTGTTACTGCATCTTCCACTTTCTGCAACTCATCATTCCAGTAGGGCTTATAGTTTTTCCTAGCTCCTCTTGGGATGGTTTCAGTGGCGGCTTGCATTATTGCCTTGCTTAGGCTCTCTACCATGGGCTTCATTTTGGTGTTTCGTGTGTTGATGGTTTCACACAGCCCATCTGTCAGGATTGCAAATCTGTCCCAGTCGGCTCGTTTGTAATTCCAACGTGGGAGCGGTTTTGTTTCCTGTGGGCCTACTTCCATGTCAATGGTTAGCCTGATCGGCCTGTGGTCGCTACCTGCCAGTTGGTTTAGCACCTGGCGGTCTATTTTATGGTGTATGTCCTGTGTGGAGAAGGCCAAATCTGGAGTCGAGGTGGTATGCCACGTTCTTGAATAGAAGCTAGGGCTATCCTCCGGCCTATTGATTAGGGAGAGATTTGCATCTATCTCCCAATCTTCCACTTCGTCACCTCTGCTGTCTGTGTCAGGTGGTGTGTTAGGGAAAGTTTTTTATTAATGACTCCCTCCGCATTCCACTGTAGTATTTTGAGGGTCTTGAGGTTTTGGCCAATAGAAGTTGTCCCATAGCCATGTGCCTTGACTCCACGACACATGGGTGGGTGACCACCAGTAGTCAAGGGTGGGCCCCTTCGAGGCGTGAGGCCCGGCACTATCGCTGCCTGGCGGGACTCCGCAGGATGAGCGCCATGCGTTTTTCTAATAGGTTGTACTGCCATCATGCTGCGATTTACGTTGCACTGTTTTGTTAGGCTTGCGGCCCCGTGCATCCGATTTCAACAGGCGTTTCTGTAGGGATGCCCTCCTTAGCCTTTGGCTGTCCCCAGCCTATCTGCAAGGCAGCAGTTGTTTATGATCAGAGTTGTCTCTCTTATGGAAGTTGTCTTACCAGACTATCGAGTCTTCACTACTCGTGTCTATAGGGTGCAATGATGATATGTGAGATGATATATGAGTTGAACTGGTTTACCCGGAAGAGAGGCAGTCCAGTGTGTCTGTATCCCAGGATCGTCACGTCCTGCCAGAAACGTAGCATTTGCATGTGAGTGGGGTATCTCTTTTTCCCTTTATTTTCTTGGCTTCTATGCAGGGATGGTACGCCTAGCATTCCCCGCCACCTGGGGTGTTGACACAGTGGGGCAGGTGTGCAATGTCCGCTGGTCTGCATCTCTTCTGCGTCCAGCATGATAGTTATATGGCTGATAACGTACAGAGGTAGATATCGTAGCCGACGTGCATTTAGCCAGAGGACAAGCCTGGTAATGTCACAGAGATGTTGTTCGCCTGGTGTGCGGACAGCTCTCATGGTCATTGGTTGAGTCTCGACAGTTCACAGTGAGGTGGCTGCTCTACTGTTTTCGACACCCCGACCAGGTACTAAGTCTTTAGTTGGTGGTTTCGCACCCCATCGCCGTATAAGGTGAGTATCAAGCAGTTGTCCGCCCGCTTTGATCGGCGGACGGCAAGGACCTCTTGCTGCGGCTCTACCGGATATGGCCCCGAGCATGTAGGAGCCTCCCATTGCAGTGGTGCTGAGATTTTGGGCGGGATTGCGGCTTACAAGGGTTCGGCCGTAATCCCCCACATGGTAGCCTCGCGCCATTGGCTTATCAGCCTGGTACGTGAACCAAAGTGTCTGCGGCTCCTCTCGATATGAGCTGGTTTTCCGTAGCAACGCCCTGTCATTAGTAGGGTAAAACTGACCTGTCTTCAGATGATCTTTTTCCAGCACCCGTTCACTTTTTGGTCAGACGAATTTATTGAGGGCTTTTGTTTGTCAATGACCAGGTATTTGAAATCTGCGGTTTCTGCGGGGTTAAACACGATCTTTTGCGAAACAAAGTAAGACCTTTTGTGATCTCAAACAGGGCAATGTGTGGACCCTAACAAGACTCTTTACAGACCTTGATATGACTATTGAAAGACCCTTGCGCCTGACAGGGCACTTCAGGGACTCAAATAAGGTTATTTGCGGACCAATATAGAACTTTAGGAACAATAAGGGCTTTAGGACCCAGATAGGACTTTAGAACGCAGATAGGATTTTAGGACCCAAATAGGACTTTAGGGCCAATATAGGACTAGTACCCATATAAGACATTAGGAGCCATAAGGACTTTAGGACCCATATCAAACTTTAGGACCCATATAGGACTTTAGTACCCATATAGGAATTTAGGACCCATAAGAACCTCATCAAAGATTATTTTGAAAGTCAAAATAACATGGGATAAATTGGGAAGTTTCCAAATGGATAGAAAAATGGTTAACGGGAAGAAGGCAGAGAGTGGGCATAAATAAGGAGTACTCAGAGTGGTGCGAAGTGAAAAGTGAAGTTCCACAGGGCTCGGTTTTGGGGCCAATTTTGTTCTTGATATATAAAAACGATTTGGACATTGATATCAGACCCATGATAGCAAAATTTGCTGATGACACAAAACTATGCAGTAGTGTCTCATCTAAAGCGGAAGTTGATATATTGAGGTCGGATTTAGATAAAACGCGGGAATGGTCTGTGAGCTGGTAAATGGAGTTTAATGTAGATAAATGTACAGTCATCCACATGGGTAGATCCAATATGGAACATAATTACAAAAAAAGAAAGAATAATATTAGAAAAATTGGAAAGGAAAAGGACCCAGAGGTTATAATAGATCATACAGGTAAGGTGAGTTAGCAAGTCCAGGTAGCAGTGAAAAAGGCAAATGCAATGTTAGGTATGATTAAAAGAAATATTAAAAATAGGAGTAAGAAGATGATTGTCAAACTGTATAAAGCTTTAGTTAGACCCAGATTAGAGTACTGTGTACAGGTGTGCGGAGTTCTTATCGCAATGGAGATATAAACATGCTGGAAAGGATACAAAGAAGAGCGACAAAGCTGATAGTGGGATCCCAGAATTACAGTTATGAGGAAAGACGCAGAAAAACCGGCCTACGGTGTCTAGAAGAGAGAAGAATTCGTGGTGACAATACAGGATTATAAGGTAATCTAAAGAAAGAATTATTACAAGATTTTCAAAATGCAACCACTTACAAGATCAAGAGGGCACATCTACAAATTAATTAAAGAAAGGCCCAGATTAGATATTAGGAAATATCTGTTTTAGTCAGAGAGTGACGAATGCTTGGAATGCATTGTTACAGGAAATAGTGGGGGCATGGTCAGTTAGCACATTGAACAAAAGATACGTACTGTATAATTTGGGGGCACAAAAGGTACTTTTTGATTCTGTAAGAAGTCCTATTTGGATCCACAGAGTCCTGTCAGGGCCCATAAATAGTGTACCCACGGCCCGCGAGAAATCCTATTTGGGTCCACAGAGTCCTGTCAGGGCCCATAAATAGTGTACTCACGGCTCGCGAGAAATCCTATTTGGGTTCACAGAGTCCTGTCAGGGCCCATAAATAGTATACTCACGAACCGCAAGAAGTCCTATCTTGGTCCACAGAGTCCTGTCAGGGCCCATAAATAGACGTCCTGTTTGGGTCCGCAAAGGGTCACGTCGGTGTTCACAAAAAGTCCTACTTGGTTCCCCAAAGAGTCATATTTGGTTCTACGTAGAGTCATATTTGGATCTGCGAATAGTCTTGTCATGTTCCCCAAAGAGTATTACTTGAGTCCACCAAATGGTCTTGCAAATACGATCCTCCACGGAAAGGTGCAAGGCAGACGACGAAGAGGCCGTCACAAAAAGAGGTGGGAGGACAACATAAAAGAATGGACCAATCTCCGACCAGAAGAGGCACAGGTTGCGGCCGCTGACAGAGAAGGATGGTGTGGCGTTGTGAGCATGTCTTCATGTGTGCCCCAACGACCTCACCGGTTACGGGACGACTTGACCTGACCACGAAGGGGACCAAGACGCTGAGCAGCGCATGAGCTGCAGCGGTCAGCGACCTATAGCTACTGCTAGCGTCAGGGCCAGCGAACCAGATCTGCCAAGACCCTTCTACACCTCCACGCGGTGATCCTGGATAACAGGCTGCAGCGGAGCAGACTGGCTAATGAGAAGGGATCAGAAAAGGGAAGGCTAACCCAGTACTCAAAAATGAATGCTGAAGTCGGATGTGTCGGACAGAAATATGCAAATTTCGCAGTCACGCTGTAAAACTACGACACAGCGCATTTCGTTCTCTGGACACCACCCTGCTACTTGCAAAGCCATCTTCAGGGCTTGGTAGCGGGAGTGAGAGAACGAACAAAGAAGGATCCACGAAGAACAATGGGAAGATCCACAAAGTCCTATTTTGGGCCATCAAAGTGTCCTTCCGAGGACCACAACTGAAACAGATTTTAAAATATTGTTCGGATGTGTGCGCAGGTTATTTTATTTCAGTTCGCACGATATAGGTCGCCCGTGAGCTACCAGGGCCTGGTAGGAAAACACAGAATAGTGAGACTGGAACCTGCCAGGCACGTCGGTAGGGTTGACTAACCCTACACCTCTCTCTCTCTTTCTCTGTCTATCTTTCTCTCTGTCTCTCTCTCTCTCTCTCTCTCTCTCTGATGCTATGCCGACTTTACCGACCGTTACAAAAATCGGTATTACATTTGCTAATCTACTTCTATTTTCCTTTATGAAAGGGAGATTACTTTGTAAAAAAAGTAATAATAATTATTCCTTCCACGTTGACGCTCAAATTGCAGTTTTAATTTTGAACAGGAGAGAAATTGTAATTTTTGTTTTCCATTTTACTGCCACCATGTCAAATTGAAATGAGAATTAAGAAACAAAACTATACTGTGTGGTCTCATCTCAGGCAGAGATGGATCGATTCAGATCGGATTTAGTTAATTTAAAAAAATGGTCTGAGAGCTGGCAGATAGTGTTTAATGTAGATAAGTGTACAGTCATTCATTGGTAGATCCAATAAGAATTATTTTTATAGAATGGGAGAGAACAATATTATGAAGATAGAATAGGAAAGGGACTTAGGGGTTATAATAGATCATGCAGGTGAAATGAGCGACCAGGTCCAGGTAGCACTGAAAAAGGCAAATGCAATGTTAGGTATGATTAACAGACACATTAAACATAGAAGCGAAGAAGTGATTGTCAAACTGTATTAAGCATTAGCAGTAACTAGATTGGAGTACTGTGTTAAGATGTGGAGTCCTTATCGTAGAGGAGAAATAAACATGCTGGAAAGGATACAAAGAAGAGCGAAAAAACTGATAGAGGGATTCCAGAATTACAGTTATGAGGAACGACTCCAAAAAACCGGCCTACAGTGTATATAGGAGAGAAGAATTAGAGGTGACTTAATACAAGTTTATAAGATGATCAATGAAAAGGATAAATTAGACTATAACAAGTTTTTCGAAGCCTAACTGCCTACAAGAACAAGAGGGCATAGCTTCAAATTAATTAATGAAAGATCCAGATTAGATACTAGGATATCGTTTTTTAGTCAGGGAGTGGAGAATGCTTGGAATGCATTGCCACAGAAAATAGTGGAGGCAAGGTCAACTAATACGTTCAAGAATAAATTACATGCATAGCTATTTTTAGTTCCGATAGAGTGGAATAAAATGGTTGTATACAGACTCTGTAGAGCCATCTTAACTTAACTTAACTTAACATAACATCTTTATACTGGTTTAAAAGACTCTGCAGAGTCTGTATACAACCAGTTTCATTTACATCACTTTGTTCTTAAAGTTATGCGCATCCAATTTATTCTTAAATGCATTGACTGTCCCTGCCTCCACTACTTCATGCGGCAATGCATTCCAAGCATTCACCACTCTCTGACTAAAACAATATTTCCTAATATCTAACCTGGACCTCTCTTTAGTCAACTTGTAGCTATGCTCTCTTGTTCTTATGGGTGGAAGTATTTTAAAAAAACGTGTTTTAGTCTAATGTATCCATTCCTCTGATCATCTTATAAACCTGTATTAAGTAATCACGAATTCTTCTCTTCTAGACACTATAGGCCGGTTTTTCTGAGTCTTTCCTCGTAACTGTAATTCTGGAATCCCACTATCAGCTTTGTCGCTCTTTTTTTGGATTCTTTCTAGCATGTTTATATCCACTCTATGTAAGCCAGTAAAATGAAGTTAAGAGACAGTCAAATCTGGTTTTTTTTTAAATAAGTCATATTTTGGCCTCCAAACGGGTAACAAAAAATAGGAATGACCAAGGTGGTATGTATGCTCGTCTTATTGTATGGTGAAGAAACGGAACAATAAACGAAAGATTGGAGAACCAGATTTATGTCTTTGAAATGTGAATATAGAGAGAAAAAATGGCGCGCGTCTAGTGGAAAGAAAATTATACAAATTAGAAGTCTGGAGAAATTAGGAGTGAAAGGTAATTAAACGAAATTAGATAATTAAACAAAATTATGTAATTGAGCGAAATCAGATAATTGTAGGAAAATAGATAATTGAGCGAAATTTGATAATTGAACGAAATTAGATAACTGGGCTAAATCAGATAATTGAACGAAACTAGATAATTAAACGAAATTAGATAATTGAATGACATTAGATAATTGAGCGAAATTAGATAATTGAGCGAAATCAGATAATTGAACGAAATTTGGCAATTGAATGAAATTAGATAAATGAAGAAAATACGATATTTGAACGAACTTAGATAGCTAGTATTTGTCTTTCCACATATCCCGTTAAGCGCCGTGAGGACTGTCCTGCGCCAAGTGCGTTGCATCGGTCAATGTGAGCCCGTGTCACAGCACAGTCACTCTGTCATCCATCCACCTGCCTCGCGGCCTCCCTCTTGCCCTGTAGCCAGATCTATCACAGTTGTAAGCCATCAGTGGAAGTTGATGAGGGTAAATTCTCATGAGATGATCAAAGCAACTTATTTTCTGCCAGGAAATGTACTCTGCACAAGCCGTAGTGCCGACTATACTGCGAATGTCGTCGTTCCACATTATGTCTCTCCTAGTAACACCGATGACCCTCCTCAAACACAAGTCGAAATTCTGCTCTCGCTCGCCCTGGACAGAGGTCATGTTTAATTAGATAATTGAAAGTATTCAGCGTCTGTCAGTAACGATATTTTGGTCATATGTAAGACTAAAAACAAGACATTACTGAAAACAAAACTGCAAGGAAAAATGGAGCGAAAATATGCCAGAGGCAAACAGCAATACAAGTGGGACGATTACATGAAAATATGCAAAGGGAAAAGCCTGGCAGATTGCAGGTTCAAGGGCGAGACAGAGGACTTTGGAGATCTATTGTAGTTGACCTTCGATTTAAGGTTGGCACCGCAACTGAACTGGTGTCTGATGCGGGGGATAACCAATCAGGGCTAGGTTACTTTTTCCTTCTTTCCTTCTGCCCTGTTTTGCCTTTCAGCCCCAGGTTATGAAGAGATCTCTAGAACGGGACCAACTGTATGCCTCATGCACAGTGGCATTCACCGCTTCAGATAATTATGTAAATCACTTTTTTGTGGTCCGCCTTTGGCCTTGAATCTGATGGGGATTGGGGAAGGGGCGGCGGAGAGGGGGGGTTATAATGGGGGTGGGGGTAGCGTGCTGTGTGGTGGTAGCTTTGTTTCGTGGCCCAACCAATTTAGCTGTTGTCTTTTGAGGTAGCCCAATTCTGCTGTTGTTTCAACCAGTCTATTGATGTCTTCATTTCTGCTCTTGTCTATTCTTGTTACACCCAATATTCTTCGCAGGCTGTTCATTTCTGTTGTTACAATATGTATTTTTAAAATTTGATGTTTATGTCTAGTTTTGGCATTGACAGCCAAATTGTCGGGACGAAAATCGTGTTGTATAATGCTCTTTTGGTAGTTATTGTCACGTGCTTGCAATTCAGTTTTGGTTATAATTGTCCAATGATTTGATTTGCCTTATTGCATCTTTGTTGAACTATGAAATACATCTAAACCTACATTATCTGAAATATTTCCGATGGAGGAATGTAAATTAGAAAACACGTCCCAGAACCGTGAATTTTAGAGTGAAATGCATCAGATCAGTCAATCAAAGTCCGCCGTTCCCACTCAGTATATATGCCATTAACAACATCCCGTCATCAATTATATACTGTCCTGGGCTACACTTTCTGCCTCTCTCTCTCCAGGTGTAGTCATTGAATCTTAGTTCCTTCTCTCTCTCCAGGTGCAGTCATTGAATCTTAGTTCCTTCTCTCTCTCCAGTTGTAGTCATTGAATCTTAGTTCCTTCTCTCTCTCCAGGTGTAGTCATTGAATCTTAGTTCCTTCTCTCTCTCCAGGTGTAGTCATTGAATCTTAGTTCCTTCTCTCATTCTTTCCTCCTGTATAGTTAGGTCTACCTCTCACTCTCCCTCTTTCTCTTCTCTTGAGGATTCCTTGTAAGAGCTTCTCTGGCTATGTTGGACTGTGCCTTCTGCAGCGTATGTCCTATCCAGTCCCATTTAATTTGCTTAATTTGACGTTCCAGTGGATGTTGTTGGATCCTCTCCCCCAAGTCTTCATTCCTCACCATGTCCTGCCACTTTATGAACACAAGTCTTCATTCCTCACCATGCCCTGCTACTTTATGAACACAAGTCTTCATTCCTCACCATGTCCTGCCACTTTATGAACACAAGTCTTCGTTCCTCACCATGTCCTGCCACTTTATGAACACAAGTCTTCGTTCCTCACCATGTCCTGCCACTTTATGAACACAAGTCTTCATTCCTCACCATGTCCTGCCACTTTATGAACACAAGTCTTCATTCCTCACCATGTCCTGCCACTTTATGAACACAAGTCTTCATTCCTCACCATGTCCTGCCACTTTATGAACACAAGTCTTCATTCCTCACCATGTCCTGCCACTTTATGAACACAAGTCTTCATTCCTCACCATGTCCGGCCACTTTATGAACACAAGTCTTCATTCCTCACCATGTCCTGCCACTTTATGAACACAAGTCTTCATTCCTCACCATGTCCTGCCACTTTATGAACACAAGTCTTCGTTCCTCACCATGTCCTGCCACTTTATGAACACAAGTCTTCGTTCCTCACCATGTCCTGCTACTTTATGAACACAAGTCTTCGTTCCTCACCATGTCCTGCCACTTTACACACATTATCCTTCGTAGGCATCTGTTAACGAAGGACTGGAGTGTTTGTTGTATGCCTTGGTCGTTCTGCATGTCTCCGCTCAATACAGCAGCCCCGACTTGATACTGGCGTTGGATATTCTAACTTTAGTCTGGCTTGGCTTGGTTTGGCTTCGTTCATTCTCAACCTCCCGCTACCAAACCCTGAAAGGGCTTAAGTAGCATAATGTAGTCCAGAGAACGGAATGCGTTGTGTCGTAGTTCACAGCTTGACTGCGATATTTGCACCTTTTGGTTCAACACATCCGACTTCAGCAAGCATTTTTTCGTACCGCGTTAGTATTCCCTCTCCGATCCCTTCTCCTTAGACATTGTGCCCTGCTGCGGCCTGTAATCCAGGATCACCACAGCTCCAGTTCGCTGGCCCTGACGCTAGCAGTCAGCTATGGGTCGCTGACCACTGCAGCTCATGCACTGCTCGGCATCGTCCTCCCTAACTTTCGTGTGAATCATGAAAGAGGAAAATTAGTACAATGTAGTCAATTGGCCACATTTTGGCTCTACTTTCAATGTATCACATACTAAGAACCCTCAGAATATAGACTCGGATGGTCCTCGTAGATCATGTTACTCTTTTCAGAAAAGAACATGCTAATTAAACGTATATATTCTATTTCAATAAAGCAATCAAAACCATTCTTTAACTACCCTCTGAGAAGCATGTGTTCTTACAAATATTCACCAAATCTTTCTGTCATGAACCACTATTTTCAGTTACCGCCCTTCCCCTCCTGTGTTTGCTGCCGTTTTTATGTTTGTCTTGACATCCCTTCTCCAAGAGTGTTTAGGTCTGCCCCTACTTCTCTTGACCTGAGGATTCCAGAACAGTGACTGCCTTGTAATGCTATCAGCTGGTTTCCGTAATGTATGTCCTATCCCTCTCCAACTCTTTACGTCTGGTCCCACTGGCAAATGTCATGTTCTTTCCCCCAGCTCTATGTTAGTGACTTATTCACACCATTTAATTCCTTCGATTCGGCGCAACCATCCTTTGGACCTTTTTGTATTTTTGTTTGTTCCCCACGACACAGAGCCATACAATAGAATAGACTTGACCCCCACACGTCACAGAGCCATACAATAGGACGGACTTGACATTGGAGTTCAAGATCTGTATTTATCTAGTTTTCGGTTTGGACCCTGACAAAGAAAATAGAGAAGCGTATTGAGGTCTTTAAAATGTGGGTATTCAGAAAATTTGAACAAGTTTCTTGGGAATATCGGGGAAACCAATAATTAGGTTCTGGAACAACTCCAGGTGGAACAGACACTTCTGAAGGAAACAAAAATCCGAAAATAAAATATTTTGGTCATGTCAAGCGCCATGACAGTCTGCTAAAGGTTATTTTAGAGGCAAGAGTTGAGGGTAAGAGACCCAAAGGGCGACAGAGGTACAGATGGACAGACAACATCAGAATGTGGTGGGGACACAGTTTGACTGCGCGTACCATCCTGGCGCAAAACAAGAGACAGATGGAGATTCACTACCATCAACCTCCGTTGTGGAGATGGCACTTGGTGATGATTTTTGTAGTTTACGTAACTTCTTTCGACTTCTACAAATTCCCTAAAACAATAAAAGTTCCTCTCGCTTTCTGTATTCTTAATTTTATATTTCAGTCATTACTTCCAACCCATTGCTGGTGTTCTGCATCTGAACCCGCCAACCCGTCGATGTCATCTGTAAAAGGAAGGTTAGTAATCGTTCGGCCCCCTATCTTGACAGTACCAACTTGACCTCCAAGTGCCTCACTCATAATTCCCTTAAGGAATATATTGAAAAGAGTTGGAGAGAGTGTACAACCCTGTCTCACACCAACTGATGTGGGAAACCAGTCCCCTCGCCTCCCATTCACAAGAACTGCGCTGGACGCCTTGTCATACAGGTGTTCATAGGCCTTTATAATATTTCCATTGATAGTATACATCCTCATGGTTGCTCAAAGCGCTTTATGCCATACCCTATCAAACGCTTTCTTAAAATCCACGAACACATGATACAGTTTTTGCTGCTGTTCTAGATATTTCTCACTTAAATATGTGTTCTGTAGTGCTTCTAGAAGGCTCGATGAAACAGCTCTTGACTATGGTAAGGAGATTAACGCTGGAAAGACAAAACCAACAAACCCGAGGTCTTCAACAGCAGGATAAAAGCTAATGGTCAGGAACTCGAAGTGGTTGACCGTTTTAAATAACTGGGGTAGATTGTCAGTGATGAAGGATCAAAATGTGAGGTGTTGGCCAGAATAGCACAGACAATAGCGGCGCTTGCACGGCTTAACAAAATCTGGCAAAATAAACGGTGAGCAATATGCACGAAAATCAGATTAATGCGTACACTGGTCCTGTCAATATTCCTATATGCTTGTGAGACATGGACAGTTTTAGCTGACCTTCAGTTAAGGATACAGGCCTTGGAGATGAGATGTTTCTGAAGACTTTTAAATGTCACTTACAAAGATCAAGTTACAAATGAGGAAATACGAGATAGAATTACAACAGCAATAGGGCCTTTTGAAGAACTCTTGGCAACTGTCAAAAGAAGGAAACTTGCTTGGTACGGTCACATATCAAGATCAAATGGCCTTGCAAATACGATCCTCCACGGAAAGGTGCAAGGCAGACGATGAAGAGGCCGGCCCAAAAAAAGAGATTGGAGAACAACATAAAAGAATGAACCAATGTCCGACCAGAAGAGACACAGGCAGTGACCGCTGACAGAGAAGTGTGACATGGGGCTGTGAGGATGTCTTCGTGTGTGCCCCAATGACCTCACCAGTTACAGGATGACCTGACCTTGTTTTCCAACCGTGTCCATATTACTACCAAGATATGAATGGATCTACCTCTTGTAAGTAAGGTGTCTCTCAGCACAATCTAATGGTGTTCTCTTGTGCCTCTAACATGACCAATGTTTGGCTCTGGTAGCATAGGGTAGGTAGGAAGATGCTATGAATGAGTTGCTACTTCGCTGCCAAACTAATCTGAATGAGTTTCTACTTCGCTGCCAAACTAATCTGAATGAGTTGCTACTTCGCTGCCAAACTAATCTGAATGAGTTGCTACTTCGCTGCCAAACTAATCTGAATGAGTTGCTACTTCGCTGCCAAACTAATCTGAATGAGTTGCTACTTCGCTGCCAAACTAATCTGAATGAGTTGCTACTTCGCTGCCAAACTAATCTGAATGAGTTGCTACTTCGCTGCCAAACTAATCTGAATGAGTTGCTACTTCGCTGCCAAACTAATCTGGGGGATGTTTGAGCAGTGGTGCCGTTCATAAATCACTCCAGCTGTTTTCTAGCATCTGGTCTCAATTTCTATGCCACGCCTGGCAACCTTCCGAGAAAATACCGCTCAGGTACCAGACATCCTGAGAGCCATGTTCCAAATGCAGTTAAGTTAAGTGACCTATGTGTTCTGTCCACCCTCAGAATTATCTTCTATAAAGTTTAGAAGGTTTGATAAGAGGGACACAATCCGAATGTTTAGGTGTAATAGGACAGTAAAGAGATTTCAAGTGGTCTTGAGGTAATGTGTCCATCTCGGATGCGGCGGTCACGAGTTCAAATCACGGTGAAGACCAAAATTTGTTCACGTGGATCTTCTAGTAGAAATTCCCCTGATCTCTGGGTAGTGAGATCAGACTTCCGTGTTCAGTGTCAAGAACGTTAAAAGTCCCTTAACAATTAGAAATTGAAAAGAGTAAGTTTGACGGCCACTGCCCGGACAAAATGCAAAAATTCTACCCAAATTATTTTTACCTTCCCCCAGGTCTAGTGAGCCGCAGGAAGTTTAAAATACCTACTACTGATAACCTTCGGCTACCTGGATCAAACATTAACATGCCAGTTTGAATACCGGGATTCCAAGTATAGAGATTTCAAATGTAAGAGAGTTTCTTATTCTTTATATATATTTGCATGTGAGTGAGAGTTGACTTACAGATATCCATTTTCAACTTAAGTATGCCTCTCTCTCATATCTGTAAACTTTTTACACACTTCTCTCTACCTCCTCTTCTGGGGATGTGTTTCATGGATAACCCCAGTGTTGTACGGAGTGGTCTTTGTGTATGGCAGAGACAAGAATAGCACTACTGTCTACAGAGAGCATGTCGCAAGTGGCGACTGTATGACATGGCATAAAACCAGACATGGTTAGGTGCTTTGTTAAGAGCATCATAGATGGCACCTAACAGACTGTGGGTCTACTTTACTCTAGTGTTTGTTCAGCCATATGCGCACAAAACACCCATCAGGGAAAACTGTGACAAGGATAATGTCGGTGGTGCTCATCAACAGTGATGGACAGCTATTATTATTCTAAGAGCATAAGTCAGTAAGTAGGTCACAAACTGATGTGGGATAGCTGAGAAATGTGGTTGGTAGTTTCTCAAGGTGTCATTAGGTGGCAGCAACATCCAACTTTGTGATTACTGTCGGCAGCTGACGCAAGGTTTTGCATGCATACATCAGTTCAGATACACAATGGCATCAGTGCTCATTTAATACATGATCAAAGAACAGTGTGCTCTTGTGCTGGGTTTTTTGGGGATTTTTTTTTCATATGTGGGGGAGAACTTTCTGCAAAAGATATTCATAAGGCAATGCTACCTGTTTATGATGAGAAGTGTCTGTTGCATTAAGTGGCACACAACTGGGTCGACAAATTTTCCTAAGTACGCTCACGCCGATGAAGTCCGACCTGGTCGTCCCGTTCATATTGTAAGAGATGCATGTGTGTATGGTGGGTGGAGGAGGTGATTCGAGCTGACAGGCGAGTAATCATAGACAGTGTGGCGGCTGCATTAAGATATTCACATGGTTTAGCCTACAGCATAATGCATAATCACCCCTTGGCCAGACACATTTTGCAAATGATGAAGAGGTTGGATGTGAAGTGCAAATGTGGTTGAGACAACAGACCACAAACTTCTATGCTGCCGGATTTGGTGCAGTGGTAAAGCAATGGAATAAGTGTATCAATATTTGGTGGAAATTATTTTGAGAAATAAATGACATTGTAAGTGTAACAATACATAGTTTTCAAGTCGTATCTCATCGTTTGGTGATTTTTAATAGCCATTTGTAACACAGTTACTGATTGTCCCCCAGACTACATAATACATCCTCCTCCTGCTCCCCCTCCTCCTGCTCCCCCTCCTCCTGCTCCTTCTTCTTCTTTGTTCGTTCTCAATCTCCCACTACCAAACCCTGAATAGGGCTTTGCAAGTAGCAGGATGTGGTCCAGAGAACGGACTGAGTAGTGTCGTTAGTTTACAGCTTGGCTGTGATATTTGCTCCTTTCGGTCCGACACATCCGTCTTAGGCAGCACAGCTGTCACCAATTACAAAAACCATTACTTTAGTTGACCCAGTATAACTAAGCTAATCAACCTTTAAAAATGGAAATCTGCAACAAACAAATATATAGGAAATGAATAGATGAACAAAGTTCAAAGCTGACCAACATTAATGACAAGTCTCTATCCCATAATTTCAGTTCAATCAAAATGTCTTAACATTTAAAATATGAATATGTTTTCTGACATAATTGAGTTGCACTGATAAGCAAAGGTCGTTTCACAGTTAATGAGAATAAAAATGAACCGAGATTAATCATGTCTCAATAAGATGAGATCAGCCATGTCTCAATAAGATGAGATCAGCCATGTCTCAATAAGATGAGATCAGCCATGTCTCAATAAGATGAGATCAGCCATGTCTCAATAAGATGAGATCAGCCATGTCTCAATAAGATGAGATCAGCCATGTCTCAATAAGATGAGATCAGCCATGTCTCAATAAGATGAGATCAATCATGTCTCAATAAGATGAGATCAGCCATGTCTCAATAAGATGAGATTAATCATGTCTCAATAAGATGAGATCAGCCATGTCTCAATAAGATGAGATTAATCATGTCTCAATAAGATGAGATCAGCCATGTCTCAATAAGATGAGATCAATCATGTCTCAATAAGATGAGATCAGCCATGTCTCAATAAGATGAGATTAATCATGTCTCAATAAGATGAGATCAGCCATGTCTCAATAAGATGAGATCAGCCATGTCTCAATAAGATGAGATCAATCATGTCTCAATAAGATGAGATCAGCCATGTCTCAATAAGATGAGATCAATCATGTCTCAATAAGATGAGATCAGCCATGTCTCAATAAGATGAGATTAATCATGTCTCAATAAGATGAGATCAGCCATGTCTCAATAAGATGAGATTAATCATGTCTCAATAAGATGAGATCAGCCATGTCTCAATAAGATGAGATCAGCCATGTCTCAATAAGATGAGATCAGCCATGTCTCAATAAGATGAGATCAGCCGTGTCTCAATAAGATGAGATCAGCCATGTCTCAATAAGATGAGATCAGCCATGTCTCAATAAGATGAGATCAGCCATGTCTCAATAAGATGAGATCAATCATGTCTCAATAAGATGAGATCAGCCATGTCTCAATAAGATGAGATCAATCATGTCTCAATAAGATGAGATCAGCCATGTCTCAATAAGATGAGATTAATCATGTCTCAATAAGATGAGATCAGCCATGTCTCAATAAGATGAGATTAATCATGTCTCAATAAGATGAGATCAGCCATGTCTCAATAAGATGAGATCAGCCATGTCTCAATAAGATGAGATCAGCCATGTCTCAATAAGATGAGATCAGCCGTGTCTCAATAAGATGAGATCAGCCATGTCTCAATAAGATGAGATCAGCCCTGTCTCAATAAGATGAGATCAGCCATGTCTCAATAAGATGAGATCAGCCATGTCTCAATAAGATGAGATCAGCCATGTCTCAATAAGATGAGATCAGCCATGTCTCAATAAGATGAGATCAGCCATGTCTCAATAAGATGAGATCAGCCGTGTCTCAATAAGATGAGATCAGCCGTGTCTCAATAAGATGAGATCAGCCGTGTCTCAATAAGATGAGATCAGCCGTGTCTCAATAAGATGAGATCAGCCATGTCTCAATAAGATGAGATCAGCCGTGTCTCAATAAGATGAGATCAGCCGTGTCTCAATAAGATGAGATCAGCCGTGTCTCAATAAGATGAGATCAGCCGTGTCTCAATAAGATGAGATCAGCCATGTCTCAATAAGATGAGATCAGCCGTGTCTCAATAAGATGAGATCAGCCGTGTCTCAATAAGATGAGATCAGCCGTGTCTCAATAAGATGAGATCAGCCATGTCTCAATAAGATGAGATCAGCCATGTCTCAATAAGATGAGATCAGCCATGTCTCAATAAGATGAGATCAGCCATGTCTCAATAAGATGAGATCAGCCATGTCTCAATAAGATGAGATCAGCCATGTCTCAATAAGATGAGATCAGCCATGTCTCAATAAGATGAGATCAGCCATGTCTCAATAAGATGAGATCAGCCGTGTCT
Source organism: Ariolimax columbianus (assembly GCA_036924085.1). NCBI lineage: Eukaryota > Metazoa > Mollusca > Gastropoda > Stylommatophora > Arionidae > Ariolimax > Ariolimax columbianus. The sequence continues at coordinate 64,800,851 of JAVGWX010000014.1, forward strand.
CAATAAGATGAGATCAGCCGTGTCTCAATAAGATGAGATCAGCCATGTCTCAATAAGATGAGATCAGCCATGTCTCAATAAGATGAGATCAGCCATGTCTCAATAAGATGAGATCAGCCATGTCTCAATAAGATGAGATCAGCCGTGTCTCAATAAGATGAGATCAGCCGTGTCTCAATAAGATGAGATCAGCCGTGTCTCAATAAGATGAGATCAGCCATGTCTCAATAAGATGAGATCAGCCATGTCTCAATAAGATGAGATCAGCCATGTCTCAATAAGATGAGATCAGCCGTGTCTTAACTTCTTCTTCTTCTTCTTCGTTTGTTCTCAATCTTCTGCTATAAAGTCCTGAAAAGGGTTTTGCAAGTAGCAGGATGTTGTCCGGAGAACGGAATGTGCTGTGTCACTAGTTTACAGCTTGACTGCAATAGTTGCACCTTTCGGTACAACACATCTGTCTTCTGAAGCATCTCAACGAGATGAGATCAACCATGACTCAACATAAACTGTGTGCATTTTGTATCAACATTTATCTTTTGAGTACAGGGACAAGTCAACGAATAATCTTAATATGTCATGTTCCGTTAAAAACAATGTATTCGGGTTATTTTTCGACTCCCTCTCATATGGTGCTGTTCTTTCTTTCTTACTGTGGTTTCCCATGATGCAATTAGAGTTATATAAAAAATTAAGGTGTTTAACCCTTTACAGTCCATCGTAATTTACAAGATGTTTGTGTTAAGCCTTAAAGTCCTATAGGTATTTCTTTATGGTCTATAGAATCCTGAATTAAATCAATTAAACAAATGAGAAGGGGACGGCGTGGCCTAGTGGTTAAGTGGCACGGCTCACAACCAGAAGGTGCTGGGTTCGATCCCCATCACAGCACCGGCCGTTACCCCGGGGAAGCAAACCCTTAGAAAATGCAGGAGGAAGCAGACCCTTACATAAAATGCATGCTGAAGTCGGATGCACTGGGCCGACAGGCGCAAAATAAAAACCACAGTGTAACGCACACACGCCTTGGGGAATAGATAAATAGGCGAACGCAAAAAAAAAAAAACAAACAAAAAAAAACAAAAAAACAAATGAGAAATGGGTGTTTGCCGTATTTTTATCTGTAACTTGTTTATTTGCTCTGATATTGGAATAAATTGTGAGCATGTTATGTATGAACGGAAGAGTGTCTAAAGTGTCACGCTAGTGTGCACAAAAGTAGAAATTGCTGTACGTGTGCACCTGCTACAATTAAAGCTCCACCAATCGAGAGCCGAGCACATCTAACATGCATCCCCTGCATCGTTCAAAATAGTGTCACTATGCCTACAATCATCGCAAACGATCATCAGCAATACCATTGTTATGGTATAGATCTAGCTCAACGTTATCATTCTCTATCTCAATATCTGATTGATTATCATTATAATCAAAGTCTAGCTTGTCAACTAGATTGAACAGGTTCCGTCTTGGCGGCACTGCTTACTCACTTTCAGATAAATCGCTCATTTTTTGGTAAAAATGTGCTGGCCTTAACTTCCAAACGGTTTTTGATACTTTATCGATACTTTCTCCTTGCGTATGAATTCAAACCAGAAGATAACAATAGGCGCAGTAACCAAGAAACAAACACAATGAGAACAAGCGGTTTTCAGCGGTATAGGATTTGAGGGCATCAGCGGTTATCAGTGGTATAGGATTTGAGGGTATCAGCGGTTACCAGCGGTATAGGATTTGAGGGCATCAGCGGTTATCAGCGGTTACCAGCAGTATAAGATTTAAGGGTGTCAGCGGTTACCAGCGGTATAGGATTGAGAGCATCAGCAGTTACCAGCGGTATAGGATTTGATGGCGTCAGTGGCTACCAGCAGTATAGGATCGTAAGGGTTAACGTTCAATGCAAAAACAGTAATTTTATGTTTCACAGTTGAATTTTGTTTTAAAGTAATTAAAACTAAACTAATTGAGCTAAAATTATGATTCTTCAATTTAACCCTGCACACCCTAGGCTCGAAACAATTAAAGTATTGTCATCAGAGCAGGGAGCTAACTCACTCTCTCTCATACATATACCAACGTTTTTACTAAAGACAGTATTATATGTTATTCTAATATAAAATTAAAATGAATGATTACATTTCTCAGAATAATGTTTAGTTTTAAAAATATATATTGAGGGCTTTTTAGGGTTAAAAAGTTGGGTTACAGATAAAATATAAATAGCATGTCCTTTACAGAACATCGCTGCTTACAACCGCCATCTATTTGACAAGTGTGCAATATGGTAGGTTGCGATTACTTTCCGTATATGGAGAAGCAATCACTCGAGAAAAAAACCCAGTGTCTGTCAAACTGGACACAGTGGGAATCGAACCCGGAATGTTGGGATTGTGAATACCGAGTGAGTTTCACTCCTAGACCACGCAGGCGCCTTTATACAAAATTTAATTATCTATCACACATCATTTTTTATAAATCAAATTTAGCTAAACAATAAGATTTTGTTGCTATGTGCCAGCATAGAGGTTAACAGTCACTTCAGATAAATCGGACTGTAAGTGATGCTACTCTAGTTGGCTATTATGAACAATTTGGACTGTAAAGGGTTAATAGATAAATCAGTATTTTGTCAATGTAATGTGAGGAATAAAAGTTGATTTTGCTGTGTATCTAAAAAAAAGTTAATTAATATGTATTGGAAACAATACAAAAAAATCATGAATTAGCAGCCAACTATTGCAGATTCGATTGAGTAAATAAATTTTTTAAATATTGTTGAGCATGATTACAGTTGAGTATTGATTATGTCAGTAAAAAAACAAATAAATTATTCATGTTTAATATCCGATTTAACAGCCTGGATGTGGATATGGTATAGCAATATTGTTAGTGCGATAGTTTTAACAAAAATACAAATTTTGATCTGGATTATTAACCTGGAACCGTCCGACCTAATTTATTCAGTTTTTATCTTAACATTAAAAGCATCAACAGTAAATTGGTTTTCAAGGGTTTTTTTTCAATTAGAATTAACTTTTAATTACGAGAGGTAATAATGTGTATTAAATTCACCGAGAAGCAGCAGTTAATAGGTCGACAGCAGCCTGTGACTTATAACTGGCAGTTTGCTTCAAAAGTGTTGGCCCCTAAAATTAATATACCGTTACCAAAAAATGGTCCCCAAAATTTACGAATGCCAGGATTCGACCTCAGGAGCTGGATCATGTACGTCAACAGCAAAAAAAAAGGAGAAAAAAACAAAAACCGGAATATAAAATAAGCAATGCAGGAGGATCAACAAGATGGCAATCAATCAAAACAGCAGCATATTTGCATCAAAGAAGCATTAATTAGTAGGTATAAACAGATACACACACACATTCATACACTGGTGTCAATACATCCTGTTATCACCCATAGAACTGCGGTCTGGGGTGGAAAAGGCGTGTCATCGTCAGTTAAATCCAGAAAGGCAAACCTTTAATCCCTCAAAATATTAATACCAATTTTTAATAGTTGACTTCTATGTCTCTTATCGTGACCAATCCAAGACAAATCAATCTTTTTGTTTATTTTTCTTTAGTTGTGTATGTGCTCCTATATCGTTAAGTACTTGCTCGTTTAGCGCTGAAACTTATCAAATTCTTCATGCTAATATATATTTTTATTATGAATACTTCATATCATAGATAGTTTAATTATGTGTCATTAGGTCCTCATTTTTGTTCAATATTAATTTATTTTATTTTGAAAAAAATATTAAAATTTATACTACATATTTGCAGTGTTTTCGTACTTTTCTATGGCACACCGCTAATAACAAAAATTATTAGTAAAGTATGGTAGACCATATGGGTTAGGGAAGGGGCCTTCGGAGTGCTAAAGATTCAGAGTAGAAGACCTTTCAGCAAAATGTAAGATACAAAAAAGGAAAATGGGGTTGAACTGGAAAGGGTTAAATAGTTCAATACAGCTTTTGGGGTGATCAGATGTTAAGCAACACTATGGAGCTATTGGTGATTGGATTGGTAAAGATTTAATGAGTAGTTCTTGAATGCAAATGGCACTTTTCCCCAGAGTTTTGTTTTTTAACAAAAGGAAATGATACAAAAATACTGTGCTATACAAAAATGTAAAGTCCGTCGTGGAGAGTTTCTAGGAATGTTAACTGTGTTAGTTCACAGTGTCAGAAAACTTAAACACCCACAGCCAATCGCAAGGCAATTTGTTGAAAGAGATTGCTGGAATCTGGATGATGACTCCACCGCCTGGACGATTGCTGTATGTGAACTGACCTTCGTAGCCAAGAAGCGTGATCTGGGTTGTGGGACTTGCTTGAGGGGATCCGAGAGCAAGCGTTTCTTCAGGCCAGTTAAAGACAAAGGCATAAACGCTTTTGTTCGAAGGTGATTCCCCATTTTGTTTTTGTGTGTACCTGTGGTGAAGGAATACAATTTGAGTTATGGCTGAAGGTAAAGTAAATATCTTAAAACATGAGCTTCTTTCTTCTTCTTCTTTTGTCCAACTGCCGTTGCATTTGGCATCAAAGAGAGGTGGGATGCACAGATTTCTTGTTATCGTCAAGTGGGAGGAGAGACATCCTCGATACATCAACATTGAGGTCTGCCCTTTGCTCGTGGACCGAAGACCTGCATATGAGATGCTCTTGATGCAGGCTGACCATAATGCATTCTGACTAGATGACCAAACTACTTGATTTGTTGAGAGTCAATGTAGGCACTAACTGGGTTTGTCCCCACTATCTGCCTCAACGTGGTGTTGCGAGTTTGGTCACGGATTGTCTTTCCGTCTGCACGCCTCACAGCTCTAGATCTTACTCTTATGTGTTTCTAGTAAGGACTAAGATTGACATTGGTAACACAATGTAGGAATAGTGTATTTATCAGCCTCCTCTTAGGGAGCCGCGTAGCGCAGTGGTTAGCGCGCTGGCTTCGCATCTGAGTGGTCCTGGGTTCATTCCCCAGTTGAGGCGGTAGTGTTTTTTTCAGACCGCAATGGCTCCCAGGTTGACCCAGCCTTAAATGGGTACCGGTTCAGTCCAGCAAGTAAAAGCAGTGAGGAAGAGGAGATGGCTACCGCCTTCATATAGCCGAGCCTTTGAAATGTGAGATCGCTAACACCTCACACCCCTACGGCAGTAATGCTATGGGTTACTTTACTTTACTTTACTTAGTTGAAAGAAGCACGCAAAGGTGTTCCAAAGTCCCGATCCACAAGATCCTCCGGCTGGCTGTGGGAGCGAGGAACAGGAAAAGACTGTGCTCATCCATAATAGTTGATGCTGTCGCCAATTATCCATCCATTCAACCTCCGCAGGGTAGAAGACTATCCAACCATTCACATGGGTCAAAACCTGAGTGTACAATAGCTTGCATGTTGTTTTTGTTTTTTTAGCGTTCGCCTTATTTCTTAATTCCGCAAGGTGGTGTGCGTTGCACTATGTTTTTATTTTGCATCTGTTGGCCCAGTGCATCCGACTTCTGTATGCATTTTATGTAAGGGTCTTCTTCCTCCTGCATTTTCTAAGGGTTTGCTTCCCCGGGGTAATGGCCAGTGCTGTGATGAGGAAGTGAACCCATCACCTTTGAATTGTGAGCCGTGTCACTAAACCACTAGCCCACACAATCACACTTTTTGAAAGAGAGCTCTAGGAACAAAACCCTCAAATATAACAGACCAGATGTCTTCAACTATTTATGCTCCATGCATACTTCTCAGGATATGTCAAAATGTCATTGTCCCCTTCCTAAGATTATCAGACTAAAAAATGTGCATTCCAAAGAATATGCATCATCATCATCATCATAATCAATCAATCAATCAATCAATCAATCAATCAATCAATCAATCAAGCAAGCAAGCAAGCAATCAATCAATCAATCAATCAATCATCATCATTATGTAGAATGTCCTTGGAAGACCGTCGAGCTCATCACAGCCATTCGATAGGAATCTCGATCAGCAGTCAGTCTACCCGCCTGCTCCATGTTCATGTTTAAGATGTCCTTGATGTCTTGTGTCCATCTACGTCTTTGGCAGCCTCGTCTTTCTGGGACAATGACCATCCAGAACTGCTTTTTCCATTTCGTCATGGTGCTTGATATGGCTGAAAAACCTCAGCTTATAACATGCATATTTTTTTTATTTTTTTTTTTTGTGTTCGCTTTATTTCTCTAATCCCCAAGGCGTTGTGCGTTGCACTGTGGTTTTTATTTTGCGCCTCTTGGCCCAGTGCATCCGGCTTCAGCATGCATTTTGTGTAAGGGTCTGCTTCCTCCTGCATTTTATAAGGGTTTGCTTCCCCGGGGTAACGGCCGGTGCTGTGATGGGGATCGAACCCAGCACCTTTGGGTTGTGAGCCGTGTCATTTAACCACTAGCCCACGCCGTACCCTATAACATGCATATAATATTTAAAATCTTGTATTTTTTTCAATTAATCAGTCAAAACCTTTTCAGCTCCATTTCGAGCATTAACCTTCAACAAAAACATGCCAAGTCATGAAATGTTGACCTGTCCATTTCTAATGAAGTTTTTGTGACTTCAGGTTTCCAGCCCAATGCCCAAGCCTCCTTAGTCACCTCTTCTGACATGCCTGGGAGGTTACAGTGTTACTATTCAATGCTCAACTTTCAAGTCCAGTCACTTTTACAGTATTTTTTTACAAATTTAATAGCAATAAAAAATGTCAGTGGATTTTTAAACTTGAATAAAAGTTGTTTTTGTTTATTCATAACTAATTACTTAACAGATTCAACTGAAGCAAAATCCCCCACCATCCCACCTGAGCATGTGGGTGAGGGAGGGATTTCGCACTGCTTGAGTGAATTCTCCACTGCCTGAGTGAATTCTCCATTGGTTGAGTGAATTCCCCATTGGATGAGTGAATTGCCTATTGGTTGAGGTAATTCTCCGCTGGTTGAGTTAATTTTCCCCATTGGTTGAGTGAACTGCCCATTGCTTTAGAATTTCCCACTGGTTGAAATTCCCTATTTCCCCACTAGTTGAGGGAATTCCCTGAATTGCTTGAGGGAATTCCCAAATGACTATGGCCCCTGCAATAGGGAAATAAAATATATATCTGGTTTTTCCTTGTGATCAGAATAAAGAATGCTGGTAGCTAATGGTAGACTTACCATACGCCATTGGTAAGAGTGTCGTTCTGATATGTCCATGGTCTGGACTTGTAGATGGCCTCTCCATTTACCTGAAGCCAAGCCCCCATCTGTCGCAGCCTCTCTTCAAATATTGGAGCAATCGTTGCATCTTTTGTAGGTCCAACATTTATTAGAATGTTGCCGTTGCAGCTGAGAATTACGAAATATATTTAAGAAAACACAATGATGATATAAAATATTAACCCTTTTCTGAATTGTTGTTGTTGTTGTTGTTGTTGTTGTTGTTGTTGTTGTTGTTGTGAATGCCCATAATGAGTAGGTGTGCTCTAACAATGAGTTAACTCAACTTAACTTCTTTATACTGGTTTATAAGACTCTGCAGAGCTGTATACAACCAGTTTCTTTCTCAATCAATTGATCTAAAAATAACTAGCCACATGCAATCTATTCTTGAATGCATTAATTTTTCCTGCCTCCACTACTCCCTGTGGCAATGCATTCCAAGCATTCACCATTCTGATGTTGTGTGGTGAATTACAGTAGCTTTCCTCACATCCAAGCGTGCTGATGAAGGTGAACCAGGGTCCACCAAGTGGTTGTGCTATGCTAGATTTCACCCGTGTATTGCTCGCTACTACAGGGATCACGTCAGTTACTCACCCCGTTAGCCAGACTGCCAAGAAGAACAGTCCGTTTCAAAGAAGGATTATGAGGAAGTAGGGGTGAGGGTTTTGGACAGTATGTTTTACCTGACCCTGACATGTCTGATCAGTATATTTTACCTGACCCTAACATGTCTGATCAGTATATTTTACCTGAACTTGACTAACATGTCTGATCAGTATATTTTACCTGACCCTGACTAACATGTCTGATCAGTATATTTTACCTAACCCTGATTAACCTGTCTGATCAGTATATTTTGCCTGACCCTGACTAACATGTCTGATCAGAACATTTTGCCTGACCCTGACTAACATGTCTGATCAGTATGTTGTGCATGATCCTGACTAACATGTCTGATCAATATCCAATATGGTGTGCCGGACCCTGACTAACATATCTGATCAATATGTTGTGCCTGACCCTGACTTACATATCTGATCAATATGTTGTGCCTGACCCTGACTAACATGTCTGATCAGTATGTTGTGCCTGAACCTGACTAACATGTCTGATCAATATCCAATATGTTGTGCCTGACCCTGACTAACATGTCTGATCAATATGTTGTGCCTGACCCTGACTAACATATCTGATCAATATGTTGTGCCTGACCCTGACTAACATGTCTGATCAGTATGTTGTGCCTGACCCTGACTAACATGTCTGATCAATATCCAATATGTTGTGCCTGACGCTGACTAACATGTCTGATCAATATGTTGTGCCTGACCCTGACCAACATGTCTGATCAATATCCAATATGTTGTGCCTGACGCTGACTAACATGTCTGATCAATATGTTATGCATGACCCTGACCAACATGTCTGATCAATATCCAATATGTTGTGCCTGACCCTGACTAACCTGTCTGATCAGTATGTTGTGCCTGACCCTGACTAACATGTCCAATCAGCATGTTGTGCGTGACCCTGACTAACATGTCCAATCAGCATGTTGTGCGTGACCCTGACTAACATGTCCAATCAGTATGTTGTGCCTGACCAGACGTTAGTCTTCTTCCCCTTCAGCTGTGGATAATTTTGTCAATTTGTGTCTTTCAATCTGGGTGTTGTTGCAGCCACCTAATGTCACCTTTAGAAACTACCAACTACAATTTTCAGCAATTCCCTATCAGTTTGGGACCTACTTACTGACTTACCAGTGTAGTGTTTTTACCTTCTAGTTTCCACATTTTAAAAATTACATCACAAACATTTTGACTTACACATTTCTGGGTACACCAGTTGACCTCCATGAAATTGCCATGAAGCACTGATAACTATTGATTCCTAATCAGATCAGCATATCTGTTACGTATCCACTTCAAACGTATTTATAACATCTACATAAACAAACGAAACAGACATACCTCAGAAGTCATTTGCAACAACTTAACCTCCATCACCCACAATATTGGGATAACCTTCCTTCCTACCTCTTCTTCTGCGATCTTAATCTCCTATTACCAAGCCCTGCGTTGTGTTGCTAGTTTATAGCTTGACTACAATATTTGCACTTTTTGGCCTGACACAATCGACTTCAGCAGGGATAACCTTCCAAATCCATGTCAAACAGAAAAACTACCTTTTTTTTTTTTTTTGCGTTTGGCTTATTTTATCTATTCCCCAAGGCGGTTTGCGTTACACTGTGGTTTTTATTTTTGCGCCTGTCGGCCCAGTGCATCCGACTTCAGCATACATTTTATGTAAGGGTCTGCTTCCTCCTGCATTTTCTAAGGGTTTGCTCCCCGGGGTAACAGCCGGTGCTGTGATGGGGATCGAACCCAGCACCTTCTGGTTGTGAGCCGTGTCACTTAACCACTAGCCCACGCCATCCCCTGAAAAGATCATTTAAAAATTTGCTAAAGTCAAATAGTTTTCGATTCAGACATTTCTAATGCAAAACCAGTGTTGGTACAGTGAATACACCGGTAAACATACACAGAAAATGTCTCAGGTAAATTTTTCTGACAATGGTTCCGTGAAAGATAGATGCACATTTTTGTGAGCACAATACTTTCAATGGCTACGAATCTGACATGGCTGCACAAAGAAGCAGAAACTACAGAAATAGGACAAGGTTTAACAAATGACAATGAAGTAATAACAGTTCATTCTACCTTATTGATATGACAACCTCTTGGAGTAGCTGCTCAATTGAGACCACGTCTGCAAGTTTCATAACTCTACGGTAACCCCAAGATCCACGATCCAGTTTCATTGCATCCTCAAATTTACGCACCTGCAGCGTTCCTGCACAGTACAGAAACAAGGGACAAGTAAATAAATAAGGTTAGCTGAGATCACACACACACTAGCAACAGTTAGCATTACTATTTCCTGTGTACATCATGAGAGACCCCGTGTCAGGTCATTTTGGAATCAGTGGGGCCGTTGGGGCACACATGAAGACATACCCACAATCCCACGCCATCCCTCTATGTCAGAGGTCGCTGCCTGTGTCTTCTCTTGTTTTTTTTTTTGTTTTTTTTGCTTAGATGTTTGCCTCACTAGTTTCTACTGGCGGAGGCGCGCCATTTTCCACCCCAGACCGTAGTCCATTGGGCGATATCAGGACGCATAAACCAGTGCTTGGATGCATGTGTGGGTCTGTATGTACCTATGCTAGGTTTGTGTGCCCTCAGAAGCTAGCCCAACCAAAGTGCAATGGAAGGGCCTCACCATGAGGGCGCGTGTGAAAGTTGTGCAAGGGTGTGACTGTAGGACAGAGTCAAATGAAACAGAGTGAGGTAAGAATATTTCTGAGAACGTTTGATCTCGTTATGTGCCCGTGCCAAGCGAGTTTCCTTCTTTTGATCGAAGCCAAGAGGTCTTCAAAAAACCCTATTGCTGTTGTAATTCTTCCTTGTATTTCCTCATTTGTAACTCGGTCTTTGTATGTGATATTTAGAAGTCTTTGGAAATATCTCACCTCCAAGGCATGAATCCTCTGCTGCAGGTTAGCTGTAATATTTCACGTGTCCATTGTTTTCAAACATCTGTTCTATTGAGATAACTGTCAGCTGTTTTTGGTAAACATTACATTTTTATTCCGAGAAACGGCTTAAAACACAAATGATCACAAGCAAATGCTAGGATTGGCACTAATTCATTCATAGATTGTATTAGAAAATGATGATTTATCGAGTCGTGATAGTTTGTATTTAAAAAATTATAGTAGTTTATCAGATTCTGGAGACACAGGGGCATTTCCCCTGACTGGACCTAGTTCTAGGCGTAGTAGAGAAGTTACTAGAGGAACAAATAATGTTCCCATAACAAGTAGACAATCCAGATAGATCAGAACTTAGACATGTAAGATCAAGTACACCTGATAATCAAGCAATATATATAGTTTTATTTTTAAAATATTAAATGTAATTACTAAAATAAAAAGTGCAGAATATTTGTAAATTATGATTTTTTTCTCATTTCTTATTGTGATCAACCAATTTCAAAATGTGGGAAAGGGTGTTTATTTATAACAAGACACACATGAAACTTTCCTAACTTCTGTGAAAACGGATATACTCTACAATGATCCTGAAATTATAACTTTTTGTGTTGCTAAAGGATTTAAATATTATTGTAAGTAGCGTCTACATAATTTTTTGTTCTGTTTTATAAATTTACATTTGTTCTATTCCAATCTTTATATATCTTTCATAAATATTACTGTTAATATGTTTAATTATGTTCATATAATAGGTCTTTCATTTCTGCATATTTTGACATGCAACAATTGAGTTTATCCTCATAAATAAATATACTAATCTAAAATCAGTAACAGCAGTCAAGTATAAAAAGTAACTCTTTAAAATGAGGTCGTAAAAATTTGGTTTTTAGCGCATATACTAAGAGTTAACATGCAAGCCCTTATGAAACTCAAGCCTAGAAAGACCCTAGGGTAGATACCGTTACATGGCATTGGGCTGAAGGGTGAGAGCCAGATGCTGCTGGATCAGTAATGACAATGACAGAATAATTTACTTATCTGTTCTGATTTACTTCAAAGAATCGACTTCACTGCACTTTGGGCATACCCAAAGGGGCTCAGTCTCTCTCAGTAAATAGCGGAGGATGTAAATACTGATGGTTTCTGCTCCGTCTTCTCGTGTGCTCCAGTCTGCTCCGTCTTCTCGTGTGCTCCAGTGTGCTCCCGTCTGCTCAAACGTCATTCGATTTCAAAGATATTCTTCATCTTCATCTTCACTCTTATCACGCTGGGGTGCATAGACCATCAACCAATTCTCTCCAAGCAGACCTGTCCTGTGCTACTTTCTCTACTTCTTTCCAGCTTCCCCCTGTTCTCTTTGTATCAGCATCAAGGTCTCTTCTCTGCTTGTTATGTGGCCTTCCTTTGCTTCTCTTTCCCTGTGGGTTCCCTTATAGGGATTGCCTAGGGATGCTGACTTGGGGTTTTCAGTGATATATGTTTTAACTGAATGGCATTTAATTACTTATGCTTTAATTGAATGACATTCTTAGGCTTATGTTTTAATTGAATGACATTCTATAGCTTATGTTTTAATTGAATGACATTCTATAACTTATGTTTTAATTGAATGACATTCTATAGCTTATGTTTTTAGTGAATAACTTGACATATCACTGCCATGATATATGTACGTTATCTCTACCATCACATAAGTACATTATCACTGCCATGATATAAATACAATATCACTACCATGATATATGTATGTTCTCGATGCCATGATATACGTGTGTTATCGATACCATGATATACCTATGATTTTACAGCTTGTATGAAAGTATATCTGAAACCATCTGCAGGCACATGTTTACCTGGGTTGTACTGATCGTGACATGTCAGGAAGCCACCATGTTTACAAATTGTATTCTGTCCCCATCTGTCGTTGGTGACAACAGTGTCCTTCACTGGGCTAAAAAAAACAAGGAAGTTGCAAATGCTGAAACTACACATGAAGTCTTCCATTTGTCTATGATGTACAATACAATACTTGGAATTTAATAGAGTGACTAACAATGAAGTGTTAGACCATGCAAAGATTGTCAGCTTAGATGATCCTCCGCCAGCGCCTCTTGCGATAGCTTGGTCACATGTGTAGAATGGAGGATGGGTGAATACCAAAAGATATTCTATACAGAGAGCTGACCATGGGAAAGTGTAAAAACGGTAGAACCTCCTCCGCTTCAAAGATGTTTGATAGTGGGACCTGAAGGCGTTGGATATGAATACCTGCAACTGGGAGAAACTTGCCAAGGACAGACCTGGCTGGAAGCAGACTTTATGTGTTGGTCTGCCGGCAGGGGAAGACAAGATAAGTCAAGATGCAGACTCCAAACATGTGTGGCGAAAGTAAGGGCAACAACTGACTATCCCCCTCCATACAGGATGCCAATGAACAATACAATACTACTTCTTCTTCGTACACTTTCAGGTGTCAACTTCAATGTATCTCAAGGTCGCAGCGGCCAGCCTGAGGTTATTTGTATTTCCGTAGAGGTTGTCCAGGAATAGTATCGGTGATGTCCACATGCTTTCTCTATTCCTCGTATGTTGGACACTTTTGTTGCAGATGCTGAGTAGCTATTTTGTCAGTGCCACAGACACATTCATCTGTATGTCCTATTCTCAGTTTGTTGAACAGACAACAATCTGGTGTGGCCTATGTCAAGTCTAAAGATTACTATCTGCTCACCTCTCTTGAGCTGGTAATATGCGTCATTTCGTTGATGTGTGCTCTGATTCCCACTTGTTACTTTATCTACACCTGATAAACCTCATTTCCTCTTCATAAGTTATATCTTCTTCTTCTTCTTCATTCGTTCTCAATTCGTTCTCATTTGTTCAGGGCTTTGCAAGTAGCAGGATGTAGTCCAGAGAACGGAATGCACTGTGTTACTAGTTTACAGCTTAACTGCGATATTTACACCTTTCAGTCGGACACATATAGCATTGAAGCTAGACAAAGCTGCACTTCTTTGCCTAGAGATCTCCCGACCTAAAGTTGGGGTGGCATTCATTTCCTGCCCCAGATATATATAGGTGCTGACATCATCGACAGACTCATTTCCCAGTTTGATCTTTCATTTGCGGCAGTATGGGTTTCTAAGACATTCCCCTTTCCTTTGTGTTAATCCGTAGACCGGCACCTCTGCCAACTTCATCCAGTTTGTTCAGGGAGCGCTGAGCCTCCTCAGTGGTGCAGCTGACAAGCACAATGTCGCCTGCAAAACGTAAGTGGATGAGCCTATCACCATCTATATTTGTGCCTCTATCGGACTAACTCAACTGTTGGAAATGTCCTTAAGGTTAACAGAGAGGAAAAAACTACAAAAATTGTTAGAATTAATGTGACTAACAACAACCAGATTGTGTTTGAAGACACACCCCTACACGATGTGGACTCACTCATATATCTTGTTATCAATATAGACAAAGCAGGAGTTACAGATAAAGATATCCAATTAAGAATAGATAGAACGAGATGAGATTTCATTGGAGAACCTTATGGACAACAACGAAAATTAAGTCCAAGACAAATATAAAAATATTCAACTCTGGTGGAAAATCCATTCAGTTGTATGGCTCTCAAACATGGAGAACAGAGATACAACAATGAAAGAAAACAGACTTTCATAAATGGGTGCCTGCACAGAATAGAGAGATTGAAATAGTATAATAAGATCACTAATGTGGAACTGTTGGACAGAACCAGACAGAATAGAGAGATTGAAATGGTATAATAAGATCACTAATGTGGAACTGTTGGACAGAACCAGACAGAATAGAGAGATTGAAATGGTATAATAAGATCCCTAATGTGGAACTGTTGGACAGAACCAGACCGATATCAGTGGGACATAACGTTAGGAGATGGCACAGTTATTGGATAGGACATATATTAAGGAAACCAGTTGATAGCATTAGAAGACAGTCAATCAATCAATCAATCAATCATAGCTTTATGAGATCTTAGTGAAGGTTTTGCCCCACTTGGGGCGTACAGATCAATCAATCAGTCAATCAATCAATCAATCATAGCTTCATGAGATCTTAGTGAAGGTTTTTGCCCCACTTGGGGCGTACAGATCAATCAATCATAGCTTCGTGAGATTTGAGTGACGGTTTTTGTCCCACTTGGGGCATACAGATCAATCAATCAGTCAATCAATCAATCATAGCTTCATGAGATATTAGTGAAGGTTTTTGCCCCACTTAGGGCGTACATATCAATCAATCAGTCAATCAATCATAGCTTCGTGAGATCTTAGTGAAGGTTTTTGCCCCATTTGGGGCGTACAGATCAATCAATCAGTCAATCAATCAATCACAGCTTCATGAGATCTGGGTGAAGGTCTTCAGGTAAAAAAATAGCAGACAAGAAAGAGTTCCAACAGACCAACCTGTCATTGTAAAGCCAAGCCAGAAAGTCGGTGCTGTTCCAGTACACATCTGTGCTGACACATCCATCGGACCACACTACATCCGGTTTGTATGTGTTCACTAATTCATACAATTCTGGAATACTTTTGCCCTGCGTACAAATTTAGGTAAAAAAAGGATACAAAAATAATAATAATAATTTGTCCATTGTCATCAAAGAGGAGCACAAACATCATCCTATGTCACAGTGGTCGGCTACCCATAGCTGACTGCTAGCGTCCAGGCCAGCGAACCAGAGCTGCCAAGACCCTTCTACACCTTCACGCTGTGATCCTGGATAACAGGCTGCAGAAGGGCAGACTGGCTAAGGAGAAGGGATCGAAAAGGGAATGCTAACCCGGTACTCAAAAAATGCTTGCTGAAGTCGGATGTGTTGGACCAAAAGGTGCAAATATCGCAGTCAGGCTGTAAACTACGACACAGTGCATTCCGTTCTCTGGACTACATTCTGTTACTTAAGCCCTTTCAGGGTATGGTAGCGGGAGATTGAGAATGAACGAAGCCAAGCCAAGCCATCCTGCATCATTCTGCATCCCTGAGTATGCGACTGAACAAGCCAATACAAGCACGGAAAGTTCTTCAGTCCTGGGACAGGTTTGGGACCCCTGGCCCCATTATCATCAAGTCATTCACTCCTGGGACTGGTTTGGGACCCCCGACCCCATCATCATCAAGTCATTCAGTCCTGCGACAAGTTTGGGACCCCCGACCCCATCATCATCAAGTCATTCAGTCCTGGGACTAGTTTGGGACCCCCGACCCCATCATCATCAAGTCATTCAGTCCTGGGACTGGTTTGGGACCCCCGACCCCATCATCATCAAGTCATTCAGTCCTGGGACTGGTTTGGGACCCCCGACCCCATCATCATCAAGTCATTCAGTCCTGGGACTGGTTTGGGACCCCTGACCCCATCATCATCAAGTCATTCACTCCTGGTACTGGTTTGGGACCCCCGACCCCATCATCATCAAGTCAGTCAGACTTGAATTTGTTCGAAGAAAGCAGCTGTCATCCTAAGGCTGTCTACACTGCCATAGCGCTTTTCTTGTGTTGACACTGGTGATAGCCACATGTGCTTTCTCTGATCCTCGTACGCCGGGCAATTTTACAGCAGATGTTCAGGGGTAATTTGCCCAGTTAACACCTATCATCAGTTTATTGAATAGATGGTACCTTATTCTGTTGTAGCCTGTGCAAAGTCTTTTTTTTGTGTGTGTGCGTTTGCCGTATTTTTCTATTCCCCAAGGTGGTGTGCGATGCACTATGTTTTTTATTTTGCGCCTGTTGGCCCAGTGCATTCGATTTCAGCACGCATTTTATGTAAGGGTCTGCTTTCTTCCGCGTTTTCCTAAGGGTTTGCTTCCCTCAGGGTAACGGCTGGTGCCGTGATTGGGGAGCAAACCCAGCATTTTTGAGTTGTGAGCCATGTCCCTTAACCACTAGCCCACGCAGTCCCCCTGTGTGGAGTCTGAAGACCACTAAGTGCTCGCTTCCGTTCAACTGGTAATTAGCATAATTTGTTGTGTAGCCAGTATACTCTGTTTTCCATTTGTCCCCATATCTGGCCCTAATAAACCTTTTGGATGGGACCCACTGTACTACGACTCTTCTGGTTTTTTACTACTGGCATAGTTGACAGAGTACTGTTCTTAAGTCATTTCGGTCTGGGTTTTTTTCTGACATCTTGTATGAATGTATTTGTAAAATAGGAATGTGCGGAGAGAATCGTTTGCAGCTCTATGCTCCAAGGGCAACCACAAAGACGTACTTACGAAGACAAAATTCTGCGTTTTGAAGTCGTTTCTCATGTCCTCCAGAAACAGGGGGTTAAACCACTCAAACAGGGAATGGTAAATGCCATATCTCAAGTTTGGATATCTGCGGACAGCTTTTGCCAGATCACCTTTGTTAAAAAAAATTTTGTAAATACAATGTAAGAGGTCTGCACAAAACGTTCCGGAACTTCTGAAATTGCATACCAAAAGTACTGGAACACTTACAATTTGTAATCCTGGGTACACAAAAAATTATGCCTACTACCAGTTGAACAGAAGAGAGCAGGTCGTGGTCTTCAGACTCCGCACAGGCCACAACAGACTGAGGTACCATCTATTCAATAAACTGTAGATTGGTGGCACTGACGAATGCACCTGTGGTACAGGGAAAATGACCACTGAACATCTGCTGCAAAACTGCCCGATATACGAGGACCAGAGAAAGCACATGTGGCCATCACCAGTGGCAACATTAGACAAGCTCTATGGCAGTATCGACAGCCTCAGGATGACCGCTGCTTTCTTCGAACAAATACAGGTTGACTTCTGACAGCGTATGAAGAAGAAGAAGAAGTAATCCTGGTATTCAATCAGATATTGGATGTCTGATACCAGGTAGCCAAATGACGTCTAAATACATATCTGTCATTTGCCTTGGAGAACCACGTCATACCAAGATACAGGCCATCTCTCCACCTCATTGGTAGACGTCCTGGAGGCCGTCGACAGTTGTAGGGCCACCAGTACATAACTCTATGTGTCCATCGGTTGTCAGACAAGCGTATAGCATGGCCTGCCCATTTGTATTTTCTTAATAGCGCTGCCCTGCCGAAGACGGATGTGTCGGACCGAAAGATGCAAATATTGCAGTCAAGCTGTAAACTAGCGACACAACGCATTCCGTTCTCCGGATTACATCCTGCTACTTGCAAAGCCCTGTTCAAGGCTTGGTAGCGGGAGATTGAGAATGAACTCAGAAAAAGACAGAAGAAGAATAGCGCTGTATCCACGACGTCGTTAAAAGAAGTCCGGCACCTAATTTCAGTGCTGTGTGTGCGGTCTCATAGTGAGACTGACAGTGTTCTTCGCTCCATCGCTCGTTGGGTCACTCGAAGTCTGTCAGCATGTTTTTCAGAGGTTCCAGACCTCGCAGCCATATATCATGGCAGGAATGACCAAGCTGTCAAATATGTAAGATCTCGTCTTGTCATTTGTCATCTGCTGAAGGATGGGTTTGATTTGGTTAAAACTGAGCCAAAGAAGGACGTGAGTTAACGCAACAATATGTGCCTGACCTGGTCTCGGAAGATCATTCGTTAACTCACGTCCTTCTTTACACATCGTTGTCCAGTTCTTCACTGTTGTCTTCGACACCCTTTTGTCACTTTTGTCATACACTGCCTGCATTCTGCGATGAATATCAACTGGTCAACATCCTTCAGCTGTTAGAAACCAAATCACTGCGTGCTGATCAACTCTGGACGGATTCCAAATCACACCCGCCATGTTTTGAACAGTCTGCCGAGGAAACTATGAGTCGGAGGATAATGAAATTTTGCTAACTTGACGGTTGGTATGTGCTGTTTACACCTGAAGTGATGTCATCATGCGCATTGTATGTATGTTCACTTGTTGCAGTTTGGTCCGGTTTCATTTGAACATGCCTCGTATTTATCTTCAATAAATGTTCACTGAAATAGCACACATTAATACCAAACTGTTCATAATTGAGTCCAGAATACAATGGAACACATATATTTTACAGATGGAGGTGAACATTTGTTTATTTATAATTTTTTTAAAGTATTTTTTGTAAATGTTCCCCTCATCAGCACATTAAAAATTAATCAGCTATAAACCAATACCCACATAATGACTTTCTGTTGACGGTAATCCACAAGGGAAGATGTTCTAAAAGTTACACCTAATTTGGTGCAGTTGTTTTCATATTTTACTGAAGGCATGTGAAGTTGAAAACGTGCTCAAAAATGAAAGCCCCAATCAACATCAGTTTGAGTGTTTACAATTTTCCTGCTGTATTCAATATATGTATACACATGCATTTATATTATACACACTAGCAGGACTGTGCTGAATCTTGAAACTTTACTGAATTGTTGAACTGCTACTACCAATGCTTGAGAAAAAAGAAGGCTTCGCCCCATTTGTCAGTAGATTTAGTTTCACTTTTATCGCTCGACTTAGAACTAAGACTGGAGGTGATCATTCTCCGGCTACGCACAGGTCACAACAGACTTAGATATCATCTGTACAACAAGTTCAAGATTGGCACTACAGACCTTTGTGCCTGTATACCGACAAAAGAAGTAGCATTTGGCAACAGCCAGTGTTCTTCCACGAGAAGCTGTACGGAAGTGTACAGAGCCTTGAGTCGACTGCTGCCTTTGTTAGAGTCATTGAAGTTGAGGTCTGAAGACGAACGAGGAAGAAGAAGAAGAAGGAATATCGCTATCAGAATGATTGATATTTTCATCACCACTACTGTTAGCAATAATATAATCTATCTATTAAAGATCTTGTAATGTAGAAACTATATTTGTTCTGGCTGAAGGAACATGGGCTAAATTCATGACTGCCTCCCAAAAAACAATATTTCTAGAATCCAAGTACAAGAATAAACATTTTTTCAATGAAACCCTTGATGACTCTTCTGGAAATGAAAAGTACAAAATCTGTACAAAATAAAACATTAAGGAGAGCTAGGAATTGAGAATATGTGATTTTGTGAACACAGTCGCAAATGTCAATACATCAGTGTGCGGGAGGGAATGAGTTAACCTGAGTACCACTTTGTTGCAAAGGTGAATCCACTGAGGGACCACCATCAGTGCAAGTGGACAACCGTCTGCTATGCAAACAAATCTCACAGTCCAGACTGATGCTCAAGAGCTCGCAGAATCCATTCAATGATGAGATGTATGCTACTACCACCATGATCTGCACCTGGGTCTTGACATCACATCCATAATTAGATTACAAGTCATTTAGCTACCTTGGCAAAAGTATATGGAAGCTGCTCCATCCTTACCTGTCAATATCAGTATTCCTCTTAATCTCCATCCTTACCTGTCAATATCAGTATCCCACTTAATCTCCATCCTTACCTGTCAATATCAGTATTCCACTTAATCTCCATCCTTACCTGTCAATATCAGTATCCCACTTAATCTCCATCCTTACCTGTCAATATCAGTATCCCACTTAATCTCCATCCTTACCTGTCAATATCAGTATTCCACTTAATCTCCATCCTTACCTGTCAATATCAGTATCCCACTTAATCTCCATCCTTACCTGTCAATATCAGTATTCCACGTAATCTCCATCCTTACCTACAAGATCCCGATTTGGACCAACATCCATAGAGTTCCAGTTGAAAGAGTAATTGGAAGGCCACATTGTAAAACCCTCATGATGCTTCGTGACTTGGACCACATATCTGTAAAAATATAGAAAGGTCATGTATCTGGCAACAAAATAAAAACAGGAATATGCAAGGTAACATCAAATTTTAAAAAATTTTAATGACTGATTAATTTCTAAATCATTTACTGACTTTTTAGGAGAACTGAGACACTAGTCCAGTCTGGCACAACATACTGACCAGGGCGTCACATCAGGGTCAGACACAATACACTGACCAAGACCACAATCACCCCTCCATGTAGAGTTCCCTGGAAACAGGATGTTTTCAAGGCAGCCTGGCTGACGAGATGTGGATCAATGTGATCCTTGTAGTAGTAAGTGCAACACAGATGAAGCCAAGTTTAGCACAACTGCCTGGAGGACCGCGGTCCACCTTCATCAGCATGCTTGGGATGCGAGGAAAGCAGCTTCAACCTGCCACTTAACGTCCTTTCATAGCACAAAAAAGGGATGGTTGGTAGGTTATTGATCCAGCGGCCTATAGGGTCCTGTCCTTCGGCTCAGTGCCATGTAATGGTATCTGCAAGTGTCTGTAAGCTGTTGTTTAGTTCTGTACAAAGTGTTCCATTTGTCTGGCCTCAGAGCAAGCGCCAGACATTCAAAAAGATGATGTTCAATAGTTTTATAGGGATGTGTGCACAGCCGGCACTCTGGAGTATGTTCTGGTTGGATTCTGTTCAAGTGACTTAAGTTGCATGTGTTGAGTGCGAAGTCCGAAAATGGTGCTTTGGTCTCTCCTTTTCAAGAGGTTGTTGTCTTTGGTATCTGGGATGGCCATGTGTTTGTAGATTTCTCTCCCATTATTTCCCATTGCCCATCTATTCAGCCAGGCCTTTTTGTTTGCAGTCTTCAGTAGTTGTTTGGCTGTCTGTAGGGTTGCTTGGGTAAATTGTTGTTCTTGACTTGATCCCTTCCTAGCCAGCCTGTCTGCCTTGTCATTTGCCAGGTGTATTTGAGTGACCAGGAATCCATTGTATAACTATTCTGACATGGGATATGAGAAGTTGGTTGGCATATAGGGATATTTGAGTAGGTTCAGGCCTACAGTGACCACCATCTTCCAGAGCTTGAAAGGCAGATAATGAGTCTGCCAAGATGCTTTTGATGAGAAAGCATCAAATACAGCTACTTCCAATGCTGTTATCTCTGCCCCATATTTTGAACATATCTCCCTACAGACATCAAACAGCTCATCAGATGTTCTGTCTGGATACTCTATGTAGGCTCCATATCCTGCTTTAAGGGAGGCCTTAAAAACAGATCCATCAGTAAAGACATGTATCCATTTTTTTTGGGTAGGTATCAATCGTTCTCTGTGATGCTCTCATAAGACTGACTGGATCAGCACTTTTTGTTGTATTTTCTGCTAGTTTTGTTTAAATTTCTGGCATTTTGAAACATGTATGTGGTGGCAAATTTCTTGTTGCTCTCTGTGTTTCTTGTCTTTTGTCTGGGACGTGATATCTGTCTTTAATCTTACTGATGTGGTGGAGGACTGACTTTTGTCTGGGACGTGATATCTGTCTTTAATCTTACTGATGTGGTGGAGGACTGACTTTTGTCTGGGACGTGATATCTGTCTTTAATCTTACTGATGTGGTGGAGGACTGACTTTTGTCTGGGACGTGATATCTGTCTTTAATCTTACTGATGTGGTGGAGGACTGACTTTTGTCTGGGACGTGATATCTGTCTTTAATCTTACTGATGTGGTGGAGGACTGACTTTTGTCTGGGACGTGATATCTGTCTTTAATCTTACTGATGTGGTGGAGGACTGACTTTTGTCTGGGACGTGATATCTGTCTTTAATCTTACTGATGTGGTGGAGGACTGACTTTTGTCTGGGACGTGATTCCTGTCTTTAATCTTACTGATGTGGTGGAGGACTGACTTTTGTCTGGGACGTGATATCTGTCTTTAATCTTACTGATGTGGTGGAGGACTGACTTTTGTCTGGGACGTGATTCCTGTCTTTAATCTTACTGATGTGGTGGAGGACTGACTTTTGTCTGGGACGTGATATCTGTCTTTAATCTCACTGACGTGGTGGAGGACTGACTTTTGTCTGGGACGTGATATCTGTCTTTAATCTTACTGATGTGGTGGAGGACTGACTTTTGTCTGGGACGTGATATCTGTCTTTAATCTTACTGATGTGGTGGAGGACTGACTTTTGTCTGGGACGTGATATCTGTCTTTAATCTTACTGATGTGGTGGAGGACTGACTTTTGTCTGGGACGTGATATCTGTCTTTAATCTTACTGATGTGGTGGAGGACTGACTTTTGTCTGGGACGTGATTCCTGTCTTTAATCTTACTGATGTGGTGGAGGACTGACTTTTGTCTGGGACGTGATATCTGTCTTTAATCTTACTGATGTGGTGGAGGACTGACTTTTGTCTGGGACGTGATTCCTGTCTTTAATCTTACTGATGTGGTGGAGGACTGACTTTTGTCTGGGACGTGATATCTGTCTTTAATCTCACTGACGTGGTGGAGGACTGACTTTTGTCTGGGACGTGATATCTGTCTTTAATCTTACTGATGTGGTGGAGGACTGACTTTTGTCTGGGACGTGATATCTGTCTTTAATCTTACTGATGTGGTGGAGGACTGACTTTTGTCTGGGGCGTGATATCTGTCTTTAATCTTACTGCCGTGGTGGAGGACTGACTTTTGTTTTATTCTCTGCTTTTGTTGCCATTTTTCTACAAGCTTCTGTTTGGGGTGGTCTTTGCCCATTCTTTTACTCCTCTCATAAATTTCCTTAGCGGCCCAATCTCTTCGCATCTCAAGGGGTTCTACATTCACACGAATTTCCCATGCCATAGTGGGCGTTGACCTCATTGCTCCACTAATAAAGCGCAGGGCTTTGTTGTACACTCTGTCTAGGGAATCTACATTAGTCTGTGAGCATTTTGTCAGGAGTGCATTGCTGCATTCTAAAGCAGAGCGTGCATATCCAAGATACAAGCCTCTCAGAGTGTCCTTGTCTGATCCCCATGCTGTACCAGCGAGCCTCTTCAATAACTGTAGCCGCCGCAACGTTTTATTTTTAACATGTTTCTTGAGGCTGAGCTGTCAGTCAAGAGTGACTCCAAGATATGTAGGCTCTATCTGTCTGGGCAATTTCTCTTTGCCGAATCTCAGACTGATATTTTTCCTGGCTACTTTGTGGCTATTGATAAAGATAGTGTAAACAGTCTTTTCACAGTTCATCTTCAGTTTCCACATTTGACAATACTCATGCAGTCTTCTCAGGTCTCCATTTAATCTCTGTGCTGCACTTTCTACATCTTCATGGCTCTGCAATATTGCCAGATCATCAGCATACATGGCTTTTACAGCTTTGATGTGCTTGGCCAGGTTATTGATGTAGACAAGAAAGAAAGTGCAGCTGAAAGCAGAGCCCTGTGGTCCGCCTTCCTCTAAGACTTCTTTAGAGGAGACTGCATTGTTCATCTTTGTCTGGATTGTTCGATCAATGAGGAAATATTTTATCCAGTTGTACAGCTTTCCGCTAATCCCCACATCAGTCATCTTCATCAAGAGACCTTTTCTCCATACTCGATCATAGGCCTGTTGTAAGTCGAAGAAGATTGCTACTGTATGTTTCTTATTTTGGAACCCATCGTGAATTTTCTGTGTTTAACCTGAAAAGCTGGTCTTCTGTGCAACTACCTTCTCTGAAGCCTGCCTGTTCATGGCAAAGGTTGTCTGAACTCTCAAGAAACCAGTAAAGGCGTACATTTACCATTCTTTCTGCTAATTTGGCAAAGATGGCGCCGTAACTGGCTGCGAATCTACATTTCTCTACTGTTTTGGATCATTATGGATGCCGCCAGACCACGGATTTGCCTGGAATTCACACTAGTCGACGACTTACACTTGTGTTCACGGATACGTGGAATTGTTTTCCGTCTGGACTTGTTATTTCGTTCTTTTTTTGTGATTTCTTCCATCCATTTATCCTGGTCTGGACGCCGGCTGAATGGCGCTACGCTTAAACTAGTTATACCTGTGTCGTATTTCACGAGTTAGTTCTGCCGGTTCACCTTCACGAATTTGGCGTGTGGGAATTTTAGATGCTACTATGATGAACTGAATACAGCTGGGGAGATATGCGAGACTCACTCACACGCTGAGTGTTGTCCATACGACCTCTTGTGGTTATCGAAAAGGCACGACAAACTGCGTTAGATGCCATCCCACCTTTCTACCCTGCGGGTTACATGTTTACGGAAAGGCTTCGTGGTAACCCTGAGGCAAAATCTGCATCCTATGCTATCTCCAGTCGTCTCGATGAATGTCTTGCCACTGGCAAAAGGTAGCTTAGGCTCTGTGAGTGAGGTTGACAAAAGGCGCAGTTTCTTCCTCACTTTAATCCAAATGTCCGCGCAAGTCACCCATTTCAGCGGACACAGTAAGAGATACGACTGTCCACACGGCTGAACAAAGAGAGTGGTCTTCATCACTTGTGATGGACAAACTAACTGCTAATTTTCCAAGGCATGATGTTAATGAGATGGGATGGGAGCTTTTTGGTTCATCTGGAGGTTTGTTACTTTTCAGGGTGGGATAACATGGGCACTCTTCCAGTCTTTGGGCAGTTGTCCATTTCTCCAAGTCATGTTGATTAACTTGAGGACTGTTTCTTTCCCCCAATGAGCCCAGGTGAGTTATCATTTCATTATGGATCCTGTCTGGCCCAGGTGAGTTATCATTTCATTTTGGATCTTGTCTGGCCCAGGTGAGTTATCATTTCATTTTGGATCTTGTCTGGCCCAGGTGAGTTATCATTTCATTATGGATCTTGTCAGGCCCAGGTGGGTTATCATTTCATTATGGATCTTGTCTGGCCCAGGTGAGTTATCATTTCATTATGGATCTTGTCTGGCCCAGGTGAGTTATCATTTCATTATGGATCTTGTCTGGCCCGGTGGGTTATCATTTCATTTTGGATCTTGTCTGGCCCAGGTGAGTTATCATTTCATTATGGATCTTGTCTGGCCCAGGTGAGTTATCATTTCATTATGGATCTTGTCTGGCCCAGGTGAGTTATCATTTCATTATGGATCTTGTCTGGCCCAGGTGAGTTATCATTTCATTATGGATCCTGTCTGGCCCAGGTGAGTTATCATATCATTATGGATCCTGTCTGGCCCAGGTGAGTTATCATTTCATTTTGGATCTTGTCTGGCCCAGGTGAGTTATCATTTCATTATGGATCTTGTCTGGCCCAGGTGACTTTCTAGGTTTTAATTTCTTCAGACCTTGTTGAAATTCTTGCATACGGACACAAAAGGATTGCTCATTATGGACATTAAACAACAACATTGAATTTTTGGATTCATCATTATCATCTTTAAAGTCAAAAGAATATGGCCACTGTAACCTCCCAAACTTGTCACAAAAGATGACTAAAGAAGATCATCCCTAGCCTTGATCCCAGGTTCCCTTACTGGGAAGGACAGAAAATAGTCACTGCATACTCACGCATGTCATTGAAGGGGACTAAAGAGAGTTGTGCATGGAACTAGCAAACATTGTATATAAAATAAATTGTTACAGAATCCACCACAGCAAGAGCAGACAATGTGATTTAGCAAAGGCTTCCTAAAGGGGACCAACTGTAGTCGTGGTCCCTACCTTGAGAGAACAAAGATGAGAAACAAGGTCATACGTTGGTGGGAGACAGAAAGTGTAGCCATGTATGATAGTGAGATGTGGTCAGTGACCTATGCACCAAGAGGAGCGATGGAACCTGCCAACTACATCCTCAACTCTCTGATGAATTTGTCCAATAGCTACAGCCAATTTGTATCTATGACCACACCCACTAACTACATCCTCCATCTGTTAGTGACCACACCCACTAACTACATCCTCCATCTGTTAGTGACCACACCCACTAACTACATCCTCCATCTGTTAGTGACCACACCCACTAACTACATCCTCCCTCTGTAAAATGACCACACCCACTAACTACATCCTCCATCTGTTAGTGACCACACAAAATTAACTACATCCTCCACCTGTTAGTGACCACACTCACTAACTACATCCTCCATCTGTTAGTGACCACACCCACTAACTACATCCTCCCTCTGTAAAATGACCACCATAACCATTAACTACATCCTCCCTCTGTAAAATGACCACCACACCCACTAACTACATCCTCCCTCTGTAAAATGACCACCACACCCACTAACTACATCCTCCCTCTGTAAAATGACCACCACACCCACTAACTACATCCTCCCTCTGTAAAATGACCACCACACCCACTAACTACATCCTCCCTCTGTAAAATGACCACCACACCCACTAACTACATCCTCCCTCTGTAAAATGACCACCACACCCACTAACTACATCCTCCCTCTGTAAAATGACCACCACACCCACTAACTACATCCTCCCTCTGTAAAATGACCACCACACCCACTAACTACATCCTCCCTCTGTAAAATGACCACCACACCCACTAACTACATCCTCCCTCTGTAAAATGACCACCACACCCACTAACTACATCCTCCCTCTGTAAAATGACCACACCCACTAACTACATCCTTCTTTTATTAAAAAGCTCATTAACTACCTCCATCCTCCATTATTGATCAGCACAGCCCCAAACTTTTGGGGCATGAAACGGGAACAAAATTTTGTAGCACTGTAACCTGCCAGATATGCTACAAGAGACGACTAAAGAGGGTTGAGCATGGGGCTGCCTGACAATAGACACTTTAAGCCTAAAAACAAATTACATCAACAGATAGACAGGTCAATGTTTGATGACTTGGCATATATTTGCTGGAGACATATGATTCACAGGGAGCTGAAAAGGTTTTGATTGTTTGATTGATTTATTGATTGGCTTTATAAATTTAGGCTATTAATAGCACACTTACCTGGCTCCTGAAGCATTAAAAATGTCTGCCCAGTATAAAGGACTGTATATGCCCATAGGGGGGTTAAATTGGTTTGCAAAGTCTGCATACGTCCAATTGGGCGGGTAGTTTTTTTTCATAAACTCGACAATAGATGGAAATGGCTTGCTGCCTTGCCAGTGATACCAAAACCATTCGCTGCCAAAACTTGGAACTGATAATTGGAAGAAAATTCAAAGCTGAATTTTTGGTTTTATGAAAATATCTAACAAGGCTAAAAAGAAAAAGAAAAAATGCAATTGTTCATTGTTATAAAATAATTTGTCAAAACATAATTTCATAAGGATGAAGTGTTGGAAACTTTATTATACTAGGAATCAGTGGTTTTTTTTAATGTGGGGGGGTCGTTATGTATATATTTGGAGCAATTAATTACAGAAGATGCCTGTAGCCAGAGAGATATAAGGGTTAGAATTACAACGAGAAAAAACTCTAGGACAAAGATGCAGCAGTGAATGAGCTGACGGTAGTCAGCAACTTATAGCTGGCTCTTTGCATCGGAATCAGCGAACCATAGCTGGCCAAGACCCAATTTCACTTCCACATGGCAGCACTTTAAATCAACTTCAATAGTCACTAGGCTAGCAAAGGGAAAGGGATCCCAGTAAGGAAGGCAAACCCGGTTCTTAAACAAAACAAACTGCAATCAGATGCATTGGGCTAAAAGATGCGGATATCACCACCTCGCTTGTAGTGCTGTATAGTAATGTGAAGATCCTATCAGCTCATTCCTGAGAATCACAGCACAACCCCTGCATCTTTAGCCAGGCTGCCATGAAACAGTCTGTTTCTAGGTAGAACTGCTTGGAAGTGAGGTGGGGTCTTGACCTGTATGTTTCCCTTGACCAATATTGATCAGTATGTATCACCTGACCCTGGCTAACATAATCTGATCAATATGTTGTCACCTGACCCTGACTAACATAGTTTGATCAATATGTTTCACCTGACAAAGACTAACATAGTCTGATCAATATGTTTCACCTGACAAAGACTAATATAGTCTGATCAATATGTTTCACCTGACCCTGACTAACATAGTCTGATCAATATGTTTCATCTGACCCTGAATAACATAGTCTGATCAATATATTTCACCTGACCCTGACTAACATAGTCTGATCAACATGTTTCACCTATCCCTGACTGATATAGTCTGATCAGTATGTTTTTGTTCGACCGAACATTAAGTCTTCTCTCCACTTAAGAATGCAGTAGTCACTAGTGCTAGTGTATTGGCAGCTTGTAAACTATATATTTGTGCACCAATGATTTCCAGGATGAATCTATGTGTATATATGGAGAATATAGAGAATTTCTCGATATGGAGAATATAGAGAATTTCTCGATATGGAGAATATAGAGAATTTCTCGATATGGAGAATATGAAGAATTTCTCAATATGGAGAATATAGAGAATTTCTCGAAATGGAGAATTTCTCGATATGGAGAATATGAAGAATTTCTCAATATGGAGAATATAGAGAATTTCTCGATATGGAGAATATGAAGAATTTCTCAATATGGAGAATAACCTGGAACCTAAATTGACAAGACGTTGAAGCAATTCAAAACGAGGCAGACACTGTTACCACAGACAATAGTGAATTGCTCGCTATGAACTGAGCTAATGCGCTGCTCAGTAAGAGGTGGCAAACAGAGCAGTCTAAATGACCCCTAGAGAAGAAAAGCCCTGTCCCCGAGAATGCCATCACCTTGCCACTGTGGGGTGTGGTGGCTTGAGTATTCCACTGAGCTTTACTGGTGTAAATGTATGTTCCCGGCAGGGTCACCCAGACCTAAATGATCACTAGTGAGGGAACAAACTAAAAATGGTAACCCTATCCTCCAGGCTCTGTGGTTTTGATACCTCTGTCTATGTAATAAAAAATTACTTTCCTTACTGGTATCCCTATCCCTGGGCTAGACTAGAGACTAGTGCCGCGTGTCCGCAGGGCCGCCACATGGAAGTGAAATTGGGTCTTGGCCAGCTATGGTTCGCTGATCCTGATGCAAAGAGCCAGATATGAGTCGCTGGCTGCTGTCAGCTCATTCACTCCTGCATCTTGGCCCTAGAGTTTTGTCTGTTGCTATTGTAGCCCTTATATCTCTCTGGCAATGGGCTAGTAACTTTGCAGGAGCCAGGTAAGTGTGCTATTAATAGCTTAAATTTATAAACTGTAGAGACAACCATAATGGGTATCTCTAGAGATAAATGGCACAATCACAGGGCCACTGGTGGTTGCATGGCTGTCCTGAGGAAGAAGAGAAAGTTCGAGCTCTGGTGTTCACATGCTCTAATTAAGCTCGGTGGACCAAAAGGATTCACATCGTCAGGACTATGGGCGGGAACATGAGATATCGAGCTATCCTACAGAGACATATAATCTGACTTTCCCACAGGATGGATATCCACAATACAATGTCCCCATGACTGTCAGTGATGAAAGTCTAAAGGAAGCCACTGGCATGAAGAACTGTAGAGGCCAAAATGAAAATCATGAGTTAGGGCTGTACGAAGAATGGTGCAGGCTGGGTGAAGTGGAAGGGGGTTATTGCTGTACTTAAATCATGAAGCTGATTGACCGCTCTGTCAGTCACTGGCCAAGTAACTAAGAAGAAGTGTAAAAGGCTCTCCAAGGAGAGTGACCGTACCGTCATTCCCACAAACTCAACGCCTGAAAAATATGGCATAGTATCCTTCCGCGTTTGACAGTAAAGTTCTAGATTTCAACCCAGTGTGGCATATTGAGAATATGTTAGAACCATATTTTTCTTGACCAATGCCCCACTAGAGTTGATGTAGTCTACATTACGCCAGCCGCATTTACTTTCCCCATATGATTCTGGTACCCAATTTATGATGTTCGGTGAACCCGGAAGATATTTTGTGATCGGGAAAAATCCTGCACAATTGAGGACTCATCACTCAAGGACTGATCCCCACAGTGCACTAACTTCAATTTACAATTAGTATTAGTAACTACTGCGCTACCTCGGCTCCCGTTTGACAGAAAGCTATAGATATAATACTAATACACAATATAAGGGATAACATAGCGAATAACTCATTTTCCCGCTGATAAATACAAACAGTTGACAAGTCCGGTTAAATTATCATTATACTGAGACGATAATATTATTATATATCTAAATCTGATTTACTTCTTACCAGAAAAGACACCCCAATGGACGAATATTCCAATCTTCCCCTCATCATACCAGCTTGGCAAGGGTCGTGAGTCCAAAGAGTTCCAGTTAGGCTCATATCTTACAGCCCCAACAAGACATGTCAGAGATAAGACGATGGAAACTATAACTGAAGAGTACACAAATCTCAACAAATGTACGTCCGCCATTTTGTTAAGTCACATGACTTTGATGTGTAGAACCAGGGTTTTTGGATATTTGTGCTGTTTTTTTGGCTTACTCAGTCATTACTGGTATATTTTGCAATTTCAAGTTATGTATACCTTGGCCAACTCATTTCAGCTGATGGTAAATGCAAAAAACGAGATCATTAAAAAGATTGTAGTCGCTAAGAATACATTTAACAGCATGATAGATACATTTCTGTCAAAGTAGATATTTCATATCCAGCTGAGACGATAGTCAAGTAAAGGGAAGAATGGGTCCACACTGGTGATAGAATGATAGAGTATCAGAAAGTAATCAAAACCTTGGGCAAGGAATGGAGAGAACCGAGCAACGAGAGACCAGAGCATGAGGTAAATGTACTGATAACTGAGAACACCCAGGAGAGTGACGCTGTCATATACACAGACGGATTAGTCGTGCGCAGTCGGACATCAGGCTGGGGCTTCTCGGCTAGAGTGAGAGGAGAGGTCGTAGGCTGAGCGCAGTAGGGCATACATGTCAACAACCTCCAGTATGAGAATGGAGACGGAAGGTCGAAAGCAGTTACCTCAGCACTGAAATTGATATCTGAGACTTCTATAACAAAGGCAGTCATCGTGACAGACGCGCAAGCCGTACTTCAGAAAGTACAGAAGCGATGGCTTAGGTACGAGTGGATAGCTGCTGTTGAGGCATCAAACCTCTAGGGGTTGACATGGATCTACTGTCCTGCTCATGTCGGAGTTCAGAGCAATGAAAGAGCTGACATCTTGGCTTCACAAGCTCTCATCATGGACACATTAGTAATGGATAGAAGTGGCATTTTGAAATCAATCAATGACCGCCTGCTGGCGTGTACTTCATTTGGCTTACTAGACATTGGGGGCGGGGGGCGGGGGGGGGTGTGAAAGGATCCGTATTGGGTAGGAATTTATTTACTTTTAGAATTTTGCTCTGACAGTAGCTCATCAGTCTACTTCTAATTTTCCTAACTGCCAAGAGTTCAGTAAAGTGTGTACTGGTTCTCCGAGTTTTATCGTCCATCTCCAATTAAACTAGACGTAGGTCTCACCTTCCTTTAGACAGACGACGCTTGAAATTGATGATCCTCCCCTCTTTGTTTTTATTAACAGCAACTGTATATTATTTTGTTTCTTTTACAGTTTCCATTTTAGAAAGCATCGGGCCACAATTGTAGAAAGCTGCTTACAGAAGACTACGCCAAACTACTTTCTGTGTTCTTGTAGTTCAGTTCAGACGCCATCTCCACATCGAAACTTGCCTACAGTGGATCTCCTTCCTTTGTCTCTTAAATTGATGTTACAATCTGTCACTTTTCTCTGCTCATTGCTAGAATGACAAAAGAAAAGCTTAGTTGCTGTCTTCATCTTCAGACAGGCATTTAACAAAGATAATAAAACTGGTATCCTAATAAAGATGCGCGAACATGGTTATAAAATGTACAGCTTAGTATATGGACTATCTGAGTGATACATAACTATCCAAATTCAAGTAATTAAAAGACTATCTTCAAAATGTACACTTGAGGAAAAGCATCCATATAGGCTCAGCCCAGGGCCGTTTCTACCATTAGGCAAGATTAGGCGAGCGCCTAGGGCGGCAAAATTTTAAGGGCGGCAAAAATAATTTATTTGAAATCAAACAGCGAAAAAATTGAGCAAATTTGTAGAAAATAATGAAAAAGAGGAACAATGGTGGTTCTGTTGATGTCTTTAGTGTTACTATTGATTATTGATTTTTAATAATCGACCAAGAGCTAGGTTCTGTATTTCTCTTTCAACATATCTAAAAGGTAATTGCAATTCACGTTTCATTTAAAAGAGATAAGTTACTATTAATGTTATATTGTACAAGTTGCATACAAGATATTGCACAAGACACAGAGCTATATAACAGAGAAGACACAGAAACTCATTGCAGAAAGGCAACAATTAAAACGAATGGGAAGTAAGGGGACCAACACAGCATTTAAAAACTGCGCAAGAAAAGTTTGAAGAGAAATAAGAAAAGATAAAAGAAGATACATAGTAGAAACGTGTAAGGATATAAAAAACCTACAACAAGGCAGAGAAAGAGATGCATTCAAAGCAATAAGAACACTGACAAGGGAATTGGGTCCGGTTCCACATGTCATAAATAACAGAAACCAAAGACATACTGAATAGATGGAGAGAGTACTGCAGAACCATGTATGGAGATAACACAAAGCGCTCAGTTACAATCCTACCAAAGGATGAGAAAGAACCTGAACCAACATAAGAGGAAGTACGCTCTGCAATTAAAAGCCTGAAAAAGGGAAAGTCCCCAGGATGTGATGATATCCCAGCAGAGCTAATACAAGCAGGAGGAGAGGCATGTGCTTGAGTCTATCACAAGCTGTGTAAACAGATATGGCACAGTTCAGAGTGGCCAGAAGCATGGAAGTAATCAATATATATTCCCCTCCCCAAAAAAGGCAACCTGAAGCTGTACACGAACTACCGAACTATCGCACTGATCAGCCATGCTAGCAAGATACTCTTGCGAATCCTATTAAGAAGGATAGAGAAAAGGTTTGAATCTGAAATTCACGTAGTCCAGGCAGGTTTTAGGAAAGACAGAGGGACCCGGGACCACATATTCAATTTAAGAAATATCTATGAAAAATGTAGAGAGTTTAATGTAGACCTGTACACATGTTTCATTGATTATACTAAGGCCTTCGACACGGTAAAACATCAAAATCTATGGAGAATCATGAAGGAAATTGGGTTTCCTTTGCATATAGTCCATCTCATTGAAACATTATACCAAGATCAACAAGCCGCTGTCCGATTATCTGGGCAAACATCAGATTGGTTCGCAGTAGAAAAGGGAGTCCGACAGGGATGTATCTACTCACCTTATCTGAACAACATATATGCGGAATGTATAATGAGAAATGTACGAGAAGATGAGAACATTGAAAGTTTCGACCCATTTACCATTGGGGGGTACGAGATTCCAGAGTTACGATACGCAGATGACACAGTGATCCTATCAAGAAGTGCGGAAGGGCTAGAGCAGCTACTTTCAGCCGTTAATGGACATAGTAAAGATCAAAATCTGTCCATAAACATAAACAAAACAAAGATAATGACCACTGATAAAACACAATGTCAGCATACATTTACAGTGGGTGGTGAGGAAATAGATCAGGTTACACATTTTGAATATCTGATCTCCAGAATTGACAAAAATGGCGACTGCTCGAAAGAAATCAGAAGAAGACTAGCTATGGCAATACAGAGACTGAACAGCCTGAAGAAATTATGGTAGGGCACCAACAAAATGATAAAAGTAAAAGTCTTGAGAGCCTGTGTTTTTCCTGTGGCAGCTTATGTCTGTGAAGCATGGACGATTACCAAAACTTCTAGACAAAGAATCGAATCCTTCGAGTCAAAATGTTACAGAGAGATCCTCAGAATACCCTGGACAGAGAAAAGAACAAATGTAGACATTCGGCAAGAGCTGAGCATAGAGGAGAACTGGTTTATCAATTCCATTTTGGCTAGAAAATGCAAATAATTTGGTCACATTAAGAGACACAACGGTCTTGAGAGAACGGTGATGGAAGGCATGGTGCCAGGCAAAAGAGGAAGGGGTAGACCAAGAAGACGATGGCACCAAGATATCCAGGAATGCCTGAGTATGACAGTGGCGGAAGCCTGGTGTTTTGGCAAGGGAACGAGTTTCTTTCAGACAGACTGTGATGGGAGCGACGTTCTACAAAGGACATGCTACATGATGATGCATACAAGATCTCTTATATATAAAACAGTAAATCTTCTAGCCTGGATTACAGGGGGAGAGATGGAAGTAAAAGTGAGGGGGCGGCATTTTTCGATTTTCGCCAATGGCGTCAAAACACCTGGACTGACCTAGAAACGGTTCTGGCTCAGCCATTAGCTGAACATTATTTATAATATTCATAAATGGCCTGCCAGATGGTTTAAACACACGCAAAGGCATGTTTGTTGCTGATATTGGCAAATTGACAAGTGGGTCAAATCTACATCTAGCTACAGAGAAATTGACAAGAGCACGTAGGATGTTGCTTGTTTACCATGTTTTCGGACAAAACAACGAACCAACTATATAGACCCTGTGTGTTATTCTTCTCAAACTTCGATACAGAGATTCAACTTCCAATCAATATCAGATAGTGTCTTTTGATGTTTAAAAATACAAGAACATGACAAACCATCACCCGAGTGGTCCGCCGGGTCTTTTTGTATGGCAAGGACAAGAATAGCACCACTGCCTCACGGAGAGCATGTCGCAAGGAGCGAGAAACTGTGTGACATGGCGTAATACCGGCGATCGTTAGGTGGTTTGTTTAGAGCAGCATAGATGGCGCATAACAGGCTGCGTATCTACTTTGCTCTAGTGTTGCTTGCACATCTGTTAACCACCCTCCGTAAGCAATTGTCCCAACACAATTTAGTATTAAGCTGCACGAGTCTAGTCAGCTAAGCAGGAAATCCACCCCGCTACATCCAGCTCATACCAGAGCTGAGACCTGCACAATAGAATCGGCCTCTGTAGAAGTACAGGTCGATTAAGAACCCTTGGGTTCGAATCCCGCAGGTTTCTAGCGACCACTGGTCTCAAAAAAGGTGGGACCAGAGTGCCTACATCCCGAATTACATCCAGTCGTCTTGCAACTGGCCCAAGGTAGTTCGAGACCAGAGAATGAGGTTGGTGACTAATGCAGTTACTTCCTCACTATAATTCAAATACAGCGCAAGTTACATCATCAAGATATAACCGTCTGATGATATCGCCCCCATCGCTTGCTATGGGCAACTAACAGCCGATATCATGCATCCGATTTATTGAAAGGGGTGATAAACATGTAAAAACCAGCAGCAAACAAGTTACAATCTAATATCTACACCAACCAAATAACTGCTGAAAGAACAGCAGATAGGAATGAATGGACCGATTGGATTCATGGGTGACTGCATGGGCTCCAGGTGCATGGATTTCTCAACCCAATCTCAAAGATAGCATCAACAATTTCAGCCGAAGCGATCAGAGTACAATTTTCATGTTGCAGGACAAGACAGGTGACATCGAACAAACACCTACACAAAGAATAAAATATTATGTTCTGTTTGTAACAATCGACTTCACTGCACTTCGGGCATACATATAGGTGCTCAGTCTCTCACAGTGAACGGCTAAGGGTGTGGATACTGATGTTTCTTGTAGCTGGTTAATTGTACACACTTCTGCTTCGTCCTCTCTTGCGTCCCACTACGCTTAAATCTCATTTTCTTCTTCTTCTTTCTCGTTAGTCTTCAGACCTCGATTTCAATGACTCTAACGAAAGCAGGTCGACTTGAGGCTTCGTGCACTTCGGTACAGCTTCTCATGGAAGGACACTGGCTGTTGCCAAATGATACTTCTTGTATCTGTATACGATGGGCAGGACTACAAAATGTGTTCTGCTGTCATGGGGTGGGGGGGGGGAGGTGGGGGCTGTGCCACAGGTTTAAAAGTCCGTTGTGCCATTCTTAAACATTGTACAGATGACATCTGAGTCTGTTGATTTCAAAGTTCTGCAGTCTGTGGATTGCCCATTCGTCTATTGTGACGTCGGAATCAAACAGGCGGGCATTAATATACTTCAAAATGTCACTTCTAACCACATCTAGTTGTTTCTTCTTTCTTTCCGCTAATCCTTTTATTCCTTTCAGCGTCAGGTTATGAAGAGATCTCAAGAACGAGCCTGTCTGTGTGCCTCGTGAACAGTGGCATTCACCGCCTCAGATATTTCTGTAAACCACCTTTTTCATTGTCTGCCTTTATCTTTGAATCCGTTGTATCTAAATAACATTGCTTGTTGGGGAAGGGGGGGGGGGGGGGTGCTGTGTAGTGGTAATCTAATTACGAGGCCAACAAACCATTTTAGTTGCTGTCTTTTTATGTAGTCTAATGCTGGTGTTGTTCCCAATTGTCTCCTGATGTCATCGTTTCTGATCCTATTACACCTTGTTACACCCAACATTTTTCTCAGGCATTTCATTTCTGCTGTTACGATGTAGCGTTTTTCATTTGATGTTAGTGTCCAGTTTTGACATTGATAGTAGTGTCAGGACGATAATCGTGTTGTATGTATGACGGTAGTATAGTGTCAGGACGATAATCGTGTTGTATGTATGACGGTAGTATAGTGGCAGGACGATAATCGTGTTGTATGTATGACGGTAGCATAGTGTCAGGACGATAATCGTGTTGTATGTATGACGGTAGTATTGCCCAAATATCGTCAAAAAGTTGTTTTAAAAAAGCGATGAACGAAAAAAGATTTGCAAACCCATAATATGGGTTATTTTTAATTTGATTATTTATGTAGAAGATGGTTTAACAAATTGTTAGTTAGAGCTTCTTAAGTACTCTCTCCGACCAGGTGGGTTGAACCCCCACAGTTTAACATGGCGTCGTATTCATTAATCACCGGTATTCCATTCCTGCTGGGGTGGGCTCTATTTGGTTGACAATCCTTTACAGATTTGCAACCTATGTATTTCCAGTACAAAGAGGAGTAAGACAGTGATGTATCCTCTCACCTTATCTATACAAAATATATGCGGAATGTATAATGAGAAATGTTCGAGAAGATGAGAAAGATTCGACCTATTTACGATTGGCGGGTACGAGATTCCAGAGTTACGATACGCAGATGACACAGTGATGCTATCAAGACGTGCAAAAGGGCTAGAGCAGCTACTTTCAGCCGTTAATGGACACATTAAAGATCAAAACCTGTTTATAAACATAAATAAAACAAAGATAATGACCACCGACAAAACACAATGTCAGCATACATTTACAGTGGGTGGTGAGGAAATAGATCAAGTCACACATTTTGAATATCTGGGCGTCAGAATTGACAAAAATGGCGACTGCTCGAAAGAAATCAGAAGACTAGCCATGGCAATGCAGAGACTGAACAGCCTGAAAAAATTATGGCAGAGCACCAACAAAATGATAAAAGTAAAAGTCTTGAGAGCCTGCGTGTTTCCTGTGGCAGCTTATGGCTGCGAATCATGGACGATTGCCAAAACTTCCAGACAAAGAATCGAATCCTTCAAGTCAAAATGTTACAGAAAGATTTTCAGAATGCCATGGACAGTGAAAAAGACAAATATAGACATTCGGCAAGAGTTGACAATAGAGGAGAACTGGTTTATCAATTCCATTTTGGCTAGAAAATGTAAATACTTAGGTCACATCAAGAGACACAACGGTCTTGAGAGAACGGTGATGGAAGGTATGGTGCCAGGAAAAAGAGGCAGGGGTAGATCAAGAATATGATGGCACCAAGATATCCAGGAATGTCTGGTTGTGACTGTGGCGGAGGCTGGAGTTTTGGTAAGGGAACGAGTTTCTTTCAGACAGACTGTGATGGGAGCGACGCTTTATAAAGGACATGCTACATGATGATGTATTTGGTATGTGACGCTGACACCACAGTCGGAGCGTATTACTCATTACAGAAACCTGCACTTTCCGCGATATAAGGGAGAGAACCCACATATCGGTTTGTATCGAGCATCAACATTGAAGAAATATCACGTCTATAGAAAGAGACTACTGGTTGTTAACTACATCACTTCTATAGAAAGAGTCTAGACTAACTTAACGTAATGTATTTATACTGGCTTAGAAGACTCTGCAGTCTGTATACAACCAGTTTAATTTACATTACCTTGCTCTAAAAACTATGTACATCCAATCTATTCTTAAATGCATTAATTGTCCCTGCCTCCGCTACTTCCTGTGGCAATGCATTCCCCACTCTCTGACTAAAAAAATATTTCCTAATATCTGATCTGGACTTTTCTTTAATTAATTTGTAGCTATACCTGCTTGTTCTTGTGGGTGGTTGTATTTTGAAAAAAAACGTTTTATAGTCTAATTTATCCGTTCCTCTGATCATCTTTTAAACCTGTATTAAGTCACCTCGGATTCTTATATTTCCTAGACACTGTAAACCAGTTTCTCTGAGTCTTTCCTCATAACTAATTCTGGAATCCCACTATCATCTTTATCGCTCTTTTTTAATCTTTTCCAGCATGTTTCCTTTCCTATCCCATCTACGATAAGGACTCCACACCTGTACACAGTACTTTCCTATCCCATCTACGATAAGGACTCCACACCTGTACACAGTACTTTCCTATCCCATCTACGATAAGGACTCCACACCTGTACACAGTACTTTCCTATCCCATCTACGATAAGGACTCCACACCTGTACACAGTACTTTCCTATCCCATCTACGATAAGGACTCCACACCTGTACACAGTACTTTCCTATCCCATCTACGATAAGGACTCCACACCTGTACACAGTACTTTCCTATCCCATCTACGATAAGGACTCCACACATGTACACAGTACTTTCCTATCCCATCTACGATAAGGACTCCACACCTGTACACAGTACTTTCCTATCCCATCTACGATAAGGACTCCACACCTGTACACAGTACTTTCCTATCCCATCTACGATAAGGACTCCACACTTGTACACAGTACTTTCCTATCCCATCTACGATAAGGACTCCACACCTGTACACAGTACTTTCCTATCCCATCTACGATAAGGACTCCGCACCTGTACACAGTACTTTCCTATCCCATCTACGATAAGGACTCCACACCTGTACACAGTACTTTCCTATCCCATCTACGATAAGAACTCCACACCTGTACACAGTACTCCAATCTAGGTCTAACTAATGCGTTATACAGTTTGACTATCACTTCGTTGCTCATATGTTAAATATGTCTTTTTATCATACCTAACATTGCATTTGCCTTTTTCACTGCTACCTGGACTTGCTCACTCACCTTACCTGTATGATCTATTATAACCCCCAGGTTATACTACTGGTTTATTGACTCTACCACGTCTATAAAAAGAGTGTAAACTACTAGTTTATTGACTCTACAACTTCTATAGAAAGAGTGTAGATTACTAGTTTGCTGACTCTATCACTTCTATAGGAAGAGTGTAGACTACTAGTTTGCTGACTCTACCACTTCTATAGAAAGAGTGTAGACTACTGGTTTGCTGACTCTATCACTTCTATAGAAAGAGTGTAGACTACTGGTTTGCTGACTCTACCACTTCTATAGAAAGAGTGTATACTGGTTTGTTGACTCTATCACTTCTATAGAAAGAGTGTAGACTACTGGTTTGCTGACTCTACCACTTCTATAGAAAGAGTGTAGACTACTGGTTTGCTGACTCTACCACTTCTATAGAAAGAGTGTAGACTACTGGTTTGTTGACTCTACCACTTCTATAGAAAGAGTGTATACTGGTTTGCTGACTCTATCACTTCTATAGAAAGAGTGTAGACTACTGGTTTGCTGACTCTACCACTTCTAAAGAAAGACTGTAGACTACTGGTTTGCTGACTCTACCACTTCTATAGAAAGAGTGTAGACTACTGGTTTGCTGACTCTATCACTTCTATAGAAAGAGTGTAGACTACTGGTTTGCTGACTCTACCACTTCTATAGAAAGAGTGTAGACTACTGGTTTGCTGACTCTACCACTTCTATAGAAAGAGTGTAGACTACTGGTTTGCTGACTCTATCACTTCTATAGAAAGAGTGTAGACTACTGGTTTGCTGACTCTACCACTTCTATAGAAAGAGTGTAGACTACTGGTTTGCTGACTCTACCACTTCTATAGAAAGAGTGTAGACTACTGGTTTGCTGACTCTATCACTTCTATAGAAAGAGTGTAGACTACTGGTTTGCTGACTCTACCACTTCTATAGAAAGAGTGTAGACTACTGGTTTGCTGGCTCTACCACTTCTATAGAAAGAGTGTAGACTACTGGTTTGCTGACTCTATCACTTCTATAGAAAGAGTGTAGACTACTGGTTTGCTGACTCTATCACTTCTATAGAAAGAGTCCATCACATGTGATGCAAGCCACTCTCTCTGGTTAGCCATTTGGAAAATCTTTTCCTTTTGCTCTGTTCACCTATATGAGTGAATGAGTGACTTGCGCAGTGATTTAGAATAAAGTGAGGAAGATTTACGTAATTTACCAACCTCACTTCGTTCTGAGCTACCTTTGGCGAGACAATTGGAGATAGCACAAAAAATTCAGACTTTTCCTCAGGGTTTACTCCTGAAGCCTTTCTCGTTGTTGTTTTGAGAGCCGACAATGAGTAGGTTTATTCTTTTGTACGCCCTGAAAAGGATGTTAAGTGATTGTAGTAGCTTTATTCACATCCATGGTGTGCTGATGAAGGTGGTTCTCCATTGTGCTATGCTTGGCTTCATCTGCATGTCACTCACTACTACGGGGATCACATCAATTCCTCACCTTGTTTGCCAGGCTGCCATGAAAACAGCCCGTTTCCAGGGAGGGCTACGAGGAAGCCGAGCTGAGGGTGTTGGCCAGTTTATTTTGCCTGACCCTGACTAATTTGTCTGATCAGTATGTTGTACCTGACGAGATGTTAATCTTCCTCCCCGGTCTTTCTTGTAAACAGGTATCGCACAAGCAGCAGCGGTTTGACATCTAATAGCTTGGGATTGTAGGATGACCAGTAGTGTAGACCAGTGTTTCTCAACCTTTTTTACACTCACCAACTGGTGAAATTAGGAAAAATTGTTCACGGAGAGATGAAAACAGGAAAAATTGTTCACGGAGAGATGAAAACAGGTAAAATTGTTCACGGAGAGATGAAAACAGGAAAAATTGTTCACGGAGAGATGAAAACAGGAAAAATTGTTCATGGAGAGATGAAAACAGGAAAAATTGTTCACGGAGAGATGAAAACAGGAAAAATTGTTCACGGAGAGATGAAAACAGGAAAAATTGTTCACGGAGAGATGAAAACAAGAAAAATTGTAACAGACATGTGAAAACATGAAAAATTGTAACGGACAGGTGAAAACATAAAAAATTGTTCACGGAGAAATGAAAACAGGAAAAATTGTTCACGGGCAGGTCCAACATGAAAAATTGTTCACGGAGAGGTGAAAACAGGAAAAATTGTTCACGGAGAGATGAAAACAGGAAAAATTGTTCACGGAGAGATGAAAACAGGAAAAATTGTTCACGGAGAGATGAAAACAGGAAAAATTGTTCACGGAGAGATGAAAACAAGAAAAATTGTAACAGACATGTGAAAACATGAAAAATTGTAACGGACAGGTGAAAAGTTGAAAAATTGTAACGGACAGGTGAAAACATGAAAAATTTTCACAGACCGCTCAGACAAAAAAAAATCCCCCATTATTTATATATATTTTGTCTATTGGTTGTTAAAGCTAATATTATCAAATGAAAATTATATAGCCATTTAAAATAATTAGAATTGGAGCAGTAAATAGATAAGGGGTTCAGCTGAAATACCCTTTTTTCCGGACCGGATAAAAATTTATGTGGACCAGCAGAGGTCTGAGGACCAGCGATTTGGAATCACTGGTGTAGACTACTGGTTTGTACTCCATCACTTCTTTGGAATCATCTTGATCTTGATGACATGTTCCTCAGCGTAGCCGCGGGTTCCAA
The DNA here is from genome assembly GCA_036924085.1 of Ariolimax columbianus. NCBI lineage: Eukaryota > Metazoa > Mollusca > Gastropoda > Stylommatophora > Arionidae > Ariolimax > Ariolimax columbianus. The sequence continues at coordinate 64,843,240 of JAVGWX010000014.1, forward strand.
CTTCGTCTCCAGCGGATCCTGTCTTCTTGAGCCACAGAAGTCCAGTGCGTGGTAAGTGCTCCGCTAGAGGCATCTCGGATGTTGCAGCGTACAGCATGGAAGTCTGACCAACGCATTGCAGGTCTTCCCTGCGGTCTCTTCTTACCTCGGGGGTACTAGACTGCTGTCACTGTGCTCCATCGACAATCGCTTCGTCGCAATATGTGACCTGCCCATCTATGTTTTGCCTTGTCTGCATGGATTACCGCATCCTTCTCCTGGGACAATCGTCTTATGTCAGAATTGTGGAGACCTTGCATACGGTGGTTTCGGAGAGTGATTCCGACCAAGCATTTCTTAAGAGAGGCCTGGGTCACTCTCAATTTGTCCTCTTGAGTTTCCATGTCTCTGCACCATAGCACGTCGCTATGGAATGATGTTTAGAGGAAATGAAGGATCAGATTTTAAGTCAACCAACATACACATAGCACAATTCAGCATAACATACAATACAATAAACTTACAGAGAACAGATAATTTCTAGGGATGAAAACCCCAATATTTTATAGCAGCCCTCAAAATAAATAAACTTAAAAAATAAAATTATGCATAAAATACACAATGTAAACTTGATAAAATATACACCATGGCATGTATGGCCCTGTAAATGATTCACCAACTAAATAAACGTATATAGAAAAGGTGCAATATGGTAAAATATCATCATAATATAAACCAGTAATTTTGTAATAGTACCCTCTAAAATAATGATAACCCAAAATATACAAATTATTCCAACAAAATCATTATGATTGTGTAGAACATTTTTTGCAGAATGTCGCTCTCATCACAGACCATTTGAAAGAAACTCAATCTCTTGCCAAATCTCCAAAGCCATGCCCAAGCATTCCTCGACATCTTGGTGACACCGCCTTCTTGGTCTGCCTCTTCCTCTCTTGCCCGGCACCACACCTTCTATTACCGTTCTCTCAAGGCCATTGTGTCTTTTGATGTGGCCAAAGTATTTCAATTTTCTGTTCATGATGGAATTTATGAACCGGTTCTTCTCTATGCCCAACTCTTCTTCTTCTTCTTCTTTTGTCCTACTGCTCTTACCTTGCGGCGTCGCAGAGAGGAGGTATGAGTAGATTTCTGTTTTGCGCTAGGAGGGAGGCTTGTGTGGTTGTCATATTGAACTTTTGGAGAGTTTCCTTGACCCCTTCGATCCAACGACGTCGTGGTCGCCCTTTTGCTCGAGGACCATCCACCTTCAAGAAATATGATTTCACTGTTGGTTGTTCATAATGCATTCTAGTCAGATGCCCGAACACTTTACCCTCTGTGCTTCAATATAGTGGTATACTGGTGAAGTCCCCACTATTTTTCTAAGCGCATCGTTACTGATTCTGTCCCAAATCGTCTTTCCTGCAGCATTTCTGATCCCTCGCATCTCACAAGTCTCAATCTTACACCTATGCCTGTCTAGTAGTGTCCATGTTTGACACTGACAACACAGCGTAGGGATGATCAAGGTGTTGATTAACTTCTGTTTTGTGGCCATGGCGACATTTCGGTGTTTCAGTTGAATGCCTGCAATCTTCTTTTTTTTTCTGTCCATGTTATTCTGAGGACTTTTCTATAACATTTTGACTCGAAGGACTCTATTCTCTTCCTAGAGCATTAGATAAATTACCATGTTTCGCAGCCAAATGCTGTAATGGGATAAAACATATGGTCTCAAAATGTTCACTTTTGTTGGTTAGCTGATATTCTGCTAGTTTCCACAGGTTGTGTCGCCTCTGCATCGTTATTGCCAATCTCCTTCTGATTTCCTTTGAGCAGTCGCCATTATTGTCAATTCCGATTCCCAGATACTCGAAGTTCGTTACCTGTTTTATATCCACACCCCTGAATTTGAATTTACATTGACCTTTTGTTTTATCTACAAAATCACATAATGCAAATTTATTGAACAACAAGTATTGGAATGTATAACCTCCCTAGTAATCCTTTAATTAAATACAACCACAACAGAACTATCAAATGTGAAAAGTGAGATAAGAACTTTGGCAGGTGAGAAAAGTAACAGAAAAAGAATGTCTAAATTGTTATCACTCCAGACCACACCCCTGAGTGTCATCTATGTACACACCGATATGAAACCGTTGGTCATTATCATTTTGAGTGCTCAGCGCCCAACGATTTTAGGAAAAAGCTTCTTCTTTCGTGGCCAGATCCATGGAACACTTTGTATGGAACTAGACTTCTTCTTCTTCTTCTTCGTACGCAGTCAGACAGTAACCATTATCTTTTCGAAAAAAGCGGCGGTCATCCTGAGGCTGTCGACACTGCCATAGAGCTTGTCTTGCAGTTCCACTGGTGATGGCCACATCTGCTCTCTCTGATCCTCGTATGTCGGGCAGTTCTGCAGCAGATGTTCAGCGGTCATTTTACCGGTACCGCACGGGCATTCGTCGGTACCACCTATCTTCAATTTGTTGAATAGGTGGTATCTCAGTCTATTGTGGCCAGTGCGAAGTCTGAAGACAACGACCTGCTCTCTTGTGTTCAACTGGTAATAGGCATCGTTTTTGGTGTAACCAGTATGTTCGGTTTCCCATTTGGTTATGCATCTGGCTTTGATAAGCCATTTTGACTCTTCGTTTTGACTCTTCGTACGTCATACTGGAACTAGACAACAGCTGATAAACACGTGCAGATACCATTACAGGGCATTGGGTCAAACAACAACATCACTACAGACAATAATATGAGTAATAGTTGCCAATCGCAAGTAAATATGGCGACAGAATCAGATTAGTGCTGCAGGATATGAACTAATGACTGTAAGGGCAGCCAGTAAATCATACTTGGCTAATTGCGGGGACGGTGTGGGCTAGTAGTTAAGTGACATGGCTGACAACCCGAAGTTGCTAGGTTCGATCCCCATCACAGCACCGGCCGTTACCCCGGGGAAGCAAACCCTTAGAAAATGCAGGAGAAAGCAAACCTTCATTTAAATCCGTGTATAGGTCAGGTGCACTGGGCAAAATAAAAACATATTGCAACACACACCGGTTTGGTAAATAGAGAAATAAGACGAACGCGCAAAAAAATATAAAAAATACCTGGCTGTTTGCATCAGGGCCAGCAAACCATAGCTGACCAAGACTCAATTTCATCTCCACATAGTGGCCCTGGATGCAGGCTGCACTAGTCACTAGTGTAGTCTGGTCAAGGGATAGAGATCGCAGTGGGAAAGCAAATCCTGCACTCAAAGATGCCAGCTGAAATTGGATGTGTTGGGCCGAAAAGGCACAGATATCGCAGACTCTCTGTAAACTGTGACACAACATCACAACTCCCTTTTTCAGGACAAACCCAGAAGAAGAATATGATTAAGGGATGCAGCACAGTGAATGAGCAGATAGCAGTCAGTGACTCAGACTCTGTCAGTTGAGCCGAAAGACACATATCGCAGCCTCGCTGTAAACTACAACACAATGTCTTTTTCAGGATGAACGCAGAAAAAGAAGAATATGGCTGTTCATTCCTGGCATGACTGACTCTGCCATATTTTTTGACACACATGTGAGGAGTCGGGGTGTGTTCTGGTTTTTTTGTGCCTCTGGCTTTCTCTGAGCCTCAGCGATGATATTTTGCTCTGAGCACCATTTGTGATGCTATCGTGCCAGGTGAAATATGTATTTCCTGTATCAAGGCAGGGGGTGACAAATTTGACTATGTGCCAGGTAAAAAATGTAGTAGCCAGGTGTAGTGCTTAACTTAACTTAACTTCTTTATACTGGTTTAGAAGACCCTGCAGAGTCTGTATACAACCAGTTTCATTTACATTACCTTGCTTTAAAAGCAATGCACATCCAATTTATTCTTAAATGCCTCCACTACCTACCGTGGCAATGCATTCCAAGCATTCACCACTCTCTGAATAAAAAAATATTTCCTAATATCTAATCTGGACCTCTCTTTAGTTAATTTGTAGCTATGCCCTCTTGTTCTTGTGTGTGGTTGTAATTTGAAAAACTTGTTATAGTCTAATTTATCCATTTCTCTGATTATCTTATAAACCTGTATTAAGTCACCTCAAATTCTTTTCTCTTGCTGAATGGAAAGTTCCTCGCAAGGTTGTGAAACATATCGGAGGGTATGGCTGAATCTGCTTCAAAATCTTAATTTTAAATGTGCAAAGTTTATTTTCAAAGTAAAGGTAAAAGACATTTCATGGCAAAAATTACTGTCAGGGATGAAGATAACTCTTCATGTACTAAGCTGCAGCCTATGGGAGGTGGGATGGCCAGTTCCCTTCCTAGCTGTTTTCACCTCCCCCAACTGGGAAGGAAGGCTAATGTCTGGTTAGGCATGATATACTGATTAGAAATGTTAGTCAGGGTCAGGCAAAACATACTGGCCAAGACCCACCCGCACCTCATCTTCCTCATAGCCCTTCCTGGAAACGGGCTGTTTTCATGACAGCGTGGCTAACAAAGTGAGGAATCGACGTGATCCGTAGTAGTCAGCGACACGTAGATGAAGCCAAACATAGCACAACCACCTAGATGACCCCGGTCCACTTTTATCAGTATGCTCGGAATGTGAGGAAAGCTACTGCAACTTGCCACTTAACGTCCTTATCAGGGCGCATATTAGAGTAAACCTACTCGTTGTGGACAGCAACAACCACATCCCCCAACCCATATGTCAGGTACAAATTTATAGCTGAGTTGACTAGAGGAGCGGTCGTACCAGGCACGAACCACGGACTAGATTACGTTTTTCTGTTTGTCCATGAACTCGAACCCCTGGTAAGTTGTAATCCCTGCTCACTATCAACTAGGCTACACACTCCATTTTCAAAGTAATGCTGACCTATTTCTGTTTTTCCTTATTTGTGTCATGCCTTAGCAGCTGGATAACATAACACCGACAACATGACCTTGACAAGTAGGTGGGAGGAGAGAAACAAATGAGAAAATATACTATTTTGTGCTCCTTTAAGCTGAGGAAGAGAAATACTGGATGTGGGAAGTTGTGCAATTAAATAAAATACTTGTTCTGAAATGTAAGATGCCATAGCAAAATTTCTAGGCAACCTGGCACCCAGGACTTGTGGACAAGTGGCACCCAGGATTTAACTTAACGGCTTTATACTGGTTTAGAAGACTGTAGTCTGTATACAACCAGTTTCTTTGAGGCTGGTTGTTACTGATGTGCGAGTCAATCTTAATAGACTAAAATACTAGAGCTAAGTAGACCCGCAGCCAGTCAATCACCATGTACAGCTGCTCTTAACAAACCACCTGGGGAAAGGTACAAATAACTTGGGTGATGTTGAATTTTTTTAAAATTTGAATTTCTAACTGTCAAGAAATTTTGAACGTGCTCGACACTGAACACGGGAGTACGATCTCACAACCTAGAGATCTGGGGAATTTTTACCAGAAGATCCACGTGAAAAAAATCCTGGTCTCCAGCGTGATTCGAACACGCGACCTCCAGCATCCGAGACGGAACCTTACCTTGAGATCACTGAGTCGTGTCCTGGCATGGGGAATAAATAAACTAGTATGTATTGTAGCAATTGTGGCACCATAGCAGACGTGGCTGGGCGGGGATGAATTGTTAAAGACATTGCTTTACTAGGTCCTGTGTTTTTAGGTGGGGTGACTGGTCTCTGTCCTTACTGCCTTAATTTCCCTAATGATAAGTCGGGTACCCATTTACTGCTGGATAGACTAGAGTCTGACTAGTCCTATATACACTCAATTCAATACTTGGGCACCCACATCAGTTCTGGTTGGAGATGCACATGAAATAAAGAACAGAATAACAAAAGCAAAATTAGTCATCCAGAGCATGAGCGGAATCTTGTGCAACAAACGCATATCACTGGAATTAAGGAAGAGAGATCTTGGATGTTACATGGAACCAGTACTGACATACGGCAGCGAGTCATGGACAATCAGAAGACAAGTACAGGAATCATTAGAGGCAACAGAAATGTGATTTTTTTCCTGAAAAAAGTAGAAAATTCTACGGACTGCAAAGAAATTGAATAATGTGTGGAATGATGAAGCACAGACACAGCAATCAGCCTTTTCTGGCATATCATGAGAAGAACACACAACGACAACAGGCAGAATTGCAGGCAAGACGGACAGAGGTAGGTAAAGAGAGAGAAAGTATTGGACAGCTCGAGGGAATGGCATGGGAGGTGATCAACGCTGGAACCAATAAATGACACTCGTGACAAGAGGTCCATGACCCTTAACTGACATGGCACTTGATGATAATGTTGAGACTAGAGTATGTTGAGAGCAAGGGTTCAACTCTGTACCTTTGCAGCAAGAAGCGAGTGTTCTACCTGAGTAGCTGAGAGATTTAGAGTAATCAAAAAACAATGTACATTTTTTAAAAACAATATCGCACAACATAATTTGTTCCCTCAATATTTAAACAAAATCACACAGCATAATTTTTGTTCTCAATATTTCAACAAAATCACACAACATAACTTTTTTCTCAATATTTAAACAAAATCACACAACATAACTTTTTTCTCAATATTTAAAGAAAATCACACAACATAACTTTTTTCTCAATATTTAAACAAAATCACACAACATAAATTTTTTCTCAATATTTAAACAAATTCACACAACATAATTTTTTTCTCAATATTTAAACAAAATCACACAACATAATTTTTTTCTCAATATTTAAACAAAATCACACAACATAACCTTTCAAACAAAACCGAACCTTTTACATTTTGTAAAAAAGTAATAACAGAACTGACAATACAAACAATGCTTTGTTCATGAGAGGTCTAAAGATATAAATGAGAATGAACAAGAACTCACAAACAAAAAAAGTGCAAAATTACTTAGCAAACATTGCACTTTTTTGTTCATACATTCTTGAAAGTAAATTTAAATTATCCTCAGTATTTGAAGATAAAGTTAATATGATATTTCCCATTGTTTTAAAGGAAAGTTAATTTTGACTATTCTGAATATTACAAGAGAAAGTTAATTTTGACTATCCTCAATATTAAAAGAGAAAGTTAATTTTGACTATCCTGAATATTACAACAGAAAGTTAATTCTGACTATCCTCAACGTAACAACATAAAGTTAATGTTAAATATCCCTAATATTACAACTGATAGCAAAATGTTAAATATACCCAATGTTACAATAACAAGTTCACAACCCTTTTCTCTCCATCTACCTGATCCTCAAATATACAAGAAAGCAAATGCTAAATATATAACAAGCAACAAAAACAATTTTAATGAAAATTGTAAAAATATATTCAATGTTCAAACCAAGAACAAAGATTAAATATACAATAATTCGCCCATCTTTGTCGATAAGGACCACCAACATTATCGTGTGTCATGCTGCCTCCTTGAGTATGTGAGTGCGCTCATGGCTGATCAAGCCAATGCGAGCGCAGAAAACTCTATGACACGACTGGCAAACATAGTCCGCAGCTGCCTCTGGTAATCCCTATGCTCGGGAACGGCGTGGCCTAGTGGTTAAGTGGCACGGCTCACAACCAGAAGGTGCTTGGTTCGATCCTCAACACAGCACCGGCCGTTACCCCGGGGAAGCAAACCCTTAGAAAATGCAGGAGGAAGCAGAGCCTTGCGTAAAATGCATGCTGAAGTCGGATACACTGGGCCTACAGGCGCAAAATAAAAACCACAGTGTAACGCACACCCGCCTTGGGGATTAGAGAAATAAGGCGAACGCAGAAACAAAAAAACCAAACAAAAAAAACAAAATCCCTCTGCTCTAGGCGACCCGAATGCACATCTATCTTTGGCCGACTGAACACGGATGCTATTGCTGGTTTCTGTTTTTGATTCTAAGAATCGACATCACTGCACTTTGGGCATACCCATAGGTGCTCAGTCTCTCTCATCAAATGGTGTACGGTATGGATGCTGATGGTCCCTGTAGCTCGCTGGTTGTACATTCACCTGCGCCGTCCTCTCATGCGCCCCACTCCAATCAAACCTTGTTTAATGTTGAAACTTTGCAGTCTGTGGATTGCTGCTTCATCTATTGCAGTGCTCTCATCTAGCAGGCAGTCATTGATTGATTTCAAAATGTCACTTCTATCCATCACTAATGTACCCATGATGGGAGCTTGTGAAGCCAAGATGTCAGCTCTTTCATTGCCCTCAACCCCTTGATGAGCAGGATAGTAGATCAATGTCAACGCCTGGAGGTCTCAGGCCTTTACAGCTGCTATCCACTCGTACCTAAGCCATCCCTTCTGTATTTTCTGAAGTACAGCTTGCACATCTGTCACGATGACTGCCCTTTTTATAGAAGTCTCAGATATCCATTTCAGTGGTAAGGTCACTGCTTCCGTCTCCATTCTCATATTGGAGGTTGTTGACATATATGCCCTACTGCGCTCAGCAACGACCTCTCCTCTCACTCTAGCCAAGAAACCCCAGCCTGATGTCCCACTACGCACGACTGATCCGTCGGTGTATATGACAGCGTCACTCTCCTAGGTGTTCTAAGTTATCAGCTGATTTACCTCGTGCTCTGCTCTCCCCTTGCTGGTTTCAAAACTGTCTATGACTGCTGCTCTCTTTTGGGTTGAGCGATTTTGAGCCAGGTTTCCCCAGTTGTTGAGGTCTATTTGACAGAACTTAACCTTTACCGCACTCTCGGCGTATGGATTCCTCCGTACTCAGCCTTCATTTTTATTCATGAATGACCAAGAACGAAGACCTTAGAAATATACATTTTTTTATGCTGACTAAGCCACGTCCATCTGCACAGCTTTCTTGCCAGTTAAAATATTATATGTTAGATTACAAATTAATTTTAAATAATTTATCATGGGGACGGCGTGGCCTAGTGGTTAAGTGACACGGCTCACAACCCAAAGGTGCTGGGTTCGATCCCCATCACAGCACCAGCCGTTACCCCGGGGAAGCAAACCCTTAGAAAATGCAGGAGGAAGCAGACCCTTACATAAAATGCATGCTGAAGTCGGATGCATTGGGCCAACAGGCGCAAAATAAAAACCACAGTGCAACGCACACCGCCTTGGGGAACGCCAAAAATAAAACAAACAAAAAATTATTTATCTTCTTATTACGCAGATTGGAAACAGCCCATTTTTTTAGATGGGTGAATTGGGTTGTTGAAAAAGATCTTTATGGGGTAGATCTGTTTATTTCGATGTAATAAGTATGTTTGAAATGACAACTAACAGTTGTGCTGATATTATAAACACAGTATCAATATTTTGTTGTCATTTCAATGGATTTATAGAGGAGCGACTTTTGATTACCGGTAAGTCCAAATCTGTGTGCTTTGTTTCACAAAATTTCACCATCTTCTTGTATCTCAGAAACTAACAAACCCACAAGAAAAACAATAACACCTACAAGTTCCTTATTCATTTATGTCTTTACAAACAGATAGGTTACATGCTCTCAAATCGAACATACTTGGTGAAATATGAAAAAATGTGAAAAATGTTGCTGGCGTGGTAAAGGATCTCCTTGAAATGCTTTTTTGGGCATCCCTGTGATTTTTGATTTTTTTTGGCATTCGCCTAATTTTTCTGATCCCCATGGCAGTGTGCGTTGCAGTGTGGTTTTTATTTTGCGCCTGTCGTCCCAATGCATCCGACTTCAGCATGATCCCTGTGATCATTTTCTTTCACTCAATTCACTACACAGGAACCTCTTTGGAAGCCTTTCGCTTGACATTTGAGCAACGGTCTGAGTTGGGTTTTCTGTTAAATATAAAACATGTAACAAAAACACTGGAAAGTAAAACTGTAAAAACATATCTAATGTTGTTAAATATCCACTATGTTACAATACAAAATAAACATAACAAAACAATAAAGTCTTTCCCAGCAAGATGGATAATTGGCCATTTTGACACGGCATAAAGAATTTAATTTTGATGTCGTTTCTTTTCAAGTTCAATGTTAAACAAAACAATTACAAATAATAACTGCCAAATTAAAAGCTATTTTAATCAAATCAGGTAGGAGAGGGTAGTGGGCTAGTGTTTAAGTGACATGGCTCAAAAAACAAAGGTGCTGGGTTCGATCCTCATCACAGTACCGGCTGTTACCCCGGTGAAGCAAACCCTTAGAAAATGCAGGAGGAAGCAGACCCTTACATAAAATGCATGCTGAAGTCGAATGCACTGGGCTGACAATTGCAAATTAAAAACCACAGTGCAACGCACACCGCCTAGAGGAATTGAGAAATAAGGCGAACGCAAAAACAACTCCCCCCCCCCCCCCCCCCCCCCCCCAAAAAAAAATTAGGAAGGAAAGGTTCCATAGCTTAGACAAACAGCTTTCATAGAAGCAACAGCTCCATCAAAAAACAACTGCTGTCTTGTGGGTTACATTGGCTACAAAGATAGTCTTAAACAATAGCACCCTGAAGATGGATGAACTCGGACTCTTGGCACAGATCTATCTATCTATCTGTCTGTCTGTCTGTCTGTCTGTCTGTCTGTCTGTCTGTCTGTCTGTCTGTCTGTCTGTCTGTCTGTCTGTCTGTCTGTCTGTCTGTCTGTCTATCTATCTATCTATCTATCTATCTATCTATCTATCTTCAGTTCACTTGTATTGTTAAACGTCGTGGCGAGGTGTGACCTCCTTTGTTGCATTAATGTTTAGCAGACGAAAATCTGCTAGTGACTTGCTAGGTCAATCCCAGTATCTGTTACCAACCATTGGAGATTCCGTGGCGAAGTGGTTAAGTCGTCGGCCTCGTGATCAGGTGGTGTGGGTTCGACTCCGGACCCCACCGTCTTTTTCACGGGTGCTTGATGCAGAGTCCCCTGCATCTCATAGTCGCTCCCTAGTCGTCCTGTCCTTGACTTGCCACTGGGATCGGGCTGCTCGAGACGAGAGATTGAGGATAAAAAAAGCCCAGTTAATCCTTACTAAAAATAGCGCTAGCAAAATTGATTATGCCATCATCGTATACGATGGACGGTGGCCTTTCCCTTTCCAACCATTAGGTTGGTAGCCCCTGGAATATATGATCACCTATTTTGAAGACTGGTGGTGGTGGAAGCGTAAATTAGAGCAACATAGACTCACAGTCTGCCAGGCCTCATCTATGACGCTCTGCTAACCACATAAGCAAAACATGATATTATAGCCCCACAGTCCCCTTTTTGCGACATGTTCTCCGTAGGACGAGAATCACTAAAATAATTTGAGTAGATTTTTAACTTGAATTTTGCCCGAGCAGCGGCAGTTAAGCCTACTCTTTTAGATTCACAACTGCCAAGAAATTTTACTGGGCGCCCCACTGCACACAGGTGTCTGATCTCACTACTCAGAGATCAGGGGTTGATTCACCGGTTGGTCCACGTGAAAAAATCCCACAGAACATAGCACAATAAACAAGCAAATGTCTGGAACCAACAACGCATCAGTGTCACCACCAATTCTAGTGTATCATGCTGTAATGTTAACCACTCTGTTGCACATCTGCAAAACATGGACAGTGTAAAGTAGACATGCCAGACAGCCCACATGATCAGGTGGGAGGACAAAGTGCCCAACTCTGAAATTCTTAGCCAGTCAAACATGCTGAGCATCCATATGCTTCTGCACAACGTCAAATAAAATGGATGGGACATTTCCGATGAGCGCCTCTACAAGAAGATGTTACCCTTTACGACGCGCACGTCGAGTCTGTCCGACTGGTGTCATGAAACCGAGGCACGATGTCGAGTCTGTCCGACTTATGTTGCCGTTGCATAGTGGCGTCCGTTCTAATCAAACTTCAAAACAAAACAGCTACATAGTAATAGTCTGAACAATAATGCTCTTTAATTGTAGAGTTCCAACTTCCGTAATGTACGGTCAGATACCACAAATGGCATTTCTGCGGCTCGACCGGGCCGGGCTGTGACGCAAGCCCCAGGTCCCAGCCATGTCGTAGCCTCCCATCACAGCGGTGCTGAGATTTGGGAAGGGGTTCTGGCTTAGAGGCGTTCGGCCGTAGTCCCTCAGATGGTAGCTTCGCACCATTGGCTTATCAGCCAAGCACGTGGACCAAATGTCAGCGACCTGTGATTTCTCTCGAAGGAGTGCATTTGACCAGGGGACAAGCCTGGTCACGGCACGGAGATGGTGTTCGCCTGGTGTGCGGACATATCTCATGGTCAAGGGTTGAGTCTCAGCAGTTCGCAGTGAGGTAGCTGATCTACTGCTTAGGGCACCCCGACCGAGAACTAAGTCTTCTACAAATGGTTTCATACCTAATCGCCGTATGGGGTGAATATCGAGCAGCTTCCCGCCCGCTTTGATCGGCGGACGGCAGAGACCTCATTCTGCGGCTCGACCGGGCGGGGCTGGAGCCGGAGCCCCAGGTCAAAGGCAAGGGTTCGACTTCATTGCCTCGGGTTTCCCCATATGGCTCATTCTCTCTCAGCAGAAAAGTATCCCGCCTGCCGAGAGCATCCCATAAAACATGAACTTCGTAACTCCAGCGATAAACCCAGGGATCTCCGTAAAAATTTACATCATGAACCGACTGTCGCAGGTTGAATTCGAACCCCAACGGTCTGAACACGACAAACGGCTTGACCACTTTGAGCAACCCCGAGTAGATAGCAAACGCCTTTCATTTTCCACCCATTGTCGAGACACGGCGCTGCAACGTTTTTTTTTATATATGACCAAACAGGGCTACTGTAGATCAACTCAAATCAAGTGTTTGTTATGATGATTACGTCCCATCCTTCTACGCAAGTTTGACCAGCGGGAAGCCTTTTGTGTTAGATTAAAATGAGTTTGAGACACTTTATTATTGTCTTTAGGCAGATTGGAGCCAGCGCAGTATTGATAATGGTGAAGTTAAGTTGTTGCAAACGATCTTTGTGTGGTTGATCTGTTTAGTTTGTTTATGTAAAAGAAATAAATACGTTGTTAGTGTAAAGTAACAGATATTCAGGCCGTGTTCAGAACACTATCAGTGATGTGTGGTGATTTCAATGGATGTAATGAGGAGTGACGCACCAAATCGGTAAGTCTGGCTTGGCTTCGTTCGTTTGTAAACCTCCTGCTACCAAACCCTGACAGGGCTTAAGTAGCAGAATGTAGTCCAGAGAATAGAATGCGTTGTGTTGTAGTTTACAGCTTAACTGCGATATTTGCACCTTTCGGTCGAATACATCCGACTACAGCCAGCATTTTTTTAGTACCGGGTTAGCATTCCCTCTTCGATCCCTTCTCTTTATCCAGTCTGCTCTGTTGCAGCCTGTTATCCAGGATCACCGCGTGGAGGTGTAGAAGGGTCTTGGCAGCTCTGGTTCGCTGGCCCTGACGTTAGCAGTCAGCTATAGGTGGCTGACAACTGCAGCTTATGCGCCGCTTAGCATATGAATCGAATCGGTAAGTCTTGAGTGCTTTATTTAAGAACATTTTCACCTTTAATTTCTTGTATCTCCAAACTAACACCAACACGTTCTTTTTTTTTGTTTTGTCTCTACACACAATAAAATCATATCTATAGACAAACAAAAAACAAGGCTACAGGCTGTCAAAGTCAACAAGCATAGTAAAATGTGACGCCCTAAAAATGATGCGGTAGCAGATGAAGTAGCAAAAATTAGCATGCGGATTGGTTAAGGTTAAGTTACAACAAACATTAGGACATAATGTAGATTGTTTCCTGGTATTTCTACCATTTAAAATAAAAATTGCAATTATTTACACAAGATATGTACAAAATGTATGAAAGGGAGTTGACAAAAAAAATCATGTTAACCTTCAGCACACTACGGTAAAAACATTATTGACCAATTCGGCCTACAAAATTGGAATTTTAAAAAAATTATTTGTTTTGCACGGAGACTCTACCGATAGCCATTTTATTTTATGCTGAATACGTCACCATCTACACACAATATTTTGCCGGTAAAAGTATTGTATGTTAGATTACAAATGACTTTTGAACAATTTTAATTTGTATACGCCGTTTGGAGCAAGCCGACTTTTTTGCGAAAGGTGAAGTAGGTTATTGGGACAGATCTTTATCGAGTAGATCTGTTTATTTTGTTTGTTTAGATGAAAGAACTACGTTTAAATTGGAAACTAACAGTTGTGTCGATATTGTAAACACAGTATCGATACATTGTTGTGGTTTCCATGGTTTTCTATCGGAGCGACTAGGCCTAGTGTTCAAGTCCAAATTTTTACAAGATTTTCAACTTCATCTTTTGTATCTCAGAAACTAACAAACACACAACAAAAACAATAACACCCACACGTTCTTTATTCAATTGTGTCTCTACACACAAGAAAATCATATTTATTGACAAACAAACAGAAAAGTTACAAATTATGAAAGTCGACTACCATAGCGAGATACAAAAGTTAATTAATTTGCGCAAATTTTCGTTAAAAAAAAGGTGGCGTGCTGAAGGCTAATATGGCAAAATGAGAAATAGTCGCAAGGAGAATGTTGAGCTTCAAAAATGTTGACATACATTTCCTGAAATATCTGCAAGGAGAAAAAAATGTAAAATGGCTAACTTATAAATATTTTGATACACATAATCTCTGATATACGCAAGGAGAAAAAAATGTAAAATGATTAACTTGTAAATATTTTGACATACGCTTTCTGGAATATTTGAAATGACAAAAGGAGTCAAATGGCTAACTTATAAATATCTTGACATACGCTATCTAGAATATCAGAAAAGAGAAAGGAATTTTAAATAGCTAACTTAGAAATATCTTGACATATGCTATCAAAATACCAACAAGAGGAAAAAATTTAAAATGGCTAACTTATAAATATCTTGACACACATAACCTGGAATGCCAGCAAGGAGAACAAAATGTAAAATGGCTAACTTATAAATATCTTAACACATATAACCTGGGATACCAGCAAGAAGAACAAAATGTAAAATGGCTAACTTAGAAATATCTTGACATACACTATCTAAAATACCATCAAAGAGAAAGGAATGTAAAATGGCTAACTTAACCTTTAGCATGCGGTTGTCGAAATTATTCGGACACACTCGACCTACAAAATTGGAAACTAAAAAAAAATTATTTTTTTTCTTTACTGTGACCCTATTCCAAGCCATTTTGTAATGCTGAATATGTCACGTCCATCTACACTGGTTTTTTTGCCGGTAAAAGTATTGTATGTTAGATTACAAAAGGATTTTTAACGATTTATCTTCTTATATCGGCAGACTGAGCTGGCCCATTTTTTTAGAAAGACGAAGTAGGTTGTTGGGAAAGATTTTTATCGGGTAGACCTGTTTATTTCGTTTGTTTAGATGTAATAACTACATTTGAAATGGAAACTAACAGGTGTGCCGATATTATAAACACAGTATCAATACATTGTTGTGGTTTCCATGGATTTCTATCTGAGCTACTAGGACTAGTTGTCGAGTCCAAATATTTTGTTTTTCTTAATACATTTTCACCATCTTCTTGTATTTCAAAAACTAACAAACACACAACAAAAACAATAACACCAACAAGTTATTTATTTAAGTAATATCAGCAAGGAGAATGTGCTATCCTTCCTATTTGCGCATATTCCGTTATTAGATCAATATTTAGGGTACTTTTAGTCTTCTTCTCGTCTCAGATGTATAACTATGAGGCATATTAAGTAATACAGCTTAGCTTTCTATTTTAAGACTTTCCAACAAATACCCAGAGAGTGTGGACAGAAGTCCTAGGTCTGGTTTTCTTATTTTAATTTCACCCTTATATAAATTCGTGACATCATCTGCGCAGCTATCGACCAAATATGTGAGCTTTTCAGCTATTGATGACGGAGGTGATGCCAAGAGGCCTCCATGCGTGGAAAAAAGAGAACTTCGAAATATCTTGGAACACACCATCTGAAATATCAACATGAAGAATATTAAGTGGCTAACTTAAACATATCACCACGAATATTAAGTGGCTAAACAATATCAGCAAGGACAACATTAAGTAGCTAAACAATGTCAGCAAGGACAACATTAAGTGGCTAAACAATATCAGCAAGGACAACATTAAGTGGCTAAACAATGTCAGCAAGGACAACAATAAGTGGCTAAACAATGTCAGCAAGAACAACATTAAGTGGCTAAACAATGTCAGCAAGGACAACAATAAGTGGCTAAACAATGTCAGCAAGGACAACAATAAGTGGCTAAACAATGTCAGCAAGAACAACATTAAGTGGCTAAACAATGTCAGCAAGGACAACAATAAGTGGCTAAACAATGTCAGCAAGGACAACAATAAGTGGCTAAACAATGTCAGCAAGGACAACAATAAGTGGCTAAACAATGTCAGCAAGGACAACATTAAGTGGCTAAACAATGTCAGCAAGGACAACAATAAGTGGCTAAACAATGTCAGCAAGGACAACATTAAGTGGCTAAACAATGTCAGCAAGGACAACAATAAGTGGCTAAACAATGTCAGCAAGGACAACAATAAGTGGCTAAACAATGTCAGCAAGAACAACATTAAGTGGCTAAACAATGTCAGCAAGGACAACAATAAGTGGCTAAACAATGTCAGCAAGGACAACAATAAGTGGCTAAACAATGTCAGCAAGAACAACATTAAGTGGCTAAACAATGTCAGCAAGGACAACAATAAGTGGCTAAACAATGTCAGCAAGGACAACAATAAGTGGCTAAACAGTGTCAGCAAGGACAACAATAAGTGGCTAAACAATGTCAGCAAGGACAACAATAAGTGGCTAAACAATGTCAGCAAGGACAACAATAAGTGGCTAAACAATGTCAGCAAGGACAACATTAAGTGGCTAAACAATGTCAGCAAGGACAACAATAAGTGGCTAAACAATGTCAGCAAGGACAACAATAAGTGGCTAAACAATGTCAGCAAGAACAACATTAAGTGGCTAAACAATGTCAGCAAGGACAACAATAAGTGGCTAAACAATGTCAGCAAGGACAACAATAAGTGGCTAAACAATGTCAGCAAGGACAACAATAAGTGGCTAAACAATAGCAAATGAAATATTAACTCTCTTTTGCTAGACAGCGCCTTATTTGTCAGATTGGAAATCGCAAAGTCGAACTGATCCACCGGAATTCGCCAATTTGACACTAGCGTTTGTCATTATTGCATAGCAATGAACTCTCCTTGGTTTGGAAGACAAAATTATAACCGAACATCCGGGACACAGGATGCTACCATTTTCTCAAAATAATTTGTAATTCCAATGTGTTTTCAATTTTTTGCAAATATTTATCAAATGGGCTTTTTTCTTTTTGAATAAAACTGCATTTTGGCCCGGACAGAAAGACTCAAATCTGCCAAATTAACCTGAACTGAAAAGGGTTAAGGGACAAACTTAGAAAAAGAACAAAAATGTCAAATTACTAGCTCAGAAATATCTGGAAAAAAAAAAAATGTCAAATTGTTAACTAAAAAAAATGTCAAATTGTTAACTTAGAAATAACAGAAAAAAAAACAACAATTTCAAATTGCTTGCTCAGAAATATCTGCAACAGGAAAAAAATATCAAATTGCTGCAGCAAAAACAAAAAAAATGTAAAATTCCTAGCTCAGAAATATCAGCAAAAAGAAAAACAATGTCAAATTGCTGCAGCAAAAACAAAAAAAATGTAAAATTCCTAGCTCAGAAATATCAGCAAAAAGAAAAACAATGTCAAATTTCTGCAGCAAAAACAACAAAAATGTAAAATTCCTAGCTCAGAAATATCAGCAAAAAGAAAAACAATGTCAAATTGCTGCAGCAAAAAGAAAAACAATGTCAAATTGCTAACTTAGAAATATCAGCAAGGAGAATGTTAAGTGGCTAACAAAGAAATATAGCGGAGAAAAAACCGACATGGAAAATAGAACCCAAGGAATACAACATAAGATAAGGAAGATATAAAAAAGCCTGAATGATTTGCTCAGATCAAGAGGACTTGACGTGTATTCCTGGAAGACCTATGCTCCATAGGGTACTGACAATTGCAGTGGCCTTATTCTTTGCTCCCCAGGCCCACATGAGCGTTATTTAAACTTACCTGTAAATTATTGTTTGTTCTCAGTGGACTGCATTTGCCAACCTCCTTCTGGCACCAACCATCACAGTCAAAGAAGGCACAGTCCTCATGTTGAGAACAAGGGGATGCTCCGAGGTCACGACTCAAGGCCATGTCTGTAAAGACCGTATCAGCGTCTATAAACTTGACACTATTCTCAGGCGTGAAACCAAAATGAGGAGACTTCACATCACAAAGATGGAGAGGATGTTCCATAGTTTCCATCATCTGGACAAGATGAAGGATTGCCATCGCTGTATTAGCTCTGCTCGACCAGGATGGATATCCCGAATCAAAATATGAGAAAAACTTGTTAAAAGTTCTCAATCCAGGAGCACTCTCAGCAAGATACAGACTACCGCAGCTGCCATATATTTTAGGAAAGACATTCCAATCACTAAGGACCTTTGAAATTCTGTATTCATTCTGCTGAACCACAGACCAAAGTGATCGAGCAAATACCAGATTAGAGTTCTCTCCTACGAAGTGGCTAGCATAATTATCATTCCATAGAAGGCTCAGCATATCCTGTCCTTCTCTTGGTGTGAAACCATATTCAATCTCCAAAAGGTCTTGCACAATTAAGGACAGACTTCTTGCTGATATTGAGTAGTCATGGAGACCCATTGCGTCAAACTTATCCTGGAGATGCATGCTAAACAACAATTTCCTGTCTATTTCCTTAAAATGTTTTTGAATGTTTGAGACATTTACGTGAGTCATTTTAAGAACAGCATTTACAACAACGTGTGGTTTGCAGACTTCATTACATTCGACCTGGATAACATGTTTGCCGTGTTTGTAGTTCAGACATTGGACAAACGTAACAAGTCGATTGTTGCAAAGAGGCTCACACAAGTCTCCAACAATTTCTTTCTGATTGTACAACGAACACTGTTGAGAAAAAGCAAAATAAAAAAACAGTTAAAGGTGATATTCTAAATGTTGAACTCAAAGTCATATGTGCATAATTAATTGTGCCTGACGAGCTGTAAAGAAGTATAGACACACATAAAATGAGCCATGAGGAAGGAATGGAGAGACCAGCACCGGCACAAAGAATACAAACCAGAAAATGACAGCATATAGAAACTTGGCAGAGATGGACAGACAAAGATCTTCAGACTCAGAAACGGACATTGCAGATCAAGGCCCAGCTCCACAGAATGGGTCTTAGAGACACAGCCACATGCAATTGCGGAACACCTAAGCAGACATCATAACGTATCCTGCAGGACTGCATCACTTATGCAAACCAAAGAGAGGCCGTCTAGTCTGGTGCAGCAACCATGCTCAAAAAGCTGTATGGAGGGAGGGAGGTGCTTGAAGACCTGAAACGCAGTCTTTATGAACCTGTCTGGGTTAGAGGTTAGAAGCAGACTATCAGTTGATCGAAAAATCATCTTCGGAAGATTAAAAACTGAAGTAGACAAAAAGCTCAGAGAGGAACAGGCAGGATTTGTCAGGGAAGATCATGCACAGGCCATAAAGCTACGCTATGCGTCGTAGTAGAACAAAGTATTGGATGGAAATCATCCCTATGCGCAACTTTGATAGACTTTGAAAAGGCATTTGATAGTGTGGATCGAAGTACTCTGTGGCAACTGTTGAGACACTATGGGATACCAGAGAAATTAACAATCCTCATCCATTATATGTACAAAGACACAGTTAGTAGTGTGGTACATGAAGGAGCACTGACTGACAGATTCGGGTGCAAACAGGGGTTGAAGAGGGATCCATGCTCTCACCTTTCCTGCTCTTGTTGGCTATAGATTGGATAATAAAGACATCAACCGAAGAAATAAAAACTGATATTCAGTGGACACTATTATCACAATCGAAAGACCTGAAGTTCGCAGATGATCTGGTACTTTTGTCACACAGTCATAACCAAATGCAAGAAATACATGATACGGTGAAAGAACAATCGGCCAAATTGGGACTGAATATCAACATGAAGAAAACCAAGCTCCTTAAACTCAATACTATCAGCAAAGAACCAATCATGCTGGAGGGAGAGCAGTTGGAGGAAGTGGATACCTTTACCATTTTGGGTAGTCCAATAGACACATCAAGAGGTACAGAAGCAGACGTAAGGATCAGATTTGGAAAGGCAAGAGTGGCATTTCTGATGCTAAACAACATATGGAGATTCAGAGAGATCAAGATTTACACCAAAGTTAGAATATTTAACGCCAGTTTCAAGTTGGTATTGCTGTATGGAGCGGAGACACGGAGAACGATCAAGGCCTTAGAACAAAGACTCCAGTCCTATGAAGGATAATGGGCATAAAGTGGCAGGGCATGGTGAGGAATGAAGACCTGTGGGAAAGGAGCCAACAACATCCATTAGATCCACGAATTATGAGTTTGGATAGGACATACTCTGCGGAAGGCACAGTCCAACATAGCCAGACACGCTCACACATGGAATTCTCAAGGAAAGAGGGAGATAGGTAGACAAAAAAATATGTGCAGAAAAGAATGTGAGAATTAACTAAAATTTAATGATTACACCTGGAGAGAGACAGAAAGAGCAGCAGCCAGGAAGTCGTCAACGGCCAGAGAGAAGCGACAGGCTTTTATTGATTGATATAAGTAGGGATCAAGATGCTGAGCAGCGCTTGAGCTGCAATACCTGGTATATTTTCTACCACTTCTGGACATATATGCTGCCTCCAGGTAGGTTTGCGTACAGTAGGGATGGGCTTTGGTGTTGTTAGTGAGTTCGTAGGGTCTTCGCTCATCTTTGCTTTGGCTATTTCTGCAAAGTTTCTCCGCTTTAGTTTCCCATTTCCAAAATTGTTTAGTCTCTGATGCATTGGATGGTCTGTCAGTCTTCTGAGTTTCTCTGCTTGCTGCTGGGCTCTGCAGTCTCTTCTGTCGGTCATGGATTGCAGATTTGTAATTTTTTCAAGTTCTACAATTGGCGTTGACTTTATGCCTCCTGTTATAACTCTCATGGCTTGGTTTTGGAGTTTGCTAATTTTGTCAAAGTTTGCCTTTGCTGCTGTTGTCCATGCCGCAATGCCATACTCGAGAACTGGTCTCACTCTTCCAGTGTACATTTTCTTTAGTATACTTTCGTCTGCTCCCCAGCTTGTGCCAGCAAGTTTCCTCATGATTGCCATTCTTTCTCTGGCTCTCATTCGATTTCTCTCGATCTGACTTTTCCATGTCATGCGCAGATCAAATGTGACTCCCAGGTAGTTTGGGCTGTCGTTTGGCCGCAGGTATTTGCCGTTAAGACTTATTTTGGTGTTTTGGGGTTTATTTGAAAGCGAGAATATCGTACATGTTGTTTTTTCCTCATTTATTTTGTCCATCCATGAGTTCGCCCACTCCTCCAATGATGTTAGGGCCTGCTGCATCCGATTACCTGCTATGGTGAGATTCTTTTCAGAGGTCCACATAGCCAGATCGTCTGCAAACATTGAGCTGTGGACTCTTCTTGGTATATTCTCTGTGATGTTTTTTATATACACCAGGAAAAGTGTGGGTGACAGTATTCCACCTTGGGGTACTCCCTGCTCAAGTGTCACCTTTTTGCTCATCTGCCCTTGTACTTAAACTCTGGCTGTTCTGTTTTTGAGGTAGTGGCTGATCCATCTGTACATTTTCCCACAAACTTCACTTCTTCGTAGCTTGACTTTAAGTCCCTCTTTCCAGACCTTGTCAAATGCCTTTTTTTAGATCCACCCAAACCGCTACTGTGTGTTTTTTCTCCTGGTAAGCATCCTCTATTTCTTTGGCTATGAGAGTGATCTGATCCTCAGTGGATCTGTGCTGTCTAAAGCCTGCTTGCTGTGGAATTAGTATGTGTTTTTCTTCCAGATGCCACATCAGTCTGGTGTTTATCATACGTTCCATCAGTTTGCCGACACAGCTCAGTAGGCTGATAGGCCTGTATCCATTTGGATCTGTTTTGTCTTTTCCTTTCTTTGGTACTGGTACAAGTACTGCGTCTTTCCATGCCTGGGGTACAATACCCCTTTTCCAGCTTTGGTTCAGGACTGATAGCAGTTTCCTCTTCGCTGTTTGGCCCAGCCCCATCAGCATTTCGTTTGTTATCCCGTCTTTTCCGGGAGATTTTCTTTTCTTTAATGTTCTCATGGCCTCTTCCATTTCACTCATTGTTAATTTGGCCATCATATGCTCTTCTGGTGCCGTATTGATGTTGTCGTGCCCCTTTTGCTCTTCACTAATGTCTGTATGCCTATCTGCAGGGACCTCGATGTGGTTTGCTCTGGCATAGTGTTCGACAAAAGCGTTTGCGGCTTTTTTTCCAGTGAGCAAGTTTTCGCCCTGCTTGATGGTAATTTGTTTGTTTGAAGGGGTTTCGTCATTCATGGCTCTGACTAGCTTCCATAGTTTGTTCCCATCATCGGTACTAAAAAAATGCTTGCTGAAGTCGGATGTGTTGGACCGAAATGTGCAAATATCGCAGTCAAGCTGTAAACTACGACACAACGCATTCCGTTCTCTGGACCACATTCTGCTACTTAAGCCCTTTCAGGGTTTGGTAGTGGGAGATCGAGAACGAACGAAGAAAAAGAAGATTGATATAAGTACTGTGACATGATAAAAGAAGGACATCAGGACATTGCTCCCATCAATTTTTGCTCCCCCAATATTCGTTTTTACAAACATGTGTTGTTTAGACAAATGTCTGCCAACCTACTTCTCTGCAAAGCTCTCTGCCCTGTGAACTGTTTCCTCACTAAAATCTCCCTTACTTCCAATTCCTATTACCTTCTCCAACTCATACCTAACTGACGGTGGTTTAATTTTATCACCTTAACTGCAGCTTCTTTAAAATTTCCAAAATTGCCTCTTGTTTCCCTTCTATTTTCATCTGCCTCTTTTCTATCTCATACAATCTCTTCTCATTTGTCCTTATATCGCCTCTTTTCGACTCTATACCCTATATATAACTTATCCTTTATCTTCTAACGTTGTATCTAACCCTACACTAATACAAACATTGCCACCACACAAATCACACAATCTGACCTGGCCTTTCTTCGTAGCATTTCGTCTGGTCTTAGCAGCCATACTAATTATGCTATTTATTACAGTTAGCCAATAAGTTATACTAATACCTAAAACAATGTATACTTGTTAAAGCCGCACCAAAAAAAATCAAATGTCGCTGGTAATTACCTTACAACAATTAACTTATCGCTAACTACTAGACCTATACTAAATTGACTGTTACTACCGCTCACTAAGCCACTCTATTTAATTCTGTCAAGTCACTAACTATCTGTTACAACCAGACCACTATATTTGAAAATACTACGTTATTATTACACAAATTGATTCTCAACACTATAATTATCTGAAAATATATAGATCTCTGTATTGTCAATTCGAATCCACCACCATCTTGAACAATCGGAAGGAAGAATTCTTCCCGAAGTTAAGTGGCGGGTTGTCGTAGCTTTCCTTACATCCCAAGCGTGCTGATGAAGGTTGACCGGTCCAATCCAGGCGACTGTGCTTTGGTTTCATCTGTGTGTCACTCATTACAATGGGGATCACGTCGATTCCTCACTTCGGAAGTCAGGCTGCCATGAAAACAGCCCATTTCTAGGGAGGACTACGAGGAAGCCAAGGTGAAGGTCTTGGCCAGCATATTTTGCCTGACCCTGACTAACATATCTGATCAGTATGTTGTGCCTGACCAGACATTAGTCTTTCTCCCCTCACGTCAGGGACACATGAAAGAGTCATCTAATACCCTCCCCTTTGATATGGTGTCTCAGAGACTTTATACAAACTCCAGATCGACTTGCAAAGAAGGGATCAATACAAGAACATCCACACACAGCAACACCTTTACAAACATTCAAACAGCTCATAAGAGCAGCAAACAAAGAAACGGCTGAACAGATGGGCCATGGGAAACACGGGGAGGGACATCTACAGACATATGGCATGCCCCCATACAAATAACAGTATAAATCAACTCACAAGAAAGGATCAGAGCACCCTTTTTCAACTGAGAACCCAACATATCCCACTTAACAAGCACCTGAACAGAATCCAACCACAACACACTATGAGTGCCAGATGTGTACACACAAATATGAAATCGTTGATCATCATCTCTTTGAGTGCTCAGCGCTAAACAAAGTTAGGAAAATGCTTCTTCCTTCAAGACCAGATAAAGGAAACACTTTGTATGTCACTAGACAACAACTGATAAACACGTGTAGATACCATTACATGGCATTGGGCTGAAGGGTGAGAGCCTGGATGCTGCTGGATCAATAACAACAAGGGTTATGTTTGGATTTCCCTCCGTATTTACACCAAAAAACAAAAAAAAAATTTTAAAAACACACACAAACAAAACCACTTACAATTATCTCAATAACCTCCTTCGAGTCATCGTCGGAGCATGGCACAGCTGTAAAGATGTTAGCTTCCTTCTTAATTTGTGATGTCCTCTCCGAGAAAATGAACCAGATCACAAAAACAGACAGCACTCCAAAGAGTACTACACGTTTCCGCTTTTTCACGACTGATTTCACATTAAACCAAGTCAAACGTAGTGAGTGCATGGTACAACGGTTTATGTGGATACAATGACTCTCACAGATCTAAGAGACAATAGCAACATCTCATTGTCAACTTCACAATGTCCAAATTTCATTTTGAACTTCAGAATAACAATATTTTATTATCAACTTTAGGACAAAAATAAATTATTATCAACTTTAGGATAACAATATTTCATGATTAACTTCAGGTTAACAATATTTCATTATCAACTTCAGGTTAACAATATTTCATTATCAACTTCTAGATAACATGCTCTCATATCAACTCCTAAATAACAGGCTCTCATATCAACGAACCTGAGAAAACAATCCCACCAACACCAACAAATATAGAGGATAACCAACTGATAACGAAGGAAGAGGTAATTGCAGCAGTAAAGACATTGAGAAGAGGGAAGGTGGCCGGCGTGGACAATATACCAGCAGAGCTCTTACAAGCAGGTGGAGAGGTAGTGGTGGAAGGCCTGACACACATCTGCAACAAAATATGGGCGACAGGAAACTGGCTGGACTTATGGACGAAATCAATAGTTATACCGTTACATAAGTCTGGAAACCTAAAGCTGTGCCAAAATTACAGAACAATAAGCCTCATCAGCCACCCTAGCAAGGTCATGCTTAGATTAATCCTCGACCGATTGAAACCCTAAGCAGAGAACATCATTGCCGGTGTGCAAGCAGGGTTCAGACAGGGAAGAAGCACTACAGAACATATATTTAATTTAAGGCTGCTAAGCAAGAAATATCTAGAACAGCAGCAAACACTGTATCATGTGTTTGTGGATTTTAAGACTGTCAAGATAGGGGGCCGAACGATTATCAACCTTCGTTTCGCAGATGATATCGACGGGTTGGTGGGTTCAGACGCAGAACTCCAAGAATGGGTCAGAAGGCTCGATGAAACAGCTCTTGACTATGGTAAGGAGATAAACGCTGGAAAGACAAAATTAATGACCAACAACGCCACGGGCTTCAACAGCAGGATAAAAGCTAATGGTCATGAACTTGAAGTGGTTGACCGTTTTAAATATCTTGGGTTGATTGTCAGTGATGAAGGATCAAAATGTGAGGTGTTGGCCAGAATAGCACAGACAATAGCCGCGCTTGCACGGCTGAACAAAATCTGGCAAGATAAACGGTTAGCACTATGCACGAAAATCAGATTAATGCGTACACTGGTCCTGTCAATATTCCTTTATGCGTGAGAGACATGGACAGTTACAGCTGACCTTCAACGAAGGATTCATGCCTTGGAGATGAGATGTTTCCGAAAACTTTTAAACGTCATGTACAAAGATCGAGTTACAAATGAGGAAATACAAGATAGAATTACAACAGCAATAGGGCCTTTCGAAGACCTCTTGGCAACTGTCAAAAGAAGGAAACTCACTTGATATGGTCACATATCGAGATCAAATGGTCTTCCAAATACAATCCTCCACGGAAAGGTGCATGGCAGACGACGAAGAGGCCAGCCCAAAGAGAGATGGGAGTACAACATAAAAGAATGGACCAGTCTCCGACCAGAAGAGTCACAGGCAGCAGCATCTGACAGAGAGGGGTGGCGTGGGGTTGTGAGGATGTCTTCATGTGTGCCCCAACAACCTCACCGGTTACGGAATGACCTAACCTGACCTAACCATATCAACTTCTACATAACATGCTCTTATATCAAATTCTAGATAACATGTTTTCATATTAACTCCTAAATAACATGCTTTCATATCAACTCCTAGACAACATGTTCTCATATCAACTTCTAGATAACATGCTATCATATCAACTTCTACATAACATGCTCTTATATAACTTATACATAACAGGCCCTTATATAACCAGGATAATAGGAATTCATTATGGACTACAAGCATGTCGCAAAAAGTGACTAAAGAAGGTTGTGTATGGAGCCAGCAACCCCATCATATAAAGCCAGTGCAGAGTGCTACTTCAAGCACCACAGTAAATTCTCAGATACAGGCTTCCTACAAAGTGGCCAGCTGAAGGGGTGGCCTTATTCTTCAGATGAAGTGACAAAGTTAATTATTATTTATGTAGTTTGTGTAAGATGAAAGGATGTTATAATCGCTTGTGTAAGATGAAAGGATGTTATAATCGCTTGTGTAAGATGAAAGGATGTCTGTTTGTTGCCTACCATAGCCTTCCATCTCCTTCTCCCTCTGGTGGCTGCAAGGCAGCAGGTTGGTTTGTTTACCCCCAAGGTTTCCACTAACACATAAAGCAAAGATACAATAATTTGTCTTTCTTCTTCTTTGCATTCAGGATCTTTTGGTCATGCTATATCTGCAGGCCAGTCGCCATGGTGAAATCTGTAGTCTTCACCAGGTCGGAGCGGCTGCCCCACAGCTTTTGTCTTAGCTCTACACCCTCTGGCCAGGTCTGGTATCTCATTTCCCCATAGACTGAGCATTCCTGTAGAATATGCTCAGGGTTCTGGCATCCTGTTCCACATGGGCACTCATCGATGTATGAGATCTTCAGTCGGTATAGATGCTCCAGTAGTCTGCAGTGTCCAGTTCTCAGACGAAATAAGGTAGTTTGTTGATTTCTTTTGAGTTGGTGAATTGGGTCTGGTGTACTGCTTATGTTTCTGTCTTCTCTCCATTGGTGTATATACTGATTTCTGATGATGTTCTCGATTTCTCTGTATGGTACTCAATGATTAAATTGTTCCTTTTTTCTGCAATCTTTTGCCAGAGCGTCAGCTCTCTCATTTCCCGTGATTCCGCAATGGGAGGGTAGCCACTGAAGGGCTATTGTTGAGGATCTCTGAAGTTTTCCTAGTTCTGCTCTGATAACAGTGGTTCGTTGTTTGTTTTTTGTATTGTCTCTAATAGTACTCTGCAGTCCGTGAAAACAGCTATTTTTGTTGGAGGTTGCCTTTATGTTTGAATTATTCTCAGTGCTCGCAGGAGGGCCATTGATTCTGCTCTGAGGTTTGTGGACAACTTTCCCCTTGGGAGGGCCTCTTCTGTTATATTTCCACTTTTGTGTCTTATGAATATGCCTCCTCCCCCATTTCGGCCTGCCTCCTCTGCTGAACCATCTGTGTACACCTGTGTCCATTCCTTGGTATTATATTTCTCCTCAATCATTGCTTGTGCTACAGCTTTCAGTTCGTGGACACTGTGTTGGTCTTTCCTTCTGATTCCTGGGATCTCTGTACTTATTTCAATGTTGTTTAAGTTGCAGCTTGGCTCTTCATAATTGATAAGCATTTCTATTTTTTCAGGTTGGTTGGGAATCAGTTCTCCATATTTTTGGTGTAGGTGGTTGGATATATGGATGAAGCTGGTTCTCTTTAGCCTATTTTTAACTGGGTGTTTCAGTTTTATATGTATGGGATGATTAGGCATGTGTAGCATCTTTTCACTATGTGTCAGCACTCTTTCCTCTCGTCTAGTATTTAAGGGTCTTATATTTGTATGTTTCCATTTTCTGGATTGGTGTAGTCTTCATTCCTCCTGTTAATTATCCTTAAGCCCGAGTTTTGAATTTTGTTAAGTCGTTCTGTGTTTGTTTTTGATGCTGTGGTCCAGACTGTCATGCCATATTCGAGTACTAAGTACTGGCTGGCATGACTGTGCCAGTGTATACAATACATTTTTAAGGATTATCCTTAGGATGTTGCTATAGTATTTGCACCCCAGCTTGTTCCGGCCAGCTTCTTCGTGAGGGATAGTTTTCTGATTGCTTTTTGTTCTATCTCCTGTATGTATTTAAATAATTTGTCTAATATCATAGACATATAATTCATGTGCATGTAGTCGCCGTGATTCGTGATCGTTGTGAACAGTACAGTCGTACTGTCACTGTAGTGTAAGTAAGTGTTAGTGTAACTGTACGCCTGTACCGTGTACGGCAGTACGGCTATTATTATTAACTACGGTACGTGCGGCGAGTGCCAGTCCGGAGTCCCGATGGCAGAACATCAGAGATGACATTGACAGGTATATTGCTATACTAGATATCCAATCAAAACTAATTGTAAATAACCTCCAGAATTCAATTTATTGATGCCCTTTAAGATATTACTTTAGTAACCGTTACTAACCTTCAACACCTCGAAGGCACAGTTCTACTACCCCAAAACATTCAAGAGGGCACAAACTGTCATAACTGCAGCGGTTGCTACTCTTCTGTGGAAGAAGACAATATGTTTTTTGTGTTGTGTGTTGTTTTCAAAACTTTTAATCAAGAAGATCATAACTGCTTGTGAAACTCCAGCACCAATGAGCTAATCGATCACATATTGTACAATTCTGTTCTGTTAGGAATCGCTGTCATTGCACTCCGAGCAAACCCATAGGTACTCAGTCCCTCTCAGCAAGTGGCGAAGTGTAAATACTGATGGTTCCTGTAGATTCCTGGTTGTACATACTCCTACTCCTCTTAGCCGGATCTTTCTGTTGGACCGGAGTATGATTTCAAAATCCTACAATCAGGTTCTTCGACTGCTGTGTCAATCTAAAAGGTTGTCGTTGATCAACTTCAAAAAGTCACCTCTATCTATTGCCAAATTCTTCACTGCAAGTTTTTTTTTGCTTAGATGTTTGCCTCACTAGTTTCTACTGGCAGAGGCGCGCCATCTTCCACCCTAGATCGTAGTCCATTGGGCGATATCAAGACGCATAAACCAGTGCTTGGATGCATGTGTGCATATGTATGTACCTATGCTAGGTTTGTGCGCCCTCAGAAGCTAGCCCAACCAAAGTGCAATGGAAAGGCCTCACCATGAGGGCGCGTGTGAAAGTTGTGCAAGAGTGTGACTGTGGGACAGAGTCAAGTGAAACAGAGTGAGGTGAGAAGAGAGAGAAGGGAAGAGTGGCCCCATCTTCATAACAAAGGTAGATTGATGAATCTGCAAAAGTCTAATACCCCTTGCCTTGTTGGCGCAGTCAGGTCAGGTCATCCCGTAACCAGCGAAGTCATTTAGCACCCCCCCCCCCCACCCTACGTCCTGTTCCTCGTCCGCCTAGCACCCTGGTGTACAAGATCGTATTCGCAAGACATTTTGACCTGGATATGGGGCCGTACCAAGTGAGTTTCCGTGTTTTGACCGTTGCCAAGAAATCTTCAAAAGGTCGTATTACTGTTGTAATTCTTTCTCGTATTTCCTCATTTGATACTCGGTCTTTGTAACGTTTAGAAGTCTTAGGAAACATCACATCTACAAGTATTGTATCCTCCGCTGCAGGCCAGCTGTAACTGTCAATGTCTTACGTGCATATAGGAATATTGATAGGACCAATCCACGCATTAATCTGATCTTCGTGCATATGACTAACCGTTTGTCTTGCCAGATTTTGTTAAGCCGGGCAAGCGCCGCTTTTTCCTGTGCTGCTCTGGTCAATACCATCACATTTAGATCCTTCATCAGTGACAATCGAACCAAGATATTTAAAACGGTTGACAGCTCAAAGTTCCTGGCCATTATCTTTTACCCCACTGTTGATGCCCTCGGCGCAGTAAAACAGACCATGTCCTTCTATTGACGGACCTCACCGTATAGCATTTTGTTATTCACTTCAGTTTGCTTTCAGTGACTTTTCCATATTGAAGGTCGGCTGCAATGGATCTACAACGTCCATGCCACGAGAGTGCAAACAGCCAGGCTTTTCCATGTCCATCTTTTGGTTACCGAATCCTCCCATTTATAGTAGTTTACCTCTGGTACATTTTTCCTCCACCTTTTCTTTCCGTATTGCTTTAAGCGATGTGCTATGTCTGTTGATGTGACCAATATATTATCTTTGCACCCTTTATTTCTCCACAACTTCCTTGTTTGTGTCCTATCTTTTCTCTCCATGAAATGCATATCATTCTTCTAAATAACCACATTCTTCTAAATAACCACATTCTTCTAAATAACCACATTCTTCTAAATAACCACATTCCTCTAAATAACCTCATTCTAAAGACATGAATTCTCTTTTCCAGCTGTTTATTTATTCTCTACTTTTCTACAGTAAAGACGGACCTATATAACATCTCATTACTCTCATTTTTAATGTGTGAGATATTTGTTTGGATGTCAAAAAGAAGAAGAAGATGATAATGTGGAAGAAGGAAGAGGAAGAAGAAGGGAGAAGAAGAAGGGAGAAGAAGAAGTAGAAGAGAGAAGAAGAAGAAGAATGGAGAAGAAGAAGAAGAAGATGAAAAAGAAGAAAAAAGGAGAAAATGATGATGTGGAAGAAAGAAGACGAAGAAGAAGGCGAAGAAAAAGAAGTAGAAGAAGAAAAAGATAGGTGAAGAAGAGGGAGGAGGAAGAAGAAGAAGAAGAAGAAAAGAACGAAAAGAAGAAGAAGAAAAAGAAGAAGAAAACAATCTTGGAAAAGGAGGGTGGAATGATATATAGTGAAGAGGATGTATAGGGCAGAACATGTTGAAGACACCTGCTTTATTGGATTTGTTCAAGTCTTGTTTTCTTGTTTCATGCTCATGTAACGACTGGCAGGTGTGTTTGCATTCTTGGCATATGTTCACACCGTTATAATAAGGTTTACGGTTTATTTCGGCATAGATACATCCTCTCAACCACGGTCGTTTTGGTTATATCAATGCGTATGTCTGTGTCGTTGTATGACCTGGTGACAAAGATTGCGTGCATATTGTGTGGTATAGTACTTGTGTTGGTCCATACCACTTAGTTGTGTGACTATTTAATACAGGACGAGGATGGAGACTAACGTCTGGTCAGGGAAAATATACTGATCAGACATGTTAGTCAATCAACCATTGGCTCTTTTCGTCTAGTCAGACGATAGTAATTGTGCTATTAACACAAAGCTCGACCAGAAATATAGAGACCATGTGTTGCCCATGTAGTATGGTCCCTCTCTCGGTCTGCCTTGTTTACTCCAAGGGAAAGGTGATACCAATACATTTAGAATAAGGCAAGCTGCAGAAGCTGCCGGATCAGTAGAGCAATGCTCTATCTGTTCGCCTGTCGGGGCTTCACTCTTAGACCAGATGCCAAGCAAGGCTAAGGGCCTGGTCTGCCCTGCCACAACACTATGCTGAGGTTGTCTTTCTTCGCTCTTGGATAAGGCATTGTATCCTCTTGCGTGTGCCCCTTCGCACATCGTCGGTTGTCAGGTTTGGTAGATGCTGATCAACTTTCAGAGTTATCAGAAAACAGGTTGCACAGACATGTCTGAGAAAACCCAACAGGATACGCAGTATCTTATCTGCAAGGCTTCAGATGATTTGAAATCAGAGTTTTCCTTCTCCTAGATGAGCTGCCTTGCTATGCTTTCGAGCACCATCTGCCCGAAACTACTGGTTTTAAAGCACTAGTGACTCGCCTTCCGCCCTTTCTCCTGTTAATCAAAACAGTTCTGCCGTGCGAAGGCCAGGAGATGGACTTTGTTGTCAGAGACTATATGAGTCGCACGCCATGTGAGCATTTAGTTGGTGTTGAGAGTTCATCCTCGACCCCACCACCGACTATAACAACATTTAGAACCATGTTACCCAGAGTCAGGCAAAACATACTGGCCAAGACCCGTATCTCGGCTTCCTAGTAGCCCTTCCTGGAAAGGGGTTGTTTTCATAGCAGCCTAGCTAACGAGGTGAGGGATCCACGTAATCCCGGTAGTAGTGATTGACACGCAGATGAAGCCATGTATAGGACAACCGCCTTGAGGACCCTGGTCCACTTTCATCAGCACGCTCGGGATGTGAGGAAAGCTACTGCAACCCGTCACTTGACGTCCTTTTCAGGGTGCATACAAGAGTTAGCTATTCATTTTGGGCATTCGCAAACAAGGCAGACAACAGTAATACAGGACAGGATACCAACAAGGCAGACAACAACAGTAATACAGGACAGGATACCAACAAGGCAGACAACAACAGTAATACAGGACAGGATACCAACAAGGCAGACAACAACAGTAATACAGGACAGGATACCAACAAGGCAGACAACAACAGTAATACAGGACAGGATACCAACAAGGCAGACAACAACAGTAATACAGGACATGATACCAACAAGGCAGACAACAACAGTAATACAGGACAGGATAACAACAAGGCAGACAACAACAGTAATACAGGACAGGATACCAACAAGGCAGACAACAACAGTAATACAGGACAGGATACCAACAAGGCAGATAAGAACAGTAATACAGGACAGGATACCAACAAGGCAGACAACAACAGTAATACGGGACAGGATACCAACAAGGCAGACAACAACAGTAATACAGGACAGGATACCAACAAGGCAGACAACAACAGCAATACAGGACAGGATACCAACAAGGCAGAAAACAACAGTAATACAGGACAGGATACCAACATAGCCTGAATCCTGTCGACAGTCTGCGCTTTGGACCCGCCCATAAGCTGAAAACAATAGAATATACGTTTGTTAAATTATGTAGGTAGATGGATCGCTCAGACGATACGGGCACGTTGCGTTAAACCTCCAAGAGCGTGATGAGTGGTTGAGTCTCAGGCTGCATGCAATGAGGATGTTGTCTTTCCGATTTGATCTAACCTGGTGGGGCGGGAGCGAGACCATGACAGAAAGGGTCGCTTCCCATCCTTGATGCCCATATCCTGCTTTAAGAACTGATGGGCGGGGACATAATTGGCAAGTCAGACTACACAGGGCCAAACGGCGACGGTTTAGTATGCGAGTGTCGATCCGTTGAGCGTTTTGTGGTTTGAGACCCGATATTCCCAGTGGATCGTAAAAATTATCTTCTCGCTGCTCATGTGGACGGCTTCAATGCACTTCTAAACGCCCTGTTGAATAGTCCAGGTTTCCGAACCGTATCTCAGGACGAAACGACAGAGTTTATGTGAATTCGTAGCTTGGTTTTCGGTAAAAGTTTCTGCTGTCTCCAGACCTTATACATGGCGTTCAGAGAAGCGGCAGCCATGCGAATCTTCAGATGATGAGACTGTTGGCTCAGTGCGTTGGAGTTTTGTTTACTGCCAAAGTGGGATCAAGATGCTTACCAGTGCACGAGCTTTAGCTGACTGCTATCATCAGGGCCAGCGAACAAAAGCTGCCAAGACCCTTCTACACCTCCACGCGGTGATCCTGGATAACAGACTACAACAGGGCAGACTGGCAAAGGAGTAGGGATCGAAGAGGTAAGGCTAACTCGGTCCCCAAAAATACCTGCTGAAATCGGATGTCGGACCGAAATATGCAAATATCGCAGTCAAGCTGCAAACTACGACACAACGCATTCCGTTCTCTGGACTACATTATGCTACTTGCAAAGCCCTTTTCATGGTTTGGTAGCGAGAGTTTGAGAACGAACGACAAAGAATACTGCCCAGTCACATGAAATCCCCAGTAGAGTTGACATAACAACCGTCCTTATGAACAAAAGGAAATAGTCTGTACTTTGCAATCGCTTTCATAACGTTCTAAATGATGACTTAAAAGACACAATAATGCATTCAAGCCAAATAAAAACGATCCATTAAACATTTTTCTTTGCGTAACTTTACTGTGCGCTGTGCGGATTGTTAGTATTGATAGATGTGTTAAATCTTGGCGGTTTACTGCGTATATGTAATGTTGTGTATGTCAAATAATAGATACAACATATAACAGCGTACACGCATGAATTTTACTTTAAAAAACGTAAGGAAAAACGACAACGTGTTCAAACGAGGCCAGAGGCTCTTGCAGTTGGGTGACCCAGTTGAGAGATTTGCACAGAAGGATGAGCGGACTTTGAGAAGTCACGGTGTAGTACGTACGAGGCGTGTTAAAATGAAACCGGACATTACTCCACCAAGTGAACATATCTACGATGCGCATGATGGCGTCACTTTTGGTGTAAACAGCACATACCAGCCGTCAAGTTTGCAATATGTATTATCCTCTAACTCATAGTTTCCTCAGCAGACCGTCGAAAACATGGAGTGTGTGATACGGAATCCGTCCAGAGTTAATCAGCTAGCGGTGATTCGGTTTCTAACAGCTGAAGGATGTCGACCAGTTGACATTAATCGCAGAATGCAGGCAGTGTATGGTGACAAAAGTGTGTCGTAAACAGTGGAGAACTTGACAACGATGTTTAAAGAAGGACGTGAGTTAACGAAAGATCTTCCGAGACCAGGACAGGCGCATTTTGTTGTGCTAACACACGTCCGAGACCAGGGCAGGCGCATATTGTTGCGCTAACACACGTCCGAGACCAGGTCAGGCGCATGTTGTTGCGTTAACTCACGTCCTTCTTTAAACATCGTTGGCCAGGTCTGTGTCCTCAGCACACTTTTTTAATGGCAGTGAGATATGGTCTACCTACACGTACCAGGAAAGAAGGCTGAACAGCTATCATATCAGATGTCTGCGAGTCCTGGGAGTTGGGTGGCAGAACAAGATCACAAACGGCAACGCAGAGGTGTTGGAGTGAACAGGCACTGTCGCGTTCTTTTTCTTCGAAGGCTCCGATGGCTGGGACACACTCGGAGGATGAAGAATGACAGAATACCAAAGGATCTTCTCTATTGGCAATTACAGCTGTGGAAAAGGTATCGGCTTCTATTTCGGTACAAAGATGTATGCAAGCGGGATATAAATGATGCGAGCATCGATTTGAAATCTTGGGGGAACAGGACGCAAGGACCGTGTTATGTGGAGGGGCAGGATTAAGCATTGAATACAGATAGAGGAGGTACTGATTACGGATAGACTAATGACTCAGGATTTGAGAAGACAACACACCATGCGATGCCACAAACGTTTCTTATTTTCATTGCACAAATTGTGGAAGACGATACACTGTTTGGATTGGTCTTATGAGACATATTCGTTATTATCCTGGGCTGTAGTTACATCCCTTTTTTCTCAATGCACAACTTAATCGGAATTCTTTGAAATTAGTTGAATACACGTACTGCTTCGTTAATGTATCAACGAACAGATGGACACTTCTACTTGATGAAATGTTAGGGATGATAAAAAGAAATATTAAACATAGGAGCAAGGAAGTGATAGTCAAACTTTAAAAAGCATTAGTTAGACCTAGATTGGAGTACTGTGTACAGGTGTGGAGTCCTTGTCATAGATGGAATATAAACATGCTGGAAAGAATACAAAAAAGAGCGACATAGCTGATAGTGGGATTCCAGAATTACAGTTATGAGGAAAGACTCAGAAAAACCGGCCTACGGTGTCTAGAAGAGAGAAGAATTCGTGGTGACTTAATACAGGTTTATAAGATGATCAGAGGAATGGATACATTAGACTATAACAAGATTTAAAAAATACAACCACCCACAAGAACAAGATGGCATAGCTACAAATTAACTAAAGATTAAATATTAGAAAATATTTTTTTAGTCAGAGAGTCGTGAATGCTTGGAATGTATTGCCACGAGAGGTAGTGGAGGCAGGGACAGTTAATGCACTTAAGAATAAATTGGATGCGTATAGTTTTAAGAGCAAGGTAATGTAATTGAAACTGGTTGTATACAGACTCTGCACAGT
The DNA here is from genome assembly GCA_036924085.1 of Ariolimax columbianus. Taxonomy (NCBI): domain Eukaryota; kingdom Metazoa; phylum Mollusca; class Gastropoda; order Stylommatophora; family Arionidae; genus Ariolimax; species Ariolimax columbianus. Next base: position 64,879,392 of record JAVGWX010000014.1, read on the forward strand.
CTTCTAAACCAGTATATTGACGTTAAGTTAAGTCTTGGTGATATGCTGTAAAGTAAGTCGAGTGATACACGCAGACCTGCTCATTGTGATGCCAGAAAGGTTCTTGCCTCTGGTTTTGAAAGAATACAGGAAGCATTGGAATTAATTAATTGACTGTATTCTTCCACTGCATACACTGGTCCTGTCAATATTCCTCTATGCTTGTGAGACATGGACAGTTACAGCTGACCTTCAACGAAGGATACAGGCCTTGGAGATGAGATGTTTCCGAAGACTTTTAAACATCACGTACAAAGATCGAGTTACAAATGAGGAAATACGAGATAGAATTACAACAGCAATAGGGCCTTTTGAAGACCTCTTGGCAATTGTCAAAAGAAGGAAACTCGCTTGGTACTGTCACATATCGAGATCAAATGGTCTTGCAAATACAATCCTCCACGGAAAGATACAAGGCAGACGACGGAGAGGTCGCCCCAAAAAGAGATGGGAGGACAACATAAACGAATGGATCAATCTCCGACCAGAAGAGTCACAGGAAGCGGCCGCTGACAGAGAAGGGTGGCGTGGCATTGTGAGGATGTCTTCATGTGTGCCCCAACGACCTCACCGGTTACGGGATGACCTGACCTGACCCTTCCACTGATGCCGGGAAGCGTAGTGGGGAGCTGCAGGTCTCGTACATCGGCCAGATATGTTGCTGTGAGCCCAAGCTGGTATAGGATACGACTTGATCCTTCCACTGATGTCGTGAAGCGTATTGGCGAGCTGCAGGTCTCATACATCGGCCAGATATGTTGCTGTGATTGTTGTGAACGCATGCTGGTAGAGGATGTCTTTGATGTTGTCTATCCCTTCGCCTCGTTGTCTTCCCTTTGTCCTGAATCCCAATTTCCTACTGCTGTATGTCTTTAATGGCCTCCGATCTGATTTCCATGAGATGACCAAACCACTTAACTTCCTGTCTTTGTATTCTTGGGAAGTTGTTGCCACAATTTTTCTAATGTCGCCATTTCAAGAAGAGGTAACAGACAAGATGAAGAATAAAGAAGAATGAACAAAATAAGAAGAATGAAGGTGAATGATAAAAAAAGAAAATTACAGGCAATAAAGAAGAGTGAAGCAAAAAAGGAGATGAATAAAGACAAGTAAAAACAAAAAGAATAAAAAAGAGTGAACGAACACGAAGAAAGAATAAAGAAGAGTGAACGAACAAGAAGAAAGAATAAAGAAGAGTGAACGAACAAGACGAATAAAGAACAGTGAAAGAAGAAGAAGAAAAAATAAAGGAGAGTGAACGAACAAGAAGAATAAAAAAGAGTGAAAGAAAAAGAGGAATAAATAAGAGTGAACAAACAAGAAGAAAGAATAAAGAAGAGTTTACGAACATGAAGAAAGAATAAAGAAGAGTGAACGAACAAGAAGAAAGAATAAAGTAGAGTGAACGAACAAGAAGAAAGAATAAAGTAGAGTGAACGAACAAGAAGAAAGAATAAAGTAGAGTGAACGAACAAGAAGAAAGAATAAAGTAGAGTGAACGAACAAGAAGAAAGAATAAAGTAGAGTGAACGAACAAGAAGAAAGATTAAAGTAGAGTGAACGAACAAGAAGAAAGAATAAAGTAGAGTGAACGAACAAGAAGAAAGAATAAAGTAGAGTGAACGAACAAGAAGAATAAAGAAGAGTGAACGAACAAAAAGAATAAAGAAGAGTTAACGAACAAAAAAAAAGGCATAAAGAAGAGTGAAAAGAAGAAGAATAAAGAGTGAACAAAGAAGAAGAGAGCAGACAATTTGTACACACCAAAATGAATGACACTGCTCTACCAATGTAGGTAACATTATTTAATATTTAAAGCTCTGCAAAAGTAATGCACGAAGGTCCATTAATCATGAAAAATATCAGTTCAACAAAAGTATTATTAACAACTAAGGCATTATCAATACAATAGGCCTACAAATAAAATAGATTTGACATTAAAACAGACAGTCTAATAATGAAGAAATAAACAACATTCAAGCTGTATACAAATTGATATGAAAAATTAATGATTCATAATTACGTATTATAGTAAACTGTTTCAACGACTACATTGGTTCTCAAACTGTGTACCGCAGCATACCGACTGAGAACCCAGTATATCCCACTTAACAAGCACCTGAACAGAATCCAAGCACAACCCACTACGGCTGTGCACACACCCATATGAAACCGTTAATCATCATCTCTTTGAGTGCTCAGCGCTCAACAATGTTAGGATTATACTTCTTCCTCCGAGGCCCGATAACACACTTTGTATGTTACCAAACCACAATAAACAAACATGTGCAAATTCCATTACATGAAAATGGGGCGAAGGGCGAAATCTGGATACAGCTGGATATATAACAACAATAGCAACATTGATTAAAGGTTAAAAAGGTTAAAGGCGAGGGCTCGACTTCATCGACGCGGGTTTCCCCATATGGCTCGGTCTCTCTCCGCAGAACAGCATGCAGCCTGCAGAGAACATCGTACAAAGCACAAACTCCGTAGCTCCAGCAATGAACCCAAGGATCACCGGAAAAAATTGTCATCGTGAACAGACCACCGCAGTTCGAATTCGAGCCCCGACAGTCTGAATACAAGGCAAACAGCTTGATCTCTCCGCCATGGAGACCCCCATTGATTGATTGATCGATCCACTTAAAATTCCGTCCGTCGGATGCCAGACAACTTTTTTTTATGGCGATTGTAAGACGTCATCGATTTCAAGACACATCCCAATTTTAGAGCTGTTTAAATGGGGAAAAATGTGCATCTTAAAACAGAAGAACAACAGTCTTACAGTGTAATCAATACAAAAACCACATAATAATTGGAAATAAAAGAGCTTGTCTAACACATAAATATCAATCTGCCAATCATAATTGTAGCATTTATTCCAGTTGCTAAGGTCACTTGTTTACCAGGCCTGTGTTCTCAGCACCCTTTTTTATGACAGTGAGACATGGTCTACTTACATGTACCAGGAGAGGTGGCTAAACAGCTATCACATGAGGTACCTGCGCAGAATCCTGGGAGTTGGGGGCAAGACAAGATTACCAACGCAGAGGTGTTGGAAAGAACAGGCACTGTCGTCATCTTTTCTATGCTTAGTCTTCGAAGGCTCCGACGGTTTGGACACACTTGGAGGATGGATGATGGCAGAATGCAAAAAAGATCTCTGTGGGGAGTTGCAATTGAAGAGAAATTATCGGAAAAAAGTAAGATGGCCGCACCTGACTGGCTGTGCTCTTGACTCGCTCCAGTGTTTGTGCCGTTTTCTGTTAATTGCTAGTTCCTGTTTGGATTTTAATAGACAATTCCTTCACTTGGTGGTATCAAGGACTTTATTCTGTGAAATTTATGTGCTTTCAATCGGGTTATCCTGTTTGTTATGCTGCATCTTGCTGCGGCTGTGTCTGGCGTAAGCCGTTGAAAAGCAGTCCATGATGGCCTTCAACGTTCCGCTTTACTGCACCCCAGAATTCAGTCAAATTCAAGGACCTTCCTGCTTGGACTGAAACCTACATCCTCCCGCCCCCTCCCAACTTCGTATTCTCAGCACAGCAACTGTCCCGAAGGTGAACACAATCCAGAGGACTCGGGGGTGTAACATGAAAAGAACAGGGAGTCAAACACGGACAAAGAAAGCCTGACACAAGCATTGGTCCAACACACAATCCTTGCTGCCCTCATCCCAAGGCAGCAGAGTTCTCAGCTCCACCTGGGGAGTCTGTAGGGATTTTGGTCGACACAGTATGCATGAACAAGCCTCAGCAGTTGTACATGGTAGTGGTCGTTAGACGCAATGGGCTGAGATGTCTATGTGAACATTATTATTATTATTTCTTTGGTCGTCTCACTTTCTACCGGGTTGTTGCCCAGTGTCATGGTATGTATTTGCCTTTCGCCTCTTTCGTGGCCCGAGTAATATTTTTCCAAAATTTTACGGCAGGTTTTATTTATGCTATCTATCCACCTTTTCCTTGGACTACCTCTCGCCTTTCTTCCTGGTGCTCTCCTGTAGAAGGTTGCAGGATACTACTCATCAACTGTCGCTTTGTCTCCATTGGGATGTGTTTTGTGTCTTAATATAAAGGTAAAGGTCAATTCCATGACAACAATTCTCTCAGAGATGGCTTGGCTTTGTTCGTTCTCAATCTCCCACTACCAAGCCCTAAAAGGGCTTAAGTAGCAGAATGTAGTCCAGAGAACGGAATGGGTTGTGTGGTAGTTTACAGCTTGACTGCGATATTTGCACCTTTCGGTCCAACACAACCGACTTAAGCAAGCATTTTTTGAGCACCGGGTTAGCATTCCCTCTTCGATCCCTTCTCTTTAGCCAGTCTGCCCTGCTGCAGCCTGTTATCCAGGATCACCGCATGGAGGTGTAGAAGGGTCTTGGCAGCTTTGGTTCGCTGGCCCTGACGCTAGCAGTCAGCTATGGGTCGCTGACCACTGCCTTCTCTCGAGGATGAAGAATACTCTTCATGGACTAAGCTGCAGCCTGTGAGGTGGGGTGGCCAGTTCCCTTCCTTGCTGTTTATACCTTCCTCAACTCGTACATCAGTATTCATCTACAGTTGGGTCGACTGGAGGAGCGATCGTACCAGGAACGTACCACGCCCCTGCTTTTTTGTCTGTCCGTCCATTATTTCGAACCCTGGCACACTGTAATCCCAGTCTTAGCAAGCCAGCTCACTGTCAACTAGGCTGAACACTCCCCAATAACATGAACACCGGACTAATTAAACTTGTACGTGGACCCCAAAAAATATGTACATGAATAAATGTATGTCTGTAAATGACATTTTGGCAGTGGTTTGATCGTATTGCATCTCACCATAAAGAGATTACTCAGTGTACAAGAATTAAAATGGAAATGTTACCAAATTACTAGATGGTGTGAACTGCATGCAAAAATTTATAAAAACTGGATACATATTTTAGGAGCTGTGGAAAATCTGAAATTAAAATATCAACAAGCACATAGAGAAGCACGGAACAGTTTGACATTGGCACAAAAACAAAAATAATACAAATTTCATCAGAGGCAAATGATTGCACAGATGAGAATAAATATATTTTCGCTATCTTCTTCATCTCATTCTTCAGTGTTCGCTCTGATAAAGAAGTTGTGTTGTGGTTTACAACGATATCTATGCATTTCAGCCTGACAAGTCCGCTTTCACCACGAGTGGTCTGCTGAGGTCTCTGTGTATGACAAAAATAGCACCACTGCCCACAGAGATGAAATGTGATGCGCATGCCGGATAACAGATGGACTCGTAGAGTGACATTATGATGACCCTACAACTTTAAATGCCCTTGTGGGCAACCGAGGCTGATATGGAGAGATGGCATAATGGAAGCCCTGGACCCAACATGGTACACCGAGGCAAAAGAGTGAAATGAGTGTACTTTATATTGACCACCTGGCATCAGACACACGTGTCAGAGTGAATACCAGAATTGAGAGATTGAAAGACAATCACGAAGCTAAGACATAAGCTAGAAAACATCAACTTTATTTAAAGTCTGTTGAGGAACACCCTGCCGCTCAAGTGGATAGTAAAGATGTTGACAGACTGACCTGTGAACAAATCTCAAGGGTCAGGCTGAATCTCGGCAGTTTGAAGAGACCGTTCAATGACGAGACTTTTCATAGTACCACCCGAGTAATGACACTTTGAACATTCTAACTTTACCAATTTTGCCAATTCCCATTGGCTCATACACAGCACTAGTTAGACTCACCCGCAATGCTTTTGTTTTAATTAGAGTCTGGTTCCCATTGTTCGAACCAGTTATGAGTGGATTGTTGAATGCCAGTGGACGCTGGAAAGGCACCACCCATGTCTCAAGCTCGGCTGGGGCGGTCCATGGGAAGGGTGAAGCCATGATTCAAGAACAGCTTGGGGTGGTCCATGGGAAGGTTGAAGCCACGCTTCAAGAACAGCTGGAGCGGTCCATGGGAAGGTAGAAGCCACGTTTCAAGCTCAGCTGAGACGGTCCATGGGAAGGTTGAAGCCATGTTTCAAGCTTGGCTGGCCCGCTAAATATGATATTTACATACTTACTTTGTCACTGTTCTTCTACCCTGAGGTATAGAGAGATCACCAGACTGTTCTATCTGCCGGCTGTCATCTGGTTCGGTTCCACTTCAGTCCTCTGCCTCTCAAGGACTGTCGTACGTTGTCTTCCCATCATACATCGGTACGCCTGTTGGTCTGGATCCCTGGCTATTGGTCTCTCGTGATTGTCGTGGTATCCGGTCTTCAAATATGGTCAAACCACCGAAGTTGAGACTGTACCACTAAGTCATGCAAGGATTGACCTTTGAGACCTTGATGTATTGTGTTGTTACGAACTGTATCCTTTTTTGACACTTGACCCACCATTCATTTCTGAGGATTGTACCTGGTTTTTTGGGGGGGATTTGCTTATTGTCCATGGCTCACATCCTCTTGTTAGAACAAGTACATGTGTGAACCAGTATACATCCATCTTTTTTTTCTTGCTTATTTCTCTTTTGCTGAAGAATCCTCTTTTTATTGCATGAAAAAGTCTACAAGTTGTGACCTTTTGTGTGGTTAACTTATTTGTTGCCTCCATTATGGTCTACAGTTCCAACATATTTCCCCTGGTTGACCTGATCCAGTGGTTATTTTCCCCATTTCTTATGATATTTTACCGCTCCAAGATATTTCCCCTGGTTGACTTGATCCAGTGGTTATTTTCCCATCCCTTATGGTATTTAACCGCTCCAAGATATTTCCCCTGGTTGACCTGATCCAGTGGTTATTTTCCCATCCCTTACGGCTTTTTACCGCTCAAAGATATTTCACCTGGCTGACCTAATCTGTGGTATACCTGGTTGACCTGATCCAGTGGTTATTTTCCCATGGTTATCTGATGTGCCTTCTCCTCTCTCTTACAAACACCACAGTTTTTGTTTCATAGCTTCTTAACAGACTTGCAAGTTCGTCTGGAGATGTGTCTGGTGGTAATGAATGCCGCGTAATTCTGCAGACACCAGCTCCAATATATGTTGGTTTCAATATCTAGAACTCCACTGCATACTTTTTTGTCCTTTCCTTGCAGGCTTTAATGAGATCATCCATCAAGAGAATAAAGGGTATGGTGGTAGGACGTCGCCCTGACTTACTCCAATGGTGGTCCTGCACGTCTCGGACTTCTCATTTGATGTCTGTACATGTTGTTACGGATCCAGCAACATCCGGGTTCTCCCCCTTCGGCCCAAAGCAATATCTGCAAGTGTTTATCAGCTGTTGTCTAGTGCCATACAAAGTGTTCCATGTATCTGGCCGCGGAGGAAGAAGCATTTTCCTAAAATCATTGAGCGCCGAGCACTCAAAGAGATGATGATCAACGGTTTCATATGGGTGTGTACACAGCTGACACTCAGGAGTATGTTGTGGTTGGATTCTGTTCAGGTGTTTGTTAAGTGGGATGTGTTGGGTTCTGTTCAGGTGTTTGTTTAGTGGGATGTGTTGGGTTCTGTTCAGGTGTTTGTTTAGTGGGATGTGTTGGGTTCTGTTCAGGTGTTTGTTTAGTGGGATGTGTTGGGTTCTGTTCAGGTGTTTGTTTAGTGGGATGTGTTGGGTTCTGTTCAGGTGTTTGTTTAGTGGGATGTGTTGGGTTCTCAGTCAGAAAATGGTGCTCTGATCCTTCCTTGTAAGTTGATTTACACGGTCGTTTGGACTGGGGCTTGTCATATGTCTGTAGACCTCCCTTCCCGTGTTTCCCATGGCTCATCTGTTCAGCAAAATGTCTTTGTTCGCTAATCTTGTGAGCTGTTTCTACAGTTGCTGTGTGTGGCTGTTCTTGTCTTGATCCCTCCTTTGCTAGTCTGTCTGCCTTGTCATAGCCTGGTGTGATTGAATGTCCAGGGATCCACTGCAGAACTATTTTGACAGCACTGGAAGTGATAATACGGTCAACATCTAGAGATATTTGGATAAGGTCAGGTCTACAGTGACCAGCAACTTCTAACGGATAAGGTCAGGTCTACAATGACCAGCAACTTCTAACGGATAAGGTCAGGTCTACAATGACCAGCAACTTCTAACGGATGAGGTCAGGTCTACAATGACCAGCAACTTCTTACGGATAAGGTCAGCTCTACAATGACCAGCAACTTCTAACGGATAAGGTCAGGTCTACAATGACCAGCAACTTCTAACGGATAAGGTCGGGTCTACAATGACCAGCAACTTCTAACGGATAAGGTCAGGTCTACAATGACCAGCAACTTCTAACGGATAAGGTCGGGTCTACAATGACCAGCAACTTCTAACGGATAAGGTCAGGTCTACAATGACCAGCAACTTCTAACAGATAAGGTCAGGTCTACAATGACCAGCAACTTCTAATGTTTGAAGAGCTGCCATTGAATCTGTGAACATAACTGTGTTTTGGGTCTTTGGAGGAAAGGCATCAAAAACGATCCTCAGATGGTACAAAGCGGTTTCAAGTGCAGCGATCTCAGCTTCATAGTTGGAGCAAACCTCCTCGCAAGCATTAGACAGTTCATCACAGGATCCGTTCGGGTATTTTATAAAAACGCCAAAACCTGCTTTTATGGTGGCTTTAAACGCAGATCCATCAGTGTATACGCGTATCCATTCATTGGGATGGGTATCAATAGTTCTTTGAGCTGCTTGCATGAGAGTACTTGGATCTCAACTTTTGGTTGCATCATCTATTAATTTTGCCTGTATTTCTAGTGTTTTAAGGAAAGCTTGTGGAGGTATGTCTTTTATTTCACTCTGTAACTTTTGTCTTCTTTCTAGTAGATGGTATCTGTCTTTGATTTCACTAACATGGTGAAGGACAGACTTTTGTTTAATTCTGCTTTTTAGCTGCCAGTTTTCCACAACGAGTCTGTTGGGATGATCCCGTTTCATTCTGCTACTTTGCTCATAAACTTCCATAACTGCTTTATCCCTCCACATCTCAAGGGGCTCCACTTGTGTGTGGATTTTGTAAGCTGCCATTGGTGTTGTCCTCATTGCTCCCCTAATGAAGCGTAGAGCACTATTTTGCCCCCTGTCCAGGGAGTCCAAGTTAGATTTTGAACAAGTTGTAAGGAGTGTACTATTGTATTCTATTGCTGAGCGCACATAACCGAGGTACAAGCCTCTCAAAGTATCCTTGTGTGATCCCCATGATGTACTAGCAAGCCTCTCAAAGTATCCTTGTCTGATCCCCATGATGTACTAGCAAGCCTCTCAAAGTATCCTTGTCTGATCCCCATGATGTACTAGCAAGCCTCTCAAAGTATCCTTGTCTGATCCCCATGATGTACTAGCGAGCCTCTCTAAGAGCTGAAGACGTCTCACAGCTTTATTCTTTACATTCTGGATGTGATGCTTGAGGTTGAGTTGTCGGTCAAGCGTGACTCCAAGATATGTGGGGTGTTTGTGGCTGAGTTGTCGGTCAAGCGTGACTCCAAGATATGTGAGGTGTTTGTGGCTGAGTTGTCGGTCAAGCGTGACTCCAAGATATGTGAAGTGTTTGTGGCTGAGTTGTCGGTCGAGCGTGACTCCAAGATATGTGGGGTATTCATCTCTAATCAAGTGGCGTTCCTCTAATCTCAAAATTACATTCTGTTTGGCAACTTTGTGAAGATGGTATACACTGTCTTTTCATAGTTGATTTTTAGTGTCCATGTTTGGCAGTAATCAAGTAGTCTCCTCAGGTTTCCATTTTAGCCATCGTACCTCACTATCAATGTCTTCATGGCTCAGCCATATTGCCAGGTCATCAGCATACAAAGCTTTTTCAGCTTTGATCTGATCAGCCAAGTCACTGATATAGATCAGGAAAAGAGTATAGCTAAGGAATGATGATCCTTGTGGTAATCCTTCTTCTAAAACTTCTTTAGAAGAGATCACATCCGTCACTTTCGCCTGGATCATTCGCTCAGTCAGGAAATACTTTTACAATTGTAGAGCTTGCCATGAATTCTCATGTTAAACATCTTTATCGGAAGACCTTTCCTCCAAACACGATTGTAAGTCTGTTGTAGATCAAAAAAGATGTCCCCTGTATGCTTGTTCTGGAAGCCATCATTTATTCTTTGGGTTAGCCTAAAGAGCTGGTCTTCTGTGCAGCTACCAATTCTGAACCCTGCTTGTTTCTGGCATAAGGTGTTGGATTTCTCCAGGAACCAATAGAGACATGTGTTTATCATTCTCTCTGCTAATTTGACCAGGCACAATGTTAGGGAGATGGGCCGATGCCTGTACAGAAATTTTTATAAAAAGTTTCAAAAACTCTACTGTATATTATTCTTTGTTCTTAGTTGACCTGTAATTCTACAGGGCAGATGCCCCTGTGCAGGTTCCAGCTCTGGCATGAGCTGGATGTAACCGGGTGGAGGATTTCCTGCATAGCGGGTTAGGCTTGAGCAGCTTATTACTCCGCTGAATTGGGTTAAGTGCCGCAGAGAATGGTTAACCGATGTGCGAGTCCATCTTAATAGACTCTAACACTAGAGCAAAGCAGACCTGCAGCGTGTTAGGCAACATTCTTGCTGCTTTAAACAAACCACCTAACCATGGCTGGTGTTATGCCATGTCACACAGTCGCCTCTTAGGACTATCAATATAGAATTGTTTAAACCTCTGTTTGTCCGAAGTGTGTGGTCGTGTAATTTGATTGGTTGTTCGATCATGACATTATCGTCAGTTGGTTGTGTGTAGCTAAAACAAAATGGTCTGCTGGGTTTGGACCATTCTTTATCGTACATTCTCTGGGTGGTTGCATGATTGCCGGACAATATTCGTTTTGACGATGTGGTTTCGTCACACTGTTTACACCACATGGTTACAACTGTTTATCATACAGAAAAAAAAATTGTTGAATAACTCGTTTCCTCAGAAAAAGATAATCTTCTTCTTCGTTCATCTTCAGACCTCAACTTCAATGACTGTAACGAAGGCAGCAGTCGACTCAAGGCTATGTACACTTCCGTACAGCTTCTCGTTGAAGGACACTAGCTGTTGCCAAATGCTACTTCTTTATGTTCTGCCTTCATGGGGGCTGTGCCGCAGGCACAAAGGTCTGTAGTGCCAATCTTGAACTTGTTGTACAGATGGCATCTAAGTCTGTTGTAACCTGTGCGTAGCTGGAGAATTATCACCTGGTCTCGCCTGGAGAGTTGATGGTTGGCATCGTTTTCTATGTGGCCAGAGTGGTCTTTTTTCCATTTTGCACTGTACAGCATTTAAGGTGGTCAAAGAACTGGTAACACCAAGACAAAGCAGGAACCTTATGATCCAGGATAAAAGCGGCAAGTGCCTTATTGAGGGAAATGACGTACTGGCAAGATGGACAGAGTACTGTTCCGAGCTATATAACTATGAAGGGCGAAATAAACCTGAGAAAACAATCCCCCGATCACCAACAAATATAGAAGATAACCAACTGATAACGAAGGAAGAGGTAATTGCAGCGGTAAAGACATTGAGAAGAGGGAAGCCGCCGGAGTGGACAATATACCAGCAGAGCTCTTACAAGCAGGTGGAGAGGTAGTGGTGGAAAGCCTGACACACATCTGAAACAAAATATGGGCGACAGGAAACTGGCTGGACGTATTTACGAAATCAATAGTTATACCGTTACATTAGTCTGGAAACCTAAAGCTGTGCCAACATTACAGAACAATAAGCCTCATTAGCCACCCTAGCAAGGTCATGCTTAGATTAATCCTCGACAGATTGAAACCCCAAGCAGAGAACATCATTGCCGAGGAGCAAGCAGGGTTCAGACAGGGAAGAAGCACTACAGAACAGATATTTAATTTAAGGCTGCTATGCGAGAAATATCTAGAACAGTAGCAAACACTGTATCATGTGTTTGTGGATTTTAAGAAGGCGTTTGATAGGGTATGGCATAAAGCGCTTCGGGCAACAATGAGAATGTATAATATCAACGGAAATATTATAACGGTCCTTGAACACCTGTATAACAAGGCGTCTAGTGCAGTTCTTGTGAATGGGAGGCGAGGAGACTGGTTTCGCACATCAGTTGGTGTGAGACAGGGTTGTACACTCTCTCCAACTCTTTTCAATATATTCCTTGAAGGAATTATGAGTGAGGCACTTGGAGGTCACGTTGGTACTGTCAAGATAGGGGGCCGAACGATTACCAACCTTCGTTTTGCAGATGATATCGACGGGTTGGCGGGTTCAGAAGCAGAACTCCAGGAATGGGCCAGAAGGCTCGACGAAACAGCTCTTGACTATGGTATGGAGATAAACGCCGGAAAGACAAAATTAATGACCAACAACGCTACGGGCTTCAACAGCAGGATAAAAGCTAACGGGCAGGAACTCGAAGTGATTAACCGTTTTAAATATCTTGGGTCGATTGTCAGTGACGAAGGATCAAAATGTGAAGTGTTGGCCAGAATAGCACAGACAATAGCGGCGCTTGCACGGCTTAACAAAATCTGGCAAGATAAACGGTTAGCACTATGCACGAAAATCAGATTAATGCGTACACTGGTCCTGTCAATATTCCTCTATGCATGTGAGACATGGACAGTTACAGCTGACCTTCAACGAAGGATACATGCCTTGGAGATGAGATGTTTCCTAAAACTTTTAAACGTCACGTACAAAGATCGAGTTACAAACGAGGAAATATGAGATAGAATTACAACACCAATAGGGCCTTTCGAAGATCTCTTGGCAACTATCAAAAGAAGGAAACTCACTTGGTACGGTCACATATCAAGATCAAATGGTCTTGCAAACACAATCCTCCACGGGAAGGTGCATGGCAGACAACGAAGAGGCCGGCCCAAAAAGAGATGGGAGGACAACATAAAAGAATGGACCAGTCTCCGACCAGAAGAGGCACAGGCAGCGGCATCTGACAGAGAGGGATGGCGTGGAGTTGTGAGGATGTCTTCATGTGTGCCCCAACGACCTCACCGGTTACGGGATGACCTGACCTGACCGTACGTTTCTCTGATGCCTGATGAATGCTTTTGTCTCATTGTATGTGATTTCTGTATCACTCTGCTGCAGCATTCCTCCCTCTCAGACGAATCTGCCTTCTCGTTGCCTGGAATGTTGCAGTGGGCTGGTATCCACTGGACTGTTTTTCTTTAATCACTGGGACAGGCGTTTGAGTCTGGCAGAGCACCGAGTTCATTTTTGTGCTGGTTCTTGAGCGCCATTAACACTGCGATGGCGTCTGTGAAAATGACCATTTGCTTTTCTGCCGTCCTGGTTATTGTCTATAAGGGTTTCGGCTGCTTGTCTCAGGGCACTGGCTTCAGCACTGAAGTTGCTGCAGTGTCTCCGAGTGGCAAATGCTGCTGAGTATTTGCTTTTTAGTTTTATAGTGATGCATCCTCCCTCGTTTCCAATGGTATATTTGACTGAGTCATCCGTATAGGCGTGCGTCCAGGCTGTTGGTTGGGATTTTTGGTTGATGTAATTTGTAACTATGTGTTTTTTCTGTTCCTCTGTTTGTGTCTTTTTGTCTTCGATGTTGGTGATATTGCATATGATCAGGGAAAGGTCTTCCTTACCAGAGGCAGCGGATGGAGCATGCTGGTATTGGTTTTATTTTTTTCGTTTAAGAGTGCAGCATTGTTTTTAATTGAAAAAGATAATCAGAATAAGACAATGTATAAAAAAGAATGAAACCAACTTGCAGGAAATGGTAAACACAGATGTTCAGCAAATAAAAAGAAATCGGAGGTGATGGTAGTGACTAAGAAACCGGGCTCTCCAAAATGCTGCGTCAAAGCGAAGAGAACCAAATTAGGCAAGTTAACATGTTTAAATACCTGGGCACATACATTACATCAAATGGAAGATGCAATTAATAAATAAAATGCAGAATAGACCAAGAATAAGTGGTCTTCCGTACGATGACGGGAATCTTGTGCAACAAAACATTGTCGCTGGAACTGAGGAAGAGAGTGTTTGGATGTTACGTGGAGCCAGTACTGACATATGGCAGCGAATCATGGGCAATCAGCAAGCACATAGATCTTTGGAAGCAACGAAGATGTGGTTTTACAGAAGAATCATGCGGATCCCATGGACTGGAAGGAAGAGGTGATACAGCACTCGAGGAGGCACAAACACGAAGACTCATTGCATGGATCAGAATAAGGCAGGCGTTCTTTTTCGGACATGTTATGAGAAGAAGTGGTTTGGAACACATTGTGACAATGGGAAAGATAGCAGGAAAGAGAGACAGAGGAAGGCAGAGACAGAAGATGTTGGACAGTCTGAGAGAATGGCATGGGTGACAATCAACAACAGAGTTGGTAAACAACACACGTGATAGAAGAGGAGGACCATGATTGCCAACGCCAACCGGCAGGGCACCTGATGATGATGATAAAAAAAGTCCTAAAGTAATTACACCTACTGGAAAACAATAATGCTATGTTTGGCACATGCTTCTATGGAGGGGGCCAGCCTCAGTGGCTTTCTCAAATGGAAAGAAATAAGGATTATGGCTATAATCCTTTAACTGTTGTGTCAGATGTTGGAGTATAGGTCGTTCTTCTTCTTTTGCGTTCGTTCTCAATCTCTGTCTACCAAGCCCTGAACAGGGCCTTGCAAGTACCAGGATGTAGTCCGGAGAACGAAATGTGATGTGTCGCTAGTTTACAGCTTGACTGCAATATTTGCACCTTTCGGTCTGACACATTCACCTTTGGCAGGCAAGTATTGGTCCAATACTACATTTAGTTTACCCTAATCAGTTCAGACCAACAGGGGGGGGTCGACACTGTGATCTCCATAATGGTGAGCTTACTAAGTAGTCTCCCGCTGCAGTACAGAGTACAGACAGGCGGACCTGCGACCACCTTCTCAAGTATGCTTCTGGATGTAGGAAGAGCCACTGAAACCTGCTACTGAAGAAACGTCGTCAATTGGTAACTATACTCAGCTTCAAACAACAACATCGTGAGGTTGCCAGCCCCAGCAGCAAGCTTCCTTGGAAAAGATAATATGTCCTATATTCACATTGATAAATAATAACATGCAAAGACTTGAATCTAATTACGACTAACATTACACCATTTTACAGATTCATCATTCCCCAGGCATACAATGTATTTCCAATAGCTAGCCCAACATGGAGAATATCCACTCTGTAGAAGATACTTATTTTCCCTTCAGATCCAATAACTTTGCTGGATATAATGTACGCAGCCGTGGCCAGGACCGCATAGATGTTCCAGGAACGCACAGATACGACGATGATGGTGAGAATCCCAAATCCAGCGCAGCTTTCCGAGGCTAACTGTCGCATGCCAGGTGCAAGAAAATTGGAGCTAATCAGAACAGCAACCATAATCATTAGATTGAGGTTCATCATTACAGGCATATCTTTGTGGCAAAATCCGACGGCCAGGAGCGGGACACCTACCACCTGCAAGAGAATTAAATAACATTTAAGCGTCGTTGTTGTTTGGGGTACCAGGACGTGTCCTAAAGTAATCTTGGGAGGTTCCAGTGATAATATAGAACAGTGAACAGAAAAATAGAACAAATAATCCATGTTCTACACGAGCTCAAGAGACACTAGCCTAGCAGTGGATTTCCGCTCACTGTGGAATCCTTGGAAACGAGATGGCTGATGAACTAGCAGATGCTGGAAGTGCCGGCACACAGACTCACCATTCACAGAGCTACAAAGAATGAAAGACACTCATCAAATGATCCATAAGGACAGAATGGAAAGACCAGCACAAAGAATACAGGCCAGAAAATGACAGCATATGCAAACTTGGCAGAGATGGGCAGACAAAAGTCTTCAGACTCGGAACGGGACATTGCATACTCAAGGTTCAACTCCACAGAATGGGTCTTGCAGACACCGTCACAGGCGATTGTGGAGCACCCAATCAAACAGGTCTTAGAGACACCGTCACAGGCGATTGTGGAGCACCCAAGCAAACAGGTCTTAGAGACACCGTCACAGGCGATTGTGGAGCACCCAATCAAACAGGTCTTAGAGACACCGTCACAGGCGATTGTGGAACACCCAATCAAACAGGTCTTAGAGACACCGTACAGGCGATTGTGGAGCACCCAAGCAAACAGGTCTTAGAGACACCGTCACGTGCGATTGTGGAGCACCCAATCAAACACCAGAACATATCCTGCAGGACTGCGCCAGTTATGTAGATCAAAGAAAGGCAGTCTTGTCCTGTGGAGCGACCATGCTAGAAAAGCTGCGGAGAATCAAAAAGACCTGGCCATACACTCTCCTTCGCGACCTCACCGGGCTAGAAGCATAGCATCAGTTGATCAAAGAAGTTTAGGGTAATGTAAATGAACTAGTTGTATACAGACTCTGTAGAGTCTTCTAAACCAGTATAAACGTGTTAAGTTAAGTTAAACAAAGAATGTCTGTTCACGACAACGATTATAAGACAAGTAATTATCTGCACTTAGAAAATATATATATAACAAACACCAGAAAAGAATGCGAAGTAATAGGCAGTTCGGAATTCAAAGAGCAGACCCCCAGGTGATGGAAACACCTTGTCATAAGGAAGAGATGACTTTAGATTCAAAACCCACAGGACACCCTGAGAAAAGTGTCCCAAATGATCAAGTCTTTCATCATTCAACTCTTGCGACGATACCCCGCTGACTTGCGGGATTTCTGTTTATGAGAGAGGTTTTGAGAGCAAACCCTGAGAAAAAATCTACATCCTGTGCTATCTTCAGTCGCCTCTATAATGTTTTGTGACTGACCAAAAGTAGCTGAGGACTAGAGAGCGAGGTTGACAAATTGTGCAAACCTTCCTCATTTTAATCCAAATTACTGCGCAAGTCAACCATCTCGGCAGACAGGGCATAAGGTAAAGATTGTCCACACAGCTGAACAGAGAGAGTTGTCATCAATCCACATTGATGAACGAATATTATCTCATCTCGTGACAATGAAATATAGGCCCAGTTCAATCCAGGCATATTTACAGAATCAATTACATTCTAACTTTCCTGCAATACTGCAAGAGACTTTCAAACTTATTACGAGTGGGGACGGCGTGGGCTAGTGGTTAAGTGACACGGCTCCCATCCCAAAGGTGCTGGGTTCAATCCCCAACACAGCACCGGCCGTTACCCCAGGGAAGCAAACCCTTAGAAAATGCAGGAGGAAGCAGGTCCTTACATAAATGCATGCTGAAGTCGGATGCACTGGGCCGACAACCGCAAAATAAAAACCACAGTCCAACGAACACCGCCTTAGGGATTAGTGAAATAAGGCGAATGCAAAAAAAAATAAATAAAATAATAATTACAATAATAATTACAAATGGATACTGGATAACTGAGGCGTTAGTCTAGTCAGGCACAAAATACTGACCAGGAAATCGCATTAGGGTCAATACACTGACAAAGACCACAATATCTCTCCCATGTAGCATTCCATGGAAACAGGCTGTTTTCAAGACAGTCTGGCTGATGAGATGTAGATCATCATCATCCCCATAGTAGTGAGCGCCATGCAGATGAAGCCAAGCATAGCACAACCGCCTGAAGGACCACGGTCCGCCTTCATCGGGATGTGAGGAAACCTACTACAACCCACCACTTAACGTCCTTTTCAGGGCACACAAAATAGTAAACTTACTCATTATGGGCATTAAACAACAACAACACTTAGACACTAACCTGAGCCAGCCATGACATCATTTGGTGGTAATCATATATATTACTCTGTGGACGAGCCTGAGCAAATCTGACAACGCCGAGAGCTGCAGCGATTCCTTGAATTCCGAGGCCGATGCAGGCAAAGAAATTCACCCAGAAAACATTGTAAATAAAATATAGCACAGACCAAGTCAGCAGTGCATCTGACACTGATGTTGTAAGTTGTCGTGTCATTCTGAACAGCTAAGCTCAGCTTGTGCAAAACTGCTTCCTGCTCTGTTAACACGATGAAAGTCTTTTGACAATATGCTTCAAAAGTCTTTTTAGATTATAGGAAAGTCCATTGGGAGTTTGGACACAAATTCTTTAGTATGTTCATTATTAGTTACAGATCCTGATGACACCTGAAACAAATGGGATACAACTTTAACAATAACTATAGACCAACTATCCTAAATGCAAATTAATATACAGCAAAGGCAAAGGTCGCCGTCCATCGTAGACGATGATGGCATAATTAATTTTGCTAGCGCTATTTTTAGTAAAGATTAACTGCGCTACTTTTTATTCTCACTCTCTCGTCTCGAACCGCCTGACCCCAGTGGCAAGTCAAGGACAAGAAGACTAGGGGACGGTTATGAGATGCAGGGGACTCTGCATCAAGCACCCGTGAAAAAGACGGCAGAGTCTGGAGTCGAACCCACATCACCTGATCACGAGGCCGACGGCTTAACTACTTCGTAACGGAATCTCCAAATATACAGCACTTCTTGTTAGCGTTCGGTTTCGTATGCTTGTTTTATGTAAACAGATGGGCCGCCTCCATGAAGTGGCACGTCAGTTGCAGGTCCACAATGGTTCCCCACAGTTTATCTTGTATGTTTCTTGCCTCGGGCCAGGTCTTGTCACGGGAGTCTTGGTGCAGTGGACATGTTTGCAGGATGTGTCCTGGAGTCTGGGGTCCTCTCTGACATGTGCATTGTGAAGTTTTTATTTTATGCATGTATGCATTTACTCTGCAATAACCTGTTCTGAGGCCGAAAATTGTGGTATACTGTTTCCACACTGTTTCACAATGGAGTGTACTGAACCAAAGCTTATCCTTACCTCACCTTAAATTCTCAGATGGTGACATGACGGTTCTGCATGATCCCAATTCCACCAGTGTAGAACAGTATTAGTAACTTAGAACAGGAAAGGGACCTAGAGGTTATAGTAGATCATACAGGTAAGGCGAGTGAGCAAGTCTAGGTAGCAGTGAAAAAGGCAAATGCAATGTTAGGTATGATAAAAAGAAATGTTAACATAGGAGCAAGGAAGTGATAGTCAAACTGTATAAAGCATTAGTTAGACCTAGATTGGAGTACTGTGTACAGATGTGGAGTCCTTATCATAGAGGGGATATAAACATGCTGGAAAGGATACAAAGAAGAGCGATAAAACTGATAGTGGGATTATGGAATTATAGTTATGAATAAAACATATTCAGAAAAATCTGCCTGCAGTGTTTAGATAATACAGGTTTAAAAGATAATCAAAGAAAAGGATAAATTAGACTATAACAAGTTCAAAGTACAACCACCCACAAGAACAAGAGGGCATAGCTACGAATTATTTTAAAGAAAGGTCCAGATTAGATATTTGGAAATATTTTGTAGTCAGAGACTGATGAATGCTTGGAATGTATTTCGGCTGATTGCCAAAAGAAATAGTGGGGGCAGAGTCAGTTAATTTGTTCAAAAATAGATTGGATGCGCTTACTACTTAGTTATTTTTAGATAATCAAGTTGAGTAAAAGAAACTGTGTGTATAATGGATATCTACAGATGCTAGTCTTTTAAATCAGTATAAAAGTAGTTAGTTAATAAGTTAAGTTAGTTAAGATGGTAACAGTATTAGAAAGATAGATAAGGAAAGAGATCCAGGAGTTACAATAGATCATACAGGTAAAGTGAGTGAGCAAGTTCAGGTAGCAGTGAAAAAGGCAAATGCAATGTTAGGTATGATAAAAAGAAATATTAAACATAGTAGCAAGGAAGTGATAGTCAAACTGTATAAAGCTTTAGTTAGACCTAGATTGGAGTACTGTGTACAGGTGTGGAGTCCTTATCGTAGAGAAGATATAAGCATGCTGGAAAGAATACAAAAAAGAGCGACAAAGCTGATAGTGGGATTCCAGAATTAGTTACGAGGAAATACTCAGGAAACTGGCCTACAGTGTCTAGAAAAGATAAGAATCCGAGGTGACTTAATACAGGTTTATAAGATGATCAGAGGAACGGATACATTAGACTATAATACGTTTTTCAAAATACAACCACCAAGGAGAACAAGAAGTCATAGCTACAAATTAACTGAAAGAGAGGTCCAGATTAGATATTAGATTTTTTTTTAGTCAAAGAGTGGTGAATGCTTGGAATGCATTGCCACGGGAGGTAGTAGAGGCAGGGACAATTAATGCATTTAAGAATACATTGGATGCGCACAGCTTATAGAGCAAGGTAATATAAATTATACTGGTTGTATACAGACTGTGAAAGTCTTCTAATCTAAACCAGTATAAAGAAGTTAAGTAACTTGTGTTAAAGTGTGTATAGAATGGGGTAGTGGGCCCCAAGCCCAAAAACCACCTTAGTCGCCTCCGACATGCCTTGTAGGCTATTAGTGTTAGTATATTATTATTATTAAAATATATTAGTAGTTTAGTATTAGTTAGTAGTCACATGATAATTTCTACCATCACGAGCCCATGATGATGAGATGTCACGCCCACTTGTTACAATTACACGTCGGGCGTGTTTATATTTGACTGGTATATTAATAACGTAACAAACAAACTTGGAAATAAGATTCTTAACTAATTATTCCAATCAAAATTATAAATATTTTAAAATATCGGTCTTGCCGGCTCTAGCTAGAGTCTGGTACTGGTAGTCTGGTAGAATTGATAGTAATTCTGAACTTACAATTTTAATCGGACTCTCTCTGTGTTTAGATCCTCGAGTCCTACTACAGTTCCTCAATCCTGTATCCAATATGACTAACAAATCTCAGATAAGTTATCCAAATAAAATGACATTTATTTGATTTCTTTTTTAAAATATTAGAAACGATTCTCTTTAAACTGGAAGTGCTATTTTTGTTGAGGTTATCCAATCAGACAGACTGTATTTACCAAAACGCAGCAGTTTGACTGACAGTTGGAAATTTATTACGGCTAAATTACGAAAGGGTAGACAGATTGTTGATCGTCCATCGATGGGGATCAAGATTCTGAGCAGTCAGCGACTCAAATCGGACTGATAGCGGCGTCAGGGCAAGTAAACTGGAACTGTCAAGACTTTTACATCTCCACGCTTTGAACCTAGATAAGAGGACGCAACAGTGGTTTCGAGGTAATGTGTCCGCCTCGGGTGAGGTTGCGTGTTCGAATCATGGTCTCGGTGCGGTATCTGACCATACCCATTTTTAAATTTTGATTAAACTGAACCTTAAATCAACTTTTATATTTGTTTCATGTTTTTTTCCCCATTATATACATCCACAGAGACGCCGCAGCCTCGCCTTATTTTAATCGAATCATGACGGAGACCGGGATTTTGTTCACGGGGTTCTTTTGGTAAAGATTCCCTGATCTCTGGGTAGTGAGATCGGACTCCCGTGTTCACAGTGTCGAACTGGTTACAAATTTCTTGGCAGTTGAAAATCGAAAAGAGTAGGATTAACGGCAGCAGTCTGACAAAATAAAAATAAAAAATCTATCCAAGTTATTTGTACCTTTCCCCAAGTGGTTTGTTAAGAGCGGCTATAGATGGCGCCTAGCTGGCTGCGGGTCTACTTAGCTCTATTGTTTGAATCTACTAAGATAGACTCGCACATCGGATGAAAACCACCCTCCAAGAAACTGGTTGTATACAAACTCTGTAGAGTCTTCTAGACCAGTATAAAGATGTTAAGTAGGTTAAGTTAATAGAGCCTACTGGCTAAGGAGAAGAGAATGAATCAAAGAGGGAAGGTTTACCCGGTACAAGAACAGACTGGCTAAGGAGAAGGGATCAAAGAGAGAAGGCTTACCCAGTACCAGACTGGCTAAGGAGAAGGGATCAAAGAGGGAAGGCTTACCTGGTACCCAAAAACGCTTGCTGATGTGGGATATGTCAGACCGAAAGGTGCAGACATTGCAGTCAAGCTGTAAACTACAACACAACACATTCCGTTCTCCAGACAACATCCCGCTACTTACAGAGCCTTTTAAGGGCTTGGTAGTGGGAGTTTGAGAACAAACGATGAAGAAGTCATTGATGAGGACCACTCTGTCAACATTCACTGTTTGCATGATTTCAAAGATGGCTAAATAAGCCATTCTGAGACCTGAATTGTCTATTGTACTTAGTACAAGACAATAGGAAACACCTTTTCACCGGGGTTAAAGAAGGATTACTGTGAACTGACTTGCAAAGTGACTGTCTCTGGATGGACTCATTTATTTTGTTACCTCGTGTCTCTTAACACCCTCCACAGTAGTGCTGCACCATTCTGGACAATTGAGGATCAAAAGGCTGAGCAGTGCATGAGCTGTAGCAGTCAGCGACCCAAAACTGACCGATAGCGGCGTCATGGTCAGCAAACCAGAGCTGCCAAGACCCATCTACACCTCTACACTTTGATCCTGGATAACAGGTTGCAACAGAGCAGACCGGCTAAGGAGAAGGGATTGAAGAGGGAAGGCTAACCCGGTAGTAAAAATTGTGTCTGCTGAATCCGCATGTGTTTGACTGAAGAGTGTAAATATCGCAGTCAATCTGTAAACAATGACACAACGCATTCCGTTCTCCGGATTACATCCTGATGATTGTAAAGTCCTTTTCATGGCTTAATAGCGGGAAGTTTGAGAACGAACGTCGGATTCTTTTTGAATTATCATGGTTAATACCGCGCTAGATCAGTGATCTCTTAAGTGACTCCTTGCATCTCTCATGCTGTCCACCGTTGCTCTCTTACCATTTTGCAGTTCACCATAGAGCAGCTCTTTTAACTTAATGTTTTTATACTGGTTTAGAAGACAACAGAGTGTATCACAACCAATTTCTTGGAAGGTGATTTTTTTTTACCGATGTGCGAGTCCATCTTAATAGACTCAAACACTAGAGCTAAGTAGACCTGCAGCCCGTTAGGCGCCATCTATAGCTGCTCTTAACAAACCACCTTAGGAAATGTTGTTGTTGTTGATTAGATGTTTGCCTCACTAGTTTCTACTGGCGGAGGCGCGCCATTTTCCACCCCAGACCGTAGTCTATTGGGCGATATCAGGACGCATAAACCAGTGCTTGGGTGCATGTGTGCGTCTGTATGTACCCATGCTAGGTTTGTTCGCCATCAGAAGCTAGCCCAACCAAAGTGCAATGGAAGGGCCACACCATGAGGGTGCGTGTGAAAGTTGTGCAAGAGTGTGACTGTAGGACAGATTCAAATGAAACAGAGTGAGATAAGAGGAGAGAGAAATGGAAGAGTGGCCCCCAGGGTGAGCCTCCTTCCTCCCACCTTAGGAAAGGTACAAATAACTAAGTTAGATTTTTCATTTTGGTAGACATTTATCCAACATGCGTAACACATGGCCAGTCCATCTCAGCTGTGTAGCACATATCATGCTGTGATGCCAGGCATGCCCGATCACAATAATACTTCTCTATTTGGCATCATGTCATGTCATCTAATCGTCAGTAGTTTCCGCAGGCAGTGCATGTGGAAGTGGTTTAATGTCCTGACATGATGGATATAGACGGTCCCGGTCTCAACACGCATTTAAGAGGGTAAGCAGAACAGTTGCAGCATAGACCTTCATTTTCTGTGTTAGCGCCGATCTCTCGTTTATCCCACATCTTACTATGAAGTCCACTAAATACAGCACTTGCCCTAGCTACTTTTGTATTCACACCATCATCTATGTGAATAACATGAGACAGAGTAAATCAGTTACATTTTTTTTAAACAGTGCCAGAGTACCGTGATTGAAGGTTTGAATAGGCCGAAGCTGGTTGATGTAAAACCTCTGTCTTTGTGATAGAGATGGTGAGGCCAAAGTTTCTGCAAACTGTGGTGAACCGATGCCTCCATTCTTACATTTCGCCCTCCGTATATTACTGTTACGTTATGTTATGTTGTTTGTCCATCAGTTCGGAAGTGGTCCACATTGTCATCTGTCAATCCTGGAGTGGGTTTGTAGATGGCTGATCAAACCAATCTGAGCCCGAAAGCATCTGTCACACTAAGGGCAGTGAAACACTGTCTGACTGTCAGACCTTTTGTGTCGCTTGTTTCCATGCAGCTTCCGTGATTCTTGTCTGCTCCATATGTGCCATGCCAGAAGAGGTTTTACTATGCGAGGCAGCGCCATCAGCAGCAATGCTATCCCAATTATCAATGTCACAGTTCTTCAGTGAGGCTTTCAAAGTTTCTTTGTAACGTATTATTTGGCTCACTTGCCCTCATTATAGAATATTTTCTTTGGAAGCCGCTCATCTGAAATACAGGCAACATGGCCAGACCATCTAAGCTGCGATTTGCACAGAGTTGTGTGGATACTCTTACCACATAGTGGGAAATGTAGTGTCATTATCTGGTCACTTATTCTCTTTGGTAGGCTGGTTAGTATTTTCACCAGGTTTGACCTTATAGCCAAGCCAACACCAGCTTCCCGGCACTTGTCTCCAGTTTGATTGCTCTAGAAGAAGGTGTACCCAGCACCATCTTCTGTAATCTGTCCCTCACCAGACAGACGAGCTTCACTCAAGGCAGAGGGGAGGAAGACTCACATCTGGTCAGACAAAATATACTGTTCAGACATGTTAGTCATGGTTAGGAAAAACATACTGGCCAAGACCCTCATCTCGGCTTCCGAGTAGCCCTTCCTGGAAAGGGACTGTTTTCATGGCAGTCTGGCTAAAAAAGTGAGAGATCGACATGATCCTAGTAGTGAGTGACATGCAGATGAAGCCAAGCATAGCACAGAGGCCCGGAGGATCTCGGCCCACCTTTACCAGCATGCTCGGGATGTGAGGAAAGCTACTGCAACCCGCCACTTAACGTCCTTTTTAGGACGCACAAAAGAGTAACCTACGCATTATGGGCATTCGCAAACAACAACAACAACTCAAGGCAGCAATATCGATCGTGTGTCTTCGAAGTTCTCTAACCATCAGGGCAGTTATTTTGTGTCTTTTTGTATTTGCACGACTCAGAAGGGTGCGAATGTTCCACGCACCAACGGTCAGTGGAACTTGGCGAGTTTTTCTGTTATTGTTTTTAATATTTTGACAGCAATGATAGGGATTTCTGCCAGCCATGGTGTGCTTGCCAGGATAACTGAAGCAGGCAATTTTTAGGGCATTTTTTCTAGCCCCTACCTCAGGCCATGGAGGTAAGCAGTGCAAATCCTAAATAATAGGGTGGCTTAGTCCCTCAGTTGGCTGCCGAGAGATCTACTGCTGAAAACATTAAACATATAGAAACAGACGAAGGATAGATGTTTAGTCTTCACCTCATATTGTTGGTCCTGAGATTTGAAAGCGGAATGTTGAAAAACGTCACAAACAATTAGTGAGTGTTGAATTACACAGACCATCTGATTCTTCTACTGATCCCCAGGGAAGTAAATCATTCCCTTTGTTTTCCAAAGTTCTGATCACAAACAACAGCCAAAGGCTAAGGAGGGCATCCCTGCAGAAACGCCTGTTGAAATCGGATGCACGGGGCCACGAGCCTAACGAAAGTGCAACGTAAATCGCAGTATGATGACAGAACAACCTATCAGAAAAACGTATGGCGCTCATCCTGCGGAGTCCCGTCAGGCAGCGAGAGTGCCGGGCCTCACGCCTCGAAGGGGCCCAACCTTGACTACTGGTGGTCACCCACCCATGTGTCGTGGAGTCAAGGCACATGGCTATGGGGCAATTCCTATTGACCGAAAACTCAAGACCCTCAAAATACTACAGTGGAATGCGGAGGGTGTCGTTAACAAAAAGCTTTCCCTAACACATCACCTGCATGAAGGTAAGATTGACGTGGCATGTATCCAGGAAACGCACCTCAACAATAACCATAAATTCTCAATCAGAGGATACCAGACCTTCCGTCTCGATAGAGAAGGTCACAAAGGAGGGGTCCTGATACTGACCCGAAACTGCATACCGAGTAGCGCGGTATCTGTCAATCACACCGGACAAGCAGAAATTGTAGGAGTTGACATAATGGCTCAAGAGACAAAGCTCCTCATTTTCAATCTGTACGGACCACCAAATAAAGACCTATCGCTCGCGAGTATGGAAGTCAAAGACTCCAACTGCATAGTAGTTGGAGACTTCAACAGCCACTCGGAGAGATGGGGATACTCGGACACAGACAGCAGAGGTGACGAAGTGGAAGATTGGGAGATAGACACAAATCTCTCCTTAATCAATAGGCCGGAGGATAGCCCTAGTTTCTATTCTAGAACATGGCATACCACCTCGACTCCAGATTTGGCCTTCTCCACACAGGACATACACCATAAAATAGACCGCCAGGTGCTAAACCAATTGGCAGGTAGCGACCACAGGCCGATCAGGCTTGAAATTGATATGGAAGTAGGCCCACAGGAAACAAAACCGCTCCCACGTTTGAATTACAAATGAGCCGACTGGGACAGATTTGCAATCCTGACAAATGGGCTGTGTGAAACCATCAACACACGAAACAACAAAATGAAGCCCATGGTGGAAAGCCTAAGCAAGGCAATAATGCAAGCCGCCACTGAAACCATCCCAAGAAGGGCTAGGAAAAACTATAAGCCATATTGGAATGATGAGTTGCAGAAAGCGGAAGATGCAGTAACAAATGCTAGGAATATGGAACAATCTATGGAGGCAAATATCGCCCTCAAAGCCATCACGGCGAAATACAAATACACTCTAAACCAAACAGCAAGAGAAAGCTGGGAAAAACAAAACTGAAAGCCTCAACCTAGACAAAGAAGGGAACAAACTATGGAAGCTAGACAGAATGACGAAACCCCTTCAAACAAACAAATTACCATCAAGCAGGGCGAAAACTTGCTCACTGGAAAAAAAGCCGCAAACGCTTTTGTCGAACACTATGCCAGAGCAAACCACATCGAGGTCCCTGCAGATAGGCATACATACATTAGTGAAGAGCAAAAGGGGCACGACAACATCAATACGGCACCAGAAGAGCATATGAGGGCCAAATTAACAATGAGTGAAATGGAAGAGGCCATGAGAACATTAAAGAAAAGGAAATCTCCCGGAAAAGACGGGATAACAAACGAAATGCTGATGGGGCTGGGCCAAACAGCGAAGAGGAAACTGCTATCAGTCCTGAACCAAAGCTGGAAAAGGGGTATTGTACCCCAGGCATGGAAAGACGCAGTACTTGTACCAGTACCAAAGAAAGGAAAAGACAAAACAGATCCAAATGGATACAGGCCTATCAGCCTACTGAGCTGTGTCGGCAAACTGATGGAACGTATGATAAACACCAGACTGATGTGGCATCTGGAAGAAAAACGAATACTAATTCCACAGCAAGCAGGTTTTAGACAGCACAGATCCACTGAGGACCAGGTTATCCTCATAGCCCAGGAATTAGAAGATGCCTACCAGGCACAGAAACACACAGTAGCGGTTTGGGTGGACCTGGAAAAGGCATTTGACAAAGTCTGGAAAGATGGACTTAGAGTCAAGCTAAGGAGAAGTGAAGTTTGTGGGAGAATGTACAAGTGGATCAACCACTACCTCAAAAAAAGAACGGCCATAGTCCAAGTACAAGGGCAGATGAGCAAAAAGGTGACACTCGAGCAGGGAGTACCCCAAGGGGGAGTACTGTCACCCACACTCTTCCTGGTGTATATAAACGACATTACAGAGAATATACCAAGAAGAGTCCATAGCTCAATGTTGGGCGAACTCATGGCTGGTCAAAATAAACGAGGAGAAAACTACATGTACAATATTCTCGCTTTCAATCAAACCCCAAAACACCAAATTAAGTCTTAACGGCAAATTGCTGCAGCCAAACGACAACCAAAATTATCTGGGAGTCACATTTGATCGGCGCATGACATGGAAAAGTCCGATCGAGAGAAACCGAATGAGAGCCAGAGAAAGAATGGCAATCATGAGGAAACTTGCTGGCACAAGCTGGGGAGCAGACGAAAGTATACTAAAGAAACTGTACACTGGAAGAGTGAGACCAGTTCTCGAGTATGGCATCGTGGCATGGACAACAGCAGCAAAGGCGAACTTCGATAATGTTAGCAAACTTCAAAACAAAGCCATGAGAATTATAACAGGAGGCATGAAGTCAACGCCAGTTGTAGAACTTGAAAAGATTACAAAATTGTAATCCATGACCGATAGAAGAGACTGCAGAGCCGAGCTGCAGTCAGAGAAACTCCGAAGACTGACTGACCATCCAATGCACCGGAGACTAAACAATTTGGGAAATGGGAAACTAAAGCGGAGAAACTTTGCAGAAATAGCCAAAGCAAAGATGCATGAAGATCCCATAAACGCACTAACAACACCAAAGCCCATCACTACTGTACGAAAACCTACCTGGAGGCAGGATATATTTCCAGAGGTCTTAGAAAATATACCAGGTATTGGAAACAAAAACTGCCAGACTGAAAAAGAAAGGAGAGATACTACCCTAAACTTTATATCGAAAAACTACCCAAGCATGGACTGGACCCATGCATACACCGACGGTTCTGTAACAAACACTACACAGAACGGAGGTTCAGGAGCACTCCTGAACCTACCAAATGGCAGAAAAATAACACTGTCATTCGCTACTGGTAAGTACATAAGCGATTTCAGAGCGGAGGCAGAGGCACTGAGGGCGGCAGTGGAAGAAATGGTGACAGGTAAAAGGAATGAAAGCCATATAGTCCTGCTTACAGATGCCTTGGCCGTAGTCACAGCACTAAAAAGCCAGAAAAATACTGAACTTAATGATCTAAGAGCAGTACTCTGTCAACTATGCCAGCAGTCCGCACCAAAAAGGGTAGTGGTACAATGGGTTCCATCCCACTGCAACATCCAAGGCAACGAGGAGGCAGACAGACTGGCAAAAGAAGGTGCAAGACTACCACAAACAGATACTAGTATGACGTAGGAAGAGTCAAAACGGCTTATTAAAGCCAGATACATGACCAAATGGGAAACTGAACATACCGGCTACACCAAAAACGATGCCTATTACCAGTTGAACAGAAGAGAGCAGGTCGTTGTCTTCAGACTTCGCACTAGCCACAATAGACTGAGGTACCACCTATTCAACAAATTGAAGATAGGTGATACCGACGAATGCCCGTGTGGTACCGAGAAAATGACCGCTGAGCATCTGCCGCAGAACTGCCCGACATACGAGGATTAGAGAGAGCAGATGTGGCCATCACCAGTGGAGCCACAAGACAAGCTCTATGGCAGTGTCGACAGCCTCAGGATGATCGCCGCTTTTTTCGAAAAAATAATGGTTACTGTCTGACTGCGTACGATGAAGAAGAAGAAGAAGATTTGACTCTGTCCAACAGTCACACTCTTGCACAACTTTCACACTCTCCCTCATGGTGAGGCCCTTCCATTGCACTTTGGTTGGGCTAGCTGCTGAGGGCGCACAAACCTAGCATAGGTACATACAGACGCACACATGCATCCAAGCACTGGTTTATGCGTCCTGATATCGCCCAATGGACTACGGCCTG
Organism: Ariolimax columbianus; assembly: GCA_036924085.1. Classification (NCBI taxonomy): domain Eukaryota; kingdom Metazoa; phylum Mollusca; class Gastropoda; order Stylommatophora; family Arionidae; genus Ariolimax; species Ariolimax columbianus. The sequence goes on from JAVGWX010000014.1 coordinate 64,908,855, forward strand.
GGGTGGACAATGGAGCGCCTCTGCCAGTAGAAAGTAGTGAGGCAAACATCTAAGCAACAACATCCTGCAGCTGAGCTGGTGCCAAATTGTCATGCCTTACATTTCTTTAGATTACACAGATGAGGCCGAGAAATGGACCCTGCAGTTTGGGCAGCCCAGATCCCGAATTCAACGCCCAGGCTTACACCCTGAAGAGGATACTCACATGGCGCCACGCGCATGGTCTGCAGAGACTGAGATGCATATGATGATATCTTGGTGCGTACGCCAGTGGCACAGTCGCGTGTAGCACCAGAAAACACACCAAGAAATGTAACAGTAAAGAAGTTGGGACCAGGACAAATACTTGGTGTACTCTGTTTATGTCTGGGAAAGCAGCACACAGCTCACTAACACTCAGAACACGATCCGCCATGCCATCTTGACACTGGTAGATAACTAGGATGATGTAATCAAAAGGACTCGTTCTGTCATACAAATTAGCGGGATCAAGATGCTGAACAGCGCATGAGCTGCAGTGGTCAGCGACTCATAGCTGACTGCTAGCATCAGTGCCAGCGAACCAGAGCTGCCAAGACCCTTCTACACCTCCACGCGGTGATCCTAGATATCAGGCTGCAGCAGGGCAGACTGGCTAATGAGAAGGGATCGAAGAATGAATGCTAACCCGGTACTCAAAAAATGCTTGCTGAAGTCGGATGTGTTGGGCCGAAAGGTGCAAATATCGCAGCTGTAAACTACGACACAGTGCATTCCGTTCTCTGGACTATATTCTGCTACTTAAGCCCTTTCTGGGTTTGGTAGTGGGAGATTGAGAACGAACGAAGCCAAGCCAAGCCAAGCCAAGCCAAGCCAAGCCATACAAATTAGCGTCTTACAAAAAATGATGCGATAATCATCATCGTCTTATATCCACTTGTTAGAAGGTATAGTTTTCTTTCGTGTGCCATCTTTGTCGCCGATGTTATTGTCATCCCGTGTTTCTTCAGTGTCTCACTGACGCCATCTATCCATCTTTTTCGTGGTCTGCCTCCTGCTCTGCAACCCTGATGTCTGGTATTGTAGTTACTCGCAGCTGCTAACTTTGATTGCATTCTTGTCAGGCGTCCGAACCATTTTATTCTCGTTTTCTATGTATTCCATGCACGATGTTGCACCCACCGTCTGTCTGATTATTTCGTTCCCTACTCTGCCCAGCCTTGTGACCCCGACAGCCTTTCTCAAACATCTCATATCACATACCATGATTTCTCTTTCTTGTGCCATAGTGAGAGTCCATGTCTGACACTGGTGCCAGAGAGTTGGTATAAAAATACTATTTATCAATAATACTTAACCAATAACCTAATCAGCTACCACTGTGCGCCTATAACATATAGGCTAAACTCGCTGGACGTTCATGAATACGGTTTGATGGCAATCCCAGACAGTGTTCATGGTATATATATGGTGGAGAGGGTATGTCTCAGACAGGTGATGTTTAGGTGGCCCCGGGTACGACTCTATTAGAGGTCTGGACTTTTCCTAATACTGATTTCCAGGGACAGATGTAGACGCTGGTGAGCTTGAGCGTTATGAGAGGGCGGGCGTCATGACTGAAGAAAGAGAAGCGGGCCTCGTGACTGAAGAAAGAGAAGCGGGCCTCATGACTGAAGAAAGAGAAGCGGGCCTCATGACTGAAGAAAGAGAAGCGGGCCTCATGACTGAAGAAAGAGAACCATACGTCATGACTGAAGAAAGAGCAGCGGACCCCATGACTGAAGAAAGAGAAGCGGGCCTCATGACTGAAGAAAAAGAACCAGGCGTCATGATTGAAGAAAGAGAGGCGGGTCTCATGACTGAAGAAAGAGAAGCAAGTATCATGACTGAAGAAAGGTATACTGTTCAGGCGTGTTAAACAGGGTCATGCAAAATATACTGGCCAAAACCCTTACCTTGGCTTCCTCGTAGCACTCCCTGGAAACAGACTGCTTGCATGACAGCCTGGCTAACACGGTGAGGGATTGACGTGATCCCCGTAGTAGTGAGAGACATGCAAATGAAGTCAAGCATAACAGAACCGCCTGAAGGACTCCGGTCCACCTTCATCAGCACGCTCCGAATGTCAGGAAAGCTACAACAAACCGTCACTAAACATACTTTTTAGGACACACAAAAAGGGGAAATCTACCCATTGTGGGCATTCTATCAATAACAACAACACGTTAAATTTGATCGTTGTGAAGAGACGTTCTAAGAAGATAGAAAAAAATAAAGTATTCCGAAAGTATTTGTTTAGTTCATAGTTTTCTTAGATTTAGTCTAACCTGGGATTGTAATGGCACCGAGGAGAATAAACAGAGAAGACACGACATACGATCTCAATTTGGATGATGTTTCATAGCGATTAGATGGTACAACGCATGAAAAGTTGGAGAACACATTGAAAAAACAGGTGCTCACACTTTAACTTGCAATAGCTTACATCATAATATACTTCTAAAGTCAAAACATGATAAAGATTGCGTTACTAAGAGACAAATCAAATTGGCCGGCGGCACTTATGAATTGAAAGAAATGAATGACCGATTGAATGCCTCAGACAATTAGATCTACTCATTCATTCTTTCATTTAGTCGGTTTATATTAATACAAATAAAGTAATAATAAGTTAATGAGTGGGTATTAGTGGGTTTTTAATTAATTATAAAATGATTCATTAGTTTTCTTTCCACTTAATTGTGCCGTTGAGCGCCGTGGGGAGCTTGAAAGCCTTTGAGTCGTCTGACCTGCGCCAAGTACGTTGCGTCGGTCAATGTGAGCCCGTGTCGCTGCACAATCTCTTTAATGTCATCTATTCACATGCCTTGATGCCTTCTTGCCCTGTAGCTAGATCTACCTCCGTTGTAAGAAATCAGTGGAAGTTGATGAGGGTGCATTCTCATTAGATGACCAAACCAACGTATTTTCTGCCTGGAAATGTACTTTGCACAAGACGTAGTGCCGGCCTTTCTTCGGATATCGTCGTGTCGTATTATGTCTCTTTTTGTACCACGATGTCCTTCCTCAAACACTTCATTTAACACGTCATAATTCTGCTCTTGCCTGCCCTGGACAGAGACTATGTTTGGCACTGGTAGCACAGAATCGGCATAAATATACTGTTCATCAGCTGTTGCTTTGTTGCCAAACTAATGTCCGAGCGTCTAAGCAGTGGGGACAGCTGATAAGTTACTGCAGATGCTTTTTGACGCCTAGTCTCAATTTCAATTTCCCTGTCGATGAACAAGAGATGAACAAGACTAACGGGATGTGAAAACATCTTTTTCTTCTGTGTTCATCCTGTAAAAGATATTTATGATGTTGTCGAAGTTCACAGCATGACTGTGATACTGCACCATTCAACCCAACATATCCGATTTCAACAAGGCATTTTTAGGACTGGGTTTGTCTTCCCTTTCGACGATCCCTTATGTCTTAGCCAGGCTGCATGGTTGCAGTCTGTTTTCAGGACCGCCACTTGGAGGCAGCATATGGTCTTGATTCTACTCCATACAATAAAACCGAATGCACATAGCAATTTATGATTCTCATTTTGAAGATTTGAGATATCTGCTTGGCTGTGATATTTACACCTTTTGGTCGGACACATTCGACTTCAGCAGACATTTTTGAGTACTCGGTTAGCCTTCCCGCTTTGATCCCTTCTCCTGAGCCGGTCTGCTGTATTGCAGCCTGTTATCCAGGACGAAGGATCTTGGCAGCTCTGGTTCGCTGGCCCTGACGCTAGCAGTCAGCTTTGGATTGCTGATTGCTATAGCTCATACACTGCTCAGTCTCTTGATACCATAAAATAAATGATTTCTTAGGTCAGTCTTGAAGTCCAAAGTCGATTGCACAGAAAGCAGATCTTTAACACATACAATACACTTGTAAAAATCAATTAATTGTTGAGAACAATACATCAAATGAAAACCGTGCATGTTCCAGGTTATTTCAAAGCCCTGATGGTTGTATTTAGCGAAACAGGTGCTAGATAGATTTTGATAATTGGACTGTAACAAAATAAATAATAGGCCATCTTAGACGACTACGGAGTACAAGGCCAGCTATTATAGAATATTAGAGCACTGTACCAAGGGTGCCAAAGTGCAGTGAGACCAAAAAAAAAAACGTATCCTCTTTCAAGAAAGGTAGAGGAAGAAAGAACAAAGGCTGATCAGTTAAATGAACTCCTTTTTGCAGATGATCAATGTCTACTTTACGAAAGTGAAGACAATCTGCAGCAACATTTGAGTGCGCTCAACTCTGTGTGTGAAAGATACAGTATGAGAATTAACACATCCAAAACTGAAACTATGCAGATAAGCAATTCACCTGAAAACATGAACATTACGGTAAACGGGACCAAGATCAAACAAGTGCAGGAGTTCAAGTCCTGTGCAGTGTTTTCACACAAGATGGAGGCTTAGAGAGAAAAATTGATATCAGATGGCAAAAAGCAAATGCGATTGCATACCAGCTGTCACCATTATTGAAACACATAAACATGTCCACAAAAAGAATTCTGATCAACAGTATATTCATACCAACTCTCTGTTACCACTGCCAAACATGGACTTTAACAAAAACTCCAGAGAGAAAGATCACGACATGTGAGATGAGATGCCTCCAGAAAACAATCAACGTAACTAGGAGAGACAGAATGCACAATAAAGATGTGTGAAAAATAGTTGAGGCAAGACCATGCACTGAATATATTGAAGACGAGAGAATCAGGTGGTTTACCCACCTGATGAGAATGCAACCTGACCAACTACCCCTGTGCGTCTATAACATCGGGTTTTTGCATCCGTGGCAGACCGAGAACTAGATAGGAAATAATTTGGATGTTCTAAATCATTATGGGATGATGACTACTTTAGCGACGCCTCTGCACCTGGACAGAAAACAATGGCTCACCGAGATAACTCGCGGCATAAGTGGATATGACGAAACAAGGGCCATAACTTATGTTTCGCATGCCATGGATTTCTTCAAAATGGGACTGTAAAGAATTAAGAAAATGGGGATAAGCTGGCACAATTGATGCATGATAGGACAGTTTGGCATTTGTTTGTTGAAGGCCTATGCTCCTCCTCTGTAAGTTGAACATTAGTGGAGATCAAGATGCTAAGCAGCGCACGAACTGCAGCAGTCAGCGACTCATAGCTGACTGCTAGCGTCAGGGCCTGCGAACCAGAGCTCCAAGACCCTTCTACACCTCCAGGCGGTGATCCTGGATAACAGGCTGCAACATAGCTGACTGGCTAAGTAGAAGGAATCGAAGAGGGAAGGCTAACCCGGTACTCAAAAATGCCTGCTGAAGGGGAATGTGTCGGACCAAAGGGTGCAAATATTGCAGTCAAGCTGTAAACCACGACACAACGCATTTCGTTCTCCGGAATATATCCTGCGACTTGCAAAGGCCTTTTCAAGGCTTGGTAGTGGGAGATTGAGAACGAACGAAGAAGAAGAACATTATTAATTGTTTATCTATTACTTACATCATATATTTATATGTATTACAGCAACTTTTAATGTTTATCTATTGCTTACATCATATATTTATATGTATTACAGCAACTTTTAATGTTTATCTATTACTTACATCATATATTTATATGTATTACAGCAACTTTTAATGTTTATCTATTACTTACATCATATATTTATATGTATTACAGCAACTTTTAATGTTTATCTATTACTTACATCATATATTTATATGTATTACAGCAACTTTTAATGTTTATCTATTACTTACATCATATATTTATATGTATTACAGCAACTTTTAATGATACAGTGATCCAGGCATCAATCTCATGTGTTCTTCTAAGGTTATCTTCTTTGTGCAGTTTAGAATACTTTTACCACTCACTCTCTTGATATGTAAGTATGTGTCTGTTTGATATTATCACTGTCAGATGACCATGTTTCTTTTCTTCCTCGTTATCCCTTAACTAACGACATCCACTTCCCTCATAAAATTGGTTTGACGGTATCATGACTTCTTTCATCACCATACAGTTTGTCTTTCAAACATCCACCACATCCATTAAACATCCACTACATCCATCAAACATCCACTAAATTCATCAAACATCCACTACATCCATCAAACATCCACACCATCCATCAAACATCCACATCATCCATCAAACATCCACCACATCCATAAAATGTTCACATCACTCATCTTCTTCTTTTTCTTCTTCATCGTACGCAGTCAGACATCAACCTTTATTTTTTAGAAAAAAGCAGCGGTCATCTTGAGGCTGTCGACACTGCCATAGAGCTTGTCTAGTGTTGCCACTGGTGATGGCCACATCACATCAATCATCAAACATTCACATCATCCATCAAACATCCACCACATCCATCAAACGTTCACATCACCCATCAAACATCCACGAAAAATCCACATCTATATTATTCACAAAAGTGGATTAGCTTATAGCTGTACAATTTATCTCTCCAACAACCATATTTATTACCTTTATAAAGTTGATGGTCTGTCTTAGAATTCTCATCAATGTACAATTAATTTCTCCAACAACCATATTTATTATCTTGATAAAGTTGATGGTCTGTCTTAGAATTCTCATTAATGTACAATTGATGTCTCTAACAATCATATTTATTACCTTTATAAAGTTGATGGTCTGTCTTAGAATTCTCTCATCAAGGTACAATTTATCTCTACAACAACCTCATCTGTTTCATGCAATAAATGGATGGTCTGCCTCACACATCTCTCAATAAATGGATGGTCTGTCTCACACATCTCTCAATAAATAAATGGTCTGTCTCACACATCTCTCAATAAATGGATGGTCTGTCTCACACATCTCTCAATAAATGGATGGTCTGTCTCACACATCTCTCAATAAATGGATGGTCTGTCTCACACATCTCTCAATAAATGGATGGTCTGTCTCACACATCTCTCAATAAATGGATGGTCTGTCTCACACATCTCTCAATAAATGGATGGTCTGTCTCACACATCTCTCAATAAATGGAATGTCTGTCTCACACATCTCTCAATAAATGGATTGTCTGTCTCACACATCTCTCATTGGGATATCATTTATTCCTACAATAACCTCATTTATTCTCCTCATAAAACTAGTGGTGTGTTTCATGCTTTGTCTGGTGCTATACAGTTTCTGCTCTGTTCCTTAGAATCGACTTGGCATACCCATAGGTGCTCAGACTCTCTCAGTAAATTGTGAAGGGTGTGGATGGTTCCTGCAGCTTGTTGATTGTAAACACTTCTGCTCTATCCTCTGTTGCGCTACATTCCACTCGAACCTCATTTGAAATCAGCAATCTGCAGTTTATGAATTCCTGATTCGTCAATTCCGGCATCTAACAGGCGGTCATTGGTAGACTTCAAAATGTTGCTCCTATCCAGAGCTAGTGTACCCATAATTAGTGCTTTTGAAGCCAGAATGTCCATTCTTTCGTTGTCCAGAATCCCAGAATGACCAGAGCAGTAGATCCACACCTGCCCCTCCAGATTTGATGCCTCTACAGCTGCCATCCACTCATACGTTAGCCAGCCCTTCTACACCTCCTGAAGCAAGCACGGGAGTCTGAAATAATGACTGCCCCTGTAAAAGAGGTCCAAGAAAGCCATCGCATAGATGCAGTCACTGCTTCCATCTCCATTCTCGTACTGAAGGTTACTGTTGTGAATGCTCAGCGACGACCAACTCTCACTCTAGCCGAGAAGTCCCAACTAGATATCTCACTTTGCAGCAGAAATCCATCTATATATATATAATGGCTTTACTAATCTGCATGTTATCATTGACCAGCTTGTCAACCTGAAACTCTGCTCTCCCGCTGCACCACTCTCTGCATTCCCTGCCTAGGGTTATGATAACTCTGTGGTAATCTGTCATTCTATCGCCAGTGTGGGCCCATTCTTCTCCCTTGAAGATCGTCTCAATTGTGGTCACCTGTTTAATTGTTCTCTCTGCTTGTGCCATCCATGACGCTCCTATCCTGATTTGTGATTCCTTGATGTCTGAATTTGCCGAGCTAGCTGCCCATCGCAAACAATGATGATGACATCATCCACCGGTTTTTTATCTTGATGACCTAATTTGCACTTTATTTGGATTAAAGTGAGGAAGAAGCTGCCCTGGTCATCAACTGGACTCTCTGGTCCCGGACTACTTTGGGCCAGTGGCAAAACATAAGTTAAGACGACTGGTGGTAACTCAGGATGCAGTCACTCTGGTCCCACGTCCTTTGAGACCAGTGGTTTTTTGATACCTGCGGGATTGAAACAGGCTGTTTCTGTTCATTGCTTTGAGGGGGGCGAGTGCCCCAACTCTCAAACACAGCGACCCTCTGAGGTGTTATTGTGCAGTGGGTACCACCTGTTTGTGGTCATCTGCTTATAGGCTTTGACCTATCACTCAAATAATCACATTGTGGGGATGGCGTGGGCTAGTGGTTGAGTGACACGGCTCACAACCCAAAGGTATTGGGTTCGGTCCCTATCACAGCACCGGCTGTTACCCCGGGGAATCAAACCCTTAGAAAATGCAAGAGGAAGCAGGCCGTTACATAAAATGCATGCCAAAGTCAGATGCAATGCGCCAACAGGCGTAAAATAAAATCATATTGCAACACACTCCGCCTTGGGGAATAGATAATAAGGCAAATGCCAACAAAAATAAAAATGAATAATCACCTCTATTTTCCTTATCAAATTGACAGTCTGCCTTAGACTTCTGTCGTTGATGTACAGTTATCATTCAAATAATGTCTCAGAATTTTCTCACCGCTATCTAGCATATCCCTCAAATAACCACCATTATTTCCTTTATAATATTGATTAGCTGAGTGGTTAGCCGGGTTCTTTGTGAATGACAAGGACAGAAATCGCAGCACTGCCTCACAGAGAGCGTCGTAAGAGTCGACTAACTGTGTGACATGGCATAACACTGGCCATGGTTAGGTGGTTTGTTTAGAGCAGAATAGATGGCGCCTAACAGGTTGTGGGTCTACTTTGCTCTAGTGTTTTAGTCTATTAAGATGGACTCGCACATCAGTTTAACCACCCTTCGCGGCAGTTGTCCCAACGCAGCGGAGTAATAAGCTGCTCGAGTCTAGCCCGTTAAGCAGGAAATCCTCCTCCCAGCTACCTCCAGTTCATACCAGAGGTGGGACCTGCACAATGGCATATGCCCGTATAGACGTACAGGTCGAGTAAGAAGTTATTGGTCTGTATGGAATCAATATATTTTTACATTTTTCTGTTGAAAATGACAAATTTAAATTAAGAAATGTCGCACGTCATAAACGAATAAATTAATATATTTTGTGTTTTCAAATTTTAATGCATGCAACATTCTTTTTTCAATTGTATTTTTGCTTTCAGCTGCCATACTACGGTACAATGCAGTGTCCTTTATCTACCTAGTGTGTCTCCTTATAACTCCGTTGCTGAAACCACCAGTTGGGAATTCTCTGAGTGGTAATTCATTATCTTTCATTATGTGAAACGTTATTTACTTTTCCCATGGCTGCAAAGGAACTCATGATGATTGGGTCTGAGTCCCAGGGTCAGGCATTTGCTCCTCCATATTGGGCATTTTTTAAACAGGCAGTCGGACATTTTTTATACAGGCAATTGACATTCCTTAAACAGGCAATCAGGCATTCTTTAAATAGGCAATCAACATTTTTTAAACAGGCAATGGGGCATTTTTTAATCTGAAATTTTTGTATTCTATAAAACAGGTAGTTGGATAATCTTTAAACAAACATTTAGATAATCTGTAAATTCTTTAATTAAACAAAATTTGGGCATTCTTTGATTGATTGATTGATTTTTGTTTTTGTTTTTTTTGTTTGTTTTTCTTTTTTGTGCATCTGCCTTATTTCTCTGATCCCCAAGGCGGTGTGCGTTGCACTGTGGTTTTTATTTTGCGCCTGTCAGCCCAGTGCATCTGACTTCAGCAAGCATTTTATGTATGGGTTTGCTTCCTCTTGCATTTTCTAAGGGTTTGCTTCCCTGGGGTAACGGCTGGTGCTGTGATGTGGATCGAACCCAGCACCTTCGGATTGTGAGCCGTGCCACTTAACTACTAGCCCATGCCGTCCCCACTTTGATTGATGATTGGCAGGCATCTTGTCACTCTCGAGAGACAATGGACCATGCTAGCGAGAGGTCTTAGTCAGTTGTTGCCCTTGCTTTCGCCACACATGTTTGGAGTCTGCATTTTGACACATCTTGTCTTCCCCTGTCTGCAGGCCAGCACGCAAAGCCTGCCTCCAGCCAGGTCTGTCTTTGGAAGTTCCTCCCAGTTGCAGGTTGTTCATATCCGACTTGTTCAGATCACGCTTGCAAACATTTCGTAGAAGAGGAAGAGTCTACCTTTGTTACAGTCGCACATGGTCAACTCTCCGTGTAGAAAAGTTTTTATGGAATTCATCCGTCCTTCATTCTGTACACGTTACCAAGTCATCACAAGCAGCGCTAACAGGATCATAATTTAGCTGACAATCTTTGCACGGTTCAACACGTCGTTGTTTGTCACTCCATAAAATTCCAAGTATGCACCTCGGGCAGCGCAGATGAAAAGCTTTTAGCCTTTTTTTCTGGTAGGCATACAGGGTCCATGTTTCGCAGGTTCTAATCACACAGGATCTGTACACAGCAACCTTTGTGGAGATGGTCAGCATGTTGTTATCCCACACTATCTGTGAGAGCCTGGCAAGTCCTGTTGAGGCCATTCTTAATCGCTTCTGCACCTCTGCGTCCAGTGAAAGGTTGTCAGTGATGGCAGATCTGAGGTAGTTCAAACTATTTATACTCAAGATTTTGACCACTTAAGGACATTCTTTAAACAGACAATCAGACATTCTTTAAACAGACAATCAGGCATTCTTTAAACAGACAATCAGGCATTCTTTAAACAAACAGGCATTTTTTAAACAGACAATCAGGCATTCTTTAAACAGACAATCAGACATTCTTTAAACAGACAATAAGGCATTCTTTAAACAGACAATCAGACATTCTTTAAACAGACAATCAGGCATTCTTTAAACAGACAATCAGGCATTCTTTAAACAGACAATAAGGCATTCTTTAAACAGACAATCAGGCATTCTTTGAACAGACAATCAGGCATTTTTTAAACAGACAATCAGACATTCTTTGAACAGACAATCAGGCATTCTTTGAACAGACAATCAGGCATTCTTTAAACTGACATTCAGGCATTCTTTAAACAGACAATCTTTAAACAGACAATCAGGCATTCTTTTAACAGGCATTCTTTAAACAGACAATCTTTAAACAGACAATCAGGCATTCTTTAAACTGACATTCAGGCATTCTTTAAACAGACAATCTTTAAACAGACAATCAGGCATTCTTTTAACAGGCATTCTTTAAACAGACAATCTTTAAACAGACAATCAGGCATTCTTTAAACAGACAATCAGGCATTCTTTAAACAGACAATCAGGCATTCTTTAAACAGACAATAAGGCATTCTTTGAACAGACAATCAGGCATTCTTTAAACAGACAATCAGGCATTCTTTGAACATACAATCAGGCATTCTTTAAACAGACAATCAGGCATTCTTTAAACTGACATTCAGGCATTCTTTAAACAGACAATCTTTAAACAGACAATCAGGCATTCTTTTAACAGGCATTCTTTAAACAGACAATCTTTAAACAGACAATCAGGCATTCTTTTAACAGACAATCAGGCATTTTTTTAGTTCTTGAATTGCCTTTTTCATTTTCACAGATTAAGTAACAAAGAGTGGTCTAACATTGCAATTGACCTTGTGTTGTAGCAAACTGGTATTAACCAGGATATTTTCCTGGCCAATTGCTTTAACGAAGACCCAGAAATTGGTCTGAGTAGCAGAGGCGTGCTCAAGATTACCCAGCTTTAGATTGGTACCTGACTTATTGCTAGAGAAGGAAAGGCAGCGAGAAAGGAAATTGATCTTCTCACTTTACAAAACGCTGAAAATTTCTGGTACTATAAAGTCTTTAACACTTCATTCAATGTCTGGTATATCAAATTCTTAATTTAACATCCTTTTACTGGTTTAGAAGACTCTGCAGAGTCTGTATACAACCATTTTCTTTTACATTCACTTGATCTAAAAATACCTATGCACATCCAATCTATTCTTGAATGCATTAATTGACCCTGCCTCAACTATTTCCTGTAACAATGCATTCCAAGCATTCACTAACTTCAGAAATGGTTAGAGAAGAATTGAAAGATGGCTACATGCAGAATGTGATGATCGCTATAAAAAGCCCAGAACCAAAGCAGATTAATTTAGCACACCACATTCATCACCATCATCAGTCTCGTAACCTGAAAGATCATTGGGGCACCAGTACTGCAGAATGTTGGACCAGTTCCCACCACTCCACTTGGTTTTGTGCCAGGATATTTGTTCTAGCTATGGACCTTCCCGTCCACTCTCTGATATTTTCCCCATCTCTTTTTTTGCCTCCCTCTCTTACGCTACCCAGGCACAGTACCCTGCAAGACCATCCTGGTGAACCCAGACGATCTTGAAACATGCCCCTTCCATGTAAGTTTGCACGCTTTTGCCATAGTCAATAGGTCTTTATATTGGTCGACCTCTCTCTTAACAGTGTCCGAACTGCCTTATTAGTGAGGGTATATAACCAAAATTCAAAATAAAGACAACATTCTTTGTGTCTGACTTTTGTCTCACTGCACATTGATGAGGGTAATAAGAGCGAAGAAGAAAATGAGTCACAAGATGAAACCGAATGTATCGGCCCAAAAGGTGCATATATCACAGCCTTACTGTAAACTATAACACCACCCTCCTTTTCTGGATGAATACCTGAGAAAAAGAAGAGAAATATATATATCACAATGTAATGTTATGTTATGTTAGAATATAATGTATTATATTATATAACGTAATGTTATATTTATTATGTTGTGTAATATTTATTATGTTATGTTACATTATGTCAGATTACGCTACATTACAACACGTTATATATTATCATCATCATATCAGTGTCATAAGCGTCTCAGTCTCCATAAACCATGCTCATGGCGCCCTGTAAGTTTTGTCCAGCTCTGTCTTATGTATTTCGACACAGTCTGCTATGGCTGTAAAGGCCGGACCGCGAGTGACAGTCCCTGCCACAGATCGTACAACCATACTGAGGAGGCTGGCTTGCCTGGCTGTTCCTTGATCTCTTCAGTCTTTCTCTTTTCTCTGCAGCCAGACGACCTCAACGAGCATCAACAGCCACTATGCCCCCTACAACTGATTGTCTCTAGATAGCTCTATCCTGAACAATTTCTTGCCAGCCCTCGGATGGGATGTCACATGACTTCATGTCCCTCTTGCATACGTCCTTGAATCGCAGTGTGGGACGGCCGATTCTTCTAACGTCCTTGAATCGCAGTGTGGGACGGCCGATTCTTCTAACGTCCTTGAATCGCAGTGTGGGACGGCCGATTCTTCTAACGTCCTTGAATCGCAGTGTGGGACGGCCGATTCTTCTAACGTCCTTGAATCGCAGTGTGGGACGGCCAATTCTTCTAACGTCCTTGAATCGCAGTGTGGCACGGCCGATTCTTCTAACGTCCTTGAATCGCAGTGTGGGACGGCCGATTCTTCTAACGTCCTTGAATCGCAGTGTGGGACGGCCGATTCTTCTAACGTCCTTGAATCGCAGTGTGGGACGGCCGATTCTTCTAACGTCCTTGAATCGCAGTGTGGGACGGCCGATTCTTCTAACGTCCTTGAATCGCAGTGTGGGACGGCCGATTCTTCTAACGTCCTTGAATCGCAGTGTGGGACGGCCGATTCTTCTAACGTCCTTGAATCGCAGTGTGGGACGGCCGATTCTTCTAACGTCCTTGAATCGCAGTGTGGGACGGCCGATTCTTCTAACGTCCTTGAATCGCAGTGTGAGACGGCCGATTCTTCTAACGTCCTTGAATCGCAGTGTGGGACGGCCGATTCTTCTAACGTCCTTGAATCGCAGTGTGGGACGGCCGATTCTTCTAACGTCCTTGAATCGCAGTGTGGGACGGCCGATTCTTCTAACGTCCTTGAATCGCAGTGTGGGACGGCTGATTCTTCTAACGTCCTTGAATCGCAGTGTGGGACGGCCGATTCTTCTAACGTCCTTGAATCGCAGTGTGGGACGGCCGATTCTTCTAACTCCAATTGCTAACTGTCCATAAAGGATATCCTTTGGCAGCCTCTTGTTTTTCATGCGATAAACATGTCCCAACCACCGTAGACATCACTGGCTCAACATCGAGTTGATAATATATTAAATTATATTATATTACTTACTTAAATCCTGATGTGCCAGTTAGCTAAAAACAGCTTGAATCTGTGTCTGTTGTTCGCTCATGAGTACCATGATGGTCCAAAGGCGTGGTACAGATCATCTCTCATCTCATTGGAGGGTGGCCGAGAGGGTGGTTGTAGTTGTATCGTCACCAGAAAGACATCCTCCTCGTCCATTTGTCATCAGTCATGCGGATCACATGGTCGGCCCATCTGTACTTTCGCATTGGCACAGTCTTGACGACATCCCGAAACTCTGTTTAGTTGTAGATGTCGGTATTTCAGATGTTGTCTATTATGGAGATAAAGGACTCTACGCTCCATTGCTGTTTCAATAATATGGAGCTTCTGATTTGTGCAGACTCCAAACCTCACACACACACCATTGCTGGGATAACCATGCCTTGGCCTTGATGTCTGTCATCTGCTGAAGTATCGGATTAATACGGTTTACGATGAGCCAACCTGCCACTCTCCTACCTGAGATTTTCTTATCAATGTTGTGGGTGCTGATTTCCTGGCCAAGGTAGACATTCACATTGGCCTTTTCAATGGGCTCATTTTCCAATGACAGTTCTCATTAGTTCAAATATACTGATCAGACATGTTAGTCAGGGTCAAGCAAATCATGCTGGCCAAGACCCTCACCTCGGCTTTCTAGTAGCCCTCACTGGAAATGGACTGTTTTCATGACAACCTGGCTAACGAGGTGAGTGATCGACGTCATCCCCGTAGTAGTGAGGGACACGCAGATGAAGCCAAGCATAGCACAACCGCCTGGAGGATTCCAGTTCACCTTCATCAGCACGCTCCGCATGTGAAGAAAGCTACTGCAACCCACCACTTAACGTCCTTGTCAGGCCGCACAAAAGAGTAACCTACTCATTGTGGGCATTCGCAAACAACAACAACCAGTTGAACAGAAGAGAGCATGTGGTGGTCTTCAGACTCCGCACAGGCCACAACAGCCTGGGGTACCATATTTTCAATGAACTGAAGATAGGTGCTCCTGACGAATGTGGTACAGGGAAAATGACCCCTGAACATCTGCTGCAAAATTGCATGACATACGAGGACCAGAGAAAGCACATGTGGCCATCACCAGTGGCAACACTAGACAAGCTCTATGGCAGTGTCGACAGCCTCAGGATGACCGCTGTTTTCTTCAAACAAATTCAAGTTGACGTCTGACAGCGTACGAAAAAGAAGAAGAAGTATTGTATAGTGCCTATTGCTTCATGTTCTATTCTGATGTTTGTTGAATGTGTTTTCATGTTCTGTTCTGATGTTTGTTGAATGTGTTTTCATGTTCTGTTCTGATGTTTGTTGAATGTGTTTTCATGTTCTGTTCTGATGTTTGTTGAATGTGTTTTCATGTTCTGTTCTGATGTTTGTTGAATGTGTTTTCATGTTCTGTTCTGATGTTTGTTGAATGTGTTTTCATGTTCTGTTCTGATGTTTGTTGAATGTGTTTTCATGTTCTATTCTGATGTTTGTTGAATGTGTTTTCATGTTCTGTTCTGATGTTTGTTGAATGTGTTTTCATGTTCTGTTCTGATGTTTGTTGAATGTGTTTTCATGTTCTGTTCTGATGTTTGTTGAATGTGTTTTCATGTTCTGTTCTGATGTTTGTTGAATGTGTTTTCATGTTCTGTTCTGATGTTTGTTGAATGTGTTTTCATGTTCTGTTCTGATGTTTGTTGAATGTGTTTTCATGTTCTGTTCTCATGTTTGTTGAATGTGTTTTCATGTTCTGTTCTGATGTTTGTTGAATGTGTTTTCATGTTCTATTCTGATGTTTGTTGATTCTGATGTTTGTTGAATGTGTTTTCATGTTCTGTTCTGATGTTTGTTGAATGTGTTTTCATGTTCTGTTCTGATGTTTGTTGATTCTGATGTTTGTTGAATGTGTTTTCATGTTCTGTTCTGATGTTTGTTGAATGTGTTTTCATGTTCTGTTCTGATGTTTGTTGAATGTGTTTTCATGTTCTGTTCTGATGTTTGTTGAATGTGTTTTCATGTTCTGTTCTGATGTTTGTTGAATGTGTTTTCATGTTCTGTTCTGATGTTTGTTGAATGTGTTTTCATGTTATGTTCTGATGTTTGTTGAATGTGTTTTCATGTTATGTTCTGATGTTTGTTGAATGTGTTTTCATGTTATGTTCTGATGTTTGTTGAATGTGTTTTCATGTTCTATTCTGATGTTTGTTGAATGTGTTTTCATGTTCTATTCTGATGTTTGTTGAATGTGTTTTCATGTTCTGTTCTGATGTTTGTTGAATGTGTTTTCATGTTCTATTCTGATGTTTGTTGAATGTGTTTTCATGTTCTATTCTGATGTTTGTTGAATGTGTTTTCATGTTCTATTCTGATGTTTGTTGAATGTGTTTTCATGTTCTATTCTGATGTTTGTTGAATGTGTTTTCATGTTCTATTCTGATGTTTGTTGAATGTGTTTTCATGTTCTGTTCTGATGTTTGTTGAATGTGTTTTCATGTTCTATTCTGATGTTTGTTGAATGTATTTTCATGTTCTATTCTGATGTTTGTTGAATGTGTTTTCATGTTCTATTCTGATGTTTGTTGAATGTGTTTTCATGTTCTATTCTGATGTTTGTTGAATGTGTTTTCATGTTCTATTCTGATGTTTGTTGAATGTGTTTTCATGTTCTATTCTGATGTTTGTTGAATGTGTTTTCATGTTCTATTCTGATGTTTGTTGAATGTGTTTTCATGTTCTATTCTGATGTTTGTTGAATGTGTTTTCATGTTCTATTCTGATGTTTGTTGAATGTTTTTTCATGTTCTATTCTGATGTTTGTTGAATGTGTTTTCATGTTCTATTCTGATGTTTGTTGACTGTGTTTTCATGTTCTATTCTGATGTTTGTTGAATGTGTTTTCATGTTCTATTCTGATGTTTGTTGACTGTGTTTTCATGTTCTATTCTGATGTTTGTTGACTTTGTTTTCATGTTCTATTCTGATGTTTGTTGAATGTGTTTTCATGTTCTGTTCTGATGTTTGTTGATTCTGATGTTTGTTGAATGTGTTTTCATGTTCTGTTCTGATGTTTGTTGAATGTGTTTTCATGTTCTATTCTGATGTTTGTTGATTCTGATGTTTGTTGAATGTGTTTTCATGTTCTATTCTGATGTTTGTTGATTCTGATGTTTGTTGAATGTGTTTTCATGTTCTGTTCTGATGTTTGTTGAATGTGTTTTCATGTTCTGTTCTGATGTTTGTTGAATGTGTTTTCATGTTCTGTTCTGATGTTTGTTGAATGTGTTTTCATGTTCTGTTCTGATGTTTGTTGAATGTGTTTTCATGTTCTGTTCTGATGTTTGTTGAATGTGTTTTCATGTTCTGTTCTGATGTTTGTTGAATGTGTTTTCATGTTCTGTTCTGATGTTTGTTGAATGTGTTTTCATGTTCTGTTCTGATGTTTGTTGAATGTGTTTTCATGTTCTGTTCTGATGTTTGTTGAATGTGTTTTCATGTTCTGTTCTGATGTTTGTTGAATGTGTTTTCATGTTCTATTCTGATGTTTGTTGATTCTGATGTTTGTTGAATGTGTTTTCATGTTCTATTCTGATGTTTGTTGATTCTGATGTTTGTTGAATGTGTTTTCATGTTCTATTCTGATGTTTGTTGAATGTGTTTTCATGTTCTATTCTGATGTTTGTTGAATGTATTTTCATGTTCTATTCTGATGTTTGTTGAATGTGTTTTCATGTTCTATTCTGATGTTTGTTGAATGTGTTTTCATGTTCTATTCTGATGTTTGTTGAATGTTTTTTCATGTTCTATTCTGATGTTTGTTGAATGTGTTTTCATGTTCTATTCTGATGTTTGTTGAATGTGTTTTCATGTTCTATTCTGATGTTTGTTGAATGTGTTTTCATGTTCTATTCTGATGTTTGTTGAATGTGTTTTCATGTTCTATTCTGATGTTTGTTGAATGTGTTTTCATGTTCTATTCTGATGTTTGTTGAATGTGTTTTCATGTTCTATTCTGATGTTTGTTGAATGTGTTTTCATGTTCTATTCTGATGTTTGTTGAATGTTTTTTCATGTTCTATTCTGATGTTTGTTGAATGTGTTTTCATGTTCTGTTCTGATGTTTGTTGAATGTGTTTTCATGTTCTATTCTGATGTTTGTTGAATGTGTTTTCATGTTCTGTTCTGATGTTTGTTGAATGTGTTTTCATGTTCTATTCTGATGTTTGTTGATTCTGATGTTTGTTGAATGTGTTTTCATGTTCTGTTCTGATGTTTGTTGATTCTGATGTTTGTTGAATGTGTTTTCATGTTCTGTTCTGATGTTTGTTGAATGTGTTTTCATGTTCTGTTCTGATGTTTGTTGAATGTGTTTTCATGTTCTGTTCTGATGTTTGTTGAATGTGTTTTCATGTTCTGTTCTGATGTTTGTTGAATGTGTTTTCATGTTCTGTTCTGATGTTTGTTGAATGTGTTTTCATGTTCTGTTCTGATGTTTGTTGAATGTGTTTTCATGTTCTGTTCTGATGTTTGTTGAATGTGTTTTCATGTTCTGTTCTGATGTTTGTTGAATGTGTTTTCATGTTCTATTCTGATGTTTGTTGATTCTGATGTTTGTTGAATGTGTTTTCATGTTCTATTCTGATGTTTGTTGATTCTGATGTTTGTTGAATGTGTTTTCATGTTCTGTTCTGATGTTTGTTGAATGTGTTTTCATGTTCTGTTCTGATGTTTGTTGAATGTGTTTTCATGTTCTGTTCTGATGTTTGTTGAATGTGTTTTCATGTTCTGTTCTGATGTTTGTTGGATGTGTTTTCATGTTATGTTCTGATGTTTGTTGAATGTGTTTTCATGTTCTATTCTGATGTTTGTTGAATGTGTTTTCATGTTCTATTCTGATGTTTGTTGAATGTGTTTTCATGTTCTATTCTGATGTTTGTTGAATGTGTTTTCATGTTCTGTTCTGATGTTTGTTGAATATGTTTTCATGTTCTATTCTGATGTTTGTTGAATGTGTTTTCATGTTCTATTCTGATGTTTGTTGAATGTATTTTCATGTTCTATTCTGATGTTTGTTGAATGTGTTTTCATGTTCTATTCTGATGTTTGTTGAATGTGTTTTCATGTTCTATTCTGATGTTTGTTGAATGTTTTTTCATGTTCTATTCTGATGTTTGTTGAATGTGTTTTCATGTTCTATTCTGATGTTTGTTGAATGTGTTTTCATGTTCTATTCTGATGTTTGTTGTATGTATTTTCCAAGTGCAGAAATAAAATTCCTGTCTTCAGTGTTTTTGAATTTGTTGCTGCTAACACATTATGTGATGTTCACTCCATCCACCACTGTGTTTGGGAAACAGAGACCCTAGTCCAGTCAGGCACTGACCAGGACATCACGTCGGGGTCAGGCACAATACACTGACCAGGACATCACATCGGGGTCAGGCACAATACACTGACCAGGACATCACGGCAGGGTCAGGCACAATACACTGACCAGGACATCACGTCGGGGTCAGGCACAATACAATGACCAGGACATTACGGCGGGGTCAGGCACAATACACTGACCAAAACATCACGTCAGGGTCAGGCACAATACACTGACCAGGACATTACGTCAGGGTCAGGCACAATACACTGACCAGGACATCACGGCAGGGTCAGGCACAATACACTGACCAAGAACACAATTCCTCTTCCATGTAGAGTTCACTGGAAACAGACTGTTTTCAAGGCAGCCTAGCTGATGAGATGTGGATCGATATGATCCCTGTAGTAGTAAGCACCATGCAGATGAAGCCAAGCATAACACAACTGCCTGGAGGACTGCAGTTCACCGTCATCAGCATGCTCAGGATGTGAGGAAAGCTACTACAACCCGCCACTTAACGTCCTTTTCAGGGCACACAAAAGGGTCAACTTACTCATTATGGACATTAGACAACAACAACCACTGTGTTGGCTTTTAAAACCAAATTTATATTATACCTTTTTTTCTCAGGATTGACCAATATTTTCTTTTATATTATACCTTTTTTTCTCAGGATTGACCAATATTTTCTTTTATATTATATTTTTTCCTCAGGATTGACCAATATTTTCTTTAAATGCCTACTTATCATAACCCTATTGCCTATTCTGGGCCACATCGTATTCAGCACCGTGTTCTTTGCAATGCCAGATCAGACTAACTATTTTGGGATTGTATTCTTGAACTGTGAGTCTGGTTTCATTTTTAACGTATAGTTGCAAATACATGTCAGCTTGTACAGTTGACCCATATTTTGTAAAGTTATTTATTTAGTTGTCAGTTGTCCGATTGCGATCAAAGGCGAACCATTCCAAATTGTTAAACAGTTTAAGTATATGGGAGCAATGATGGATGTGGAAGGTTACAGAACTGAGATTCAGTCGAGAACAGCGATGGCCGTGTCTGCTCTGACCAAACTGAGTCCGATATGGAGGGACAAAAAGCATCAACCTGAAATCCAAGTTGAGTTTAATGCACTTGTCACTTCCATGTACCTTTAGCCGTGCAAAACTTGAACTTGGACAGCGGTTCTAGAGCGAAGAATCTGTGCAATGGAGATGAAATGTCTGAGTTGAATTCTCAACATTTCGTATCTAGACCTTGTCCTGAATAAGGCAGTTCAGGACACTGTTGAGAGATGGAGAGAAAAAGAAAGAGAGGTCGGCCAATATAAAGACCTATTGACTATTGTAAAAGCATGCATGCTTACATGGTATGGGCATGTTTCAAGATCGTCTGGATTCACCAAGATTGTCCTGCAAGATACTGTGCCTGGGAAACGTAAGAGATGGAAGCAGTAAAAGAGATGCCAAACAACATCAGAGAGTGAACAGGGAGGTCCATAGCTTTGAACCCGCGACCTCCAGCACCGAGGCGACCACCTTACCTCGAGACCACTGGGTCTCAAACCACTGATTTAAATTAAGAATACAGAAGATATGAGAACCTTTCATTGCGTTATGATTTAATGGAAATCAAAAGAAATTAAGTCCACCACAAAAAAACAAATCATCAACTTCAACTATTGCATTGCTCTATAACATGGAGAATGATGAAGAACGCAAAGTACAAGTCCAAGCTTTCATCAGCTGCACCTGTGCTGAATAGTGGAGGTAAAATGGTATGTAAAAGTAAAGTAAAGTAACCCATAGCATTACTGCGGTAGGGGTGCGAGGTGTTAGCAATCTCACATTTCAAAGGCTCGGCTATATGAGGGCGGTAGCCATCTCCTCTCCCTCGTCGCTTTTACTTCCCGGACTGAACCGGTACCCATTTAAAGCTGGGTCGACCCGGGAGCCATTGCGGTCTGAAAAAACATTACCGGCTTAACTGGGGAATGAACCCAGGATCACTCAAATGCGAAGACAGCGCGCTAACCACTGCGCATCGCGGCTCCCTTATGGTATGATAAAGTCCCTAATGCATAACTGTGAGAAATAGGCCAAAGATGCAGCAGTGAATGAGGGGACAGCAGTGAATGAGGGGACAGCAGTGAATGAGATGACAGCAGTGAATGAGGGGACAGCAGTGAATGAGGGGACAGCAGTGAATGAGGGGACAGCAGTGAATGAGGGGACAGCAGTGAATGAGGGGACAGCAGTGAATGAGGGGACAGCAGTGAATGAGGGGACAGCAGTGAATGAGATCACAGCAGTGAATGAGGGGACAGCAGTGAATGAGGGGACAGCAGTGAATGAGGGGACAGCAGTGAATGAGGGGACAGCAGTGAATGAGGGGACAGCAGTGAATGAGATGACAGCAACCAGCGACTCATAGCTGGCTGGTTGCATCAAGATAGCAAGCCACAACCGACTAAGACCCTATTCAAGCTGAAGAACAAAAGGAAGAACAAAAAAGAAGAAAAAGAAGAAGAAAAAGAAGAAAAAGAAGAAGAAATACAACAAAAAAGAATATGTTGAAAAAGAAGAAAAAGAAGAATACAATGATGAAGAAGAAAAATTAGAATATGATGATGAAGAAGAAAAAGAAAAAAAGAACAAGAATAAGAAGAAGAACAAGAAGAGGAACAGAAAAAGAAGAACTCTACATCTTGACAAAAGAAGAAGGTGCAGACATTGGATAGGACATACATTGTGGAACACAGCTGACATCATTTCAAGACAGGCTCTATTTTGGAATCCTCAGGGCAAAAGAAGTTGAGTCAGACCTAAACACTCAAAGAGAAAAGAGCTTGCCATAGACGAGAAGCCAACAGGAAAGATGTCGACCGAACTGCAATTGATGGCTCAGGATAGCAGGACGGCATGTATTTATTGAAGGCATGTGCTCCTCATGAAGCTGAGAAGTTTTGATTTTTTAAATGTTTAACTGGATGGTTTGAATAGCTCATTCATTTGTAGATATTTCTATACTATTAGTATTTGGGGAGTGAGTAGTCCTGAGGTAAGATGCCGGCCTTGGGTGCTGGAGGTCGCGGGTTCAAATCACAGTGGAGACAGAAATTATTTTCACGTGGACTTTCTGGTATTTCTCCGGATCTCTGGGTAGTAGAGATCAGACACCCGTGCGCAGTGTCGCGCAAGTTAAAAATCCCTCGGCAGTTAGAAATCGTAAAGAGTAGACTTAAAGGCCGCTGCCTGGGCAAAATTCAAAATTATGTAAAAGATCTATCCAATCTATTACAGGATCCTCGCCGGTACTGCGGAGTTCGTGCATTGTGCTGAGATTCTCCAAAAATGTGGAGAAGAATAGAGCACCTATGGGTTAAACTGTGTGCAATGACGTTGATTCTTTGACTAATCTAAAACTAAAATATACTATTAGTATCTCTTTACAAAAATGTCATTTCATTTGAACAGGTACATATACGGAGAAAATTGTTCGACAGATTGGTTATCAGAGGTAAGTGCAATAACATCGTTATTCTTTCTTAGCTACTTGGCAATAAAGCAACTGACATCCTAGCCATTATTTGTTCTACTTCTTTTGTTCGCTTAAAATATGTCAATATTTATACAATATATAAAAAAGGCAAATTGCTGACCTCAAATAATATAATGATAGAACTGAGAATAAGATTAATCATCAATTGCACTGTTTGTTTTTGTTTTTTTTGTGTTCGCCTTATTTTTCTAATCTCCAAGGTGGTGTGCGTTGCACTGTGTTTTTATTTTGCGCCGGTTGGCCCAGTGCATCCGACTTCAGCATGCATTTTATGTAAGGGTCTGCTTCCTCCTGCATTTTCTAAGGGTTTGCTTCCCCAGGGTAACGGCCAGTGCTGTGATGGGGATCGAATCCAGCACCTTCGGATTGTGAGCCGTGCCACTTAACCACTAGTCCACGCCGTCCCCAATTGCACTGTTTGAAACATGGAAGAGAAGAATGAAAAAAGCTTGGAAGAGTTTGAAATTGAAGGCAAAGAGTGAGTTGGGCAGAAATAAAATCCAAGGATAATGTCCTCACTGAAGATGATGCAGAAACCAAATATTTAAAATAATTCAAAAATGAAGATTGAGATGACTTGGACGCAATGAGGGACATGAAAGTCTTCAACAGAAGATATCAGAGGGCAAGATCCAGGCGAAAAGAGAAAGAGGTCAACCAAGACTCACCGTTACATCTCAGGCAGGCAGATAAATTCAAGTATGAACCTATGCTGAAATGACGAGAGCTTCAGACGATAAGGTCAAATGGAGAGACATGCTCAACCTTACAACCAGGCTTAGAACTGATCAATCAGAGGAGACGGTCAAATGGAGAGACATGCTCAACCTTACAACCAGGCTTAGAACTGATCAATCAGAGGAGACGGTCAAATGGAGAGACATGCTCAACTTTACAACCAGGCTTAGAACTGACCAATCAGAGGAGATGGTCAAATGGAGAGACATATTTACTGACTAATCAGAGGAGATAGTCAAATGGAGAGACATGCTCAACCTTACAACCAGGCTTAGAACTGACCAATCAGAGGAGACGGTCAAATGGAGAGACATATTTACTGATCAATCAGAGGAGACGGTCAAATGGAGAGACATACTCAACCTTACAACCAGGCTTAGAACTGATCAATCAGAGGAGACGGTCAAATGGAGAGACATGCTCAACCTTACAACCAGGCTTAGAACTGACCAATCAGACGAGACGGTCAAATGGAGAGACATGCTCAACCTTACAACCAGGCTTAGAACTGATCAATCAGAGGAGACGGTCAAATGGAGAGACATGCTCAACCTTACAACCAGGCTTAGAACTGACCAATCAGAGGAGATGGTCAAATGGAGAGACATATTTACTGATCAATCAGAGGAGACGGTCAAATGGAGAGACATACTCAACCTTACAACCAGGCTTAGAACTGACCAATCAGAGGAGACGGTCAAATGGAGAGACATGCTCAACCTTACAACCAGGCTTAGAACTGATCAATCAGAGGAGACGGTCAAATGGAGAGACATGCTCAACCTTACAACCAGGCTTAGAACTGACCAATCAGAGGAGACGGTCAAATGGAGAGACATACTCATTGGAGAAGAGGAACTCTGATTTTAAACCCACAAGTCCCAGAGAGTGCTGGCTAGTCTTGGGATGAGGAGAGTATCATCGGATGTCTCGAGTAACTAGCATCTGCAGACAATTGACTCCACGGCCTTGTGGAAACCTCAGGAGAGGTTAGGGCAACGGGAGTAAACCCAGACAGAAATCCGGAGAGATAGCACCTAAGGCGGATGGTTTCAAAATTGCAAACTCATTTCGGCAGCTCCTACAGCTGAGCTGGTGCCAACTTGTCATGCTTTACATTCCTTTGGATTACACCAGCGAGGTCGAGAGGGGGATCCTGCATTTTGGGCAGCCCAGGGTCTCCATATTCAGCGTTCAGGCTTGCACCATGAGAAGCTACTCACAGGGTGCCACGCGCATGGTCTGCTTAAAGACTAAGGCACCTATGAACTTGGACAACCTTACAACCAGTCTTAGGACTGATCAACCAGAGGATATATGCAATAGTCTCTGTTGTATAAATTCCAATGTCTTTTTTAGTTAAGGTTGGGTCTTTTTGAGACAGGGGGCACGAGACTGAACCTGCCTGGTTGTCCATCAACCAAACACTGTTGTCACCCCCAACAGAAAAACAACATTTACCATACCAGAGATTTGAACTTCTGCCCTCCTTGTCGACAGGCAGGTATCGAAACCATTCTGTCACGTGCTCCTCCGCTAAGCTTGTAATTCAAGATAGAGATATCCACAAAGAAAACATAGTATTCCTGACTGATGCCTTGTCAGTATTAGCAGCGCTAAAACAACACGAAGATGAAGATCTTGAGCAATGTATGTTCTCCCTGACAGAGCTCTCAGCAGAACACCCAAGATTTGTCGTACAGTGGATTCCATTCCACTGCAATATTGCAGGCAATGAAGCTGCAGACAAACTAGCAAAGAGTGGAGAAGCATCCCCACAAACAGACCTGAGTATCACATATAAGGCCAAGACCATAATTAAAACTTCCGGGTAAAATGGGCAGATCAATACCTCGACTTCTGAAAAAAAGACAGCTACTTTAACTTAACTAGAGAAGAGCAAGTCATCATCTTTACACTGAGAACTGGGCATAACAGACTCAAGTGTCATCTTTACAACAAAATGAGGATTGGGACAGACGACAGGTGCCCATGTGGGGAGCATATCATGACCGTGGAACACATCATACAAAGCTACATGCTCACGCAGGAAAAGAGAGAACAATACTGGCCTCGTGAGACACATATGAGACAAAGGCTGTATGGAGATACAACAGCCTTTCAAACAACAGTGTCCTTTGTAAGAGAAACCGGTTCCTTGATCTGAGGATAAACGAAGAAGAAGAAGATAATGAAAGCATCAGTGAAGTTGACATGGTTGCCAACAACAGAAATTCCTGCTGTTGTGAGATTGCAGCCAAGGGGTTATATCTTGGTTGTTGTTCATGAAATGGGGAGACCTCTCTACACATCTGTTAATTCTTCCACCAAAACTCTCTTCTTCTATCTATCTATCTTCAGTCCACTTGTGTCGTTAGCCATCATGGGGAGGTGTGACCTCCTTTGTTTCATATTTTTTGACAGGTGAAAATCTGCTGGTGACATGCCAGACCAACCACAGTATCTGTAACCAACCGTTAGGTTTGGTAGCCCTGGAAAGGTTGGTAGCCCCTGGAATATGCGATTGCCTATTTTTAGGACTTGTGGTGGTGGAAGTGTAAATTAGAGCAAGATAGACTCGCAGCTTGTCAGGCGCCATCTATGCTGCTCTGCTAACCACACAACCAAGACCTGACATTCTAGTCACACAGTCCCCTTTTTCATACATATTCTCTGTGTGGTGAGAATTCCTAGAATAATTTCTGAAGATTTTTAACTTGAAAATTTTCTGAGCAGCAGCCGTTAACCTACTCTTTTAGATTTTATCTTGCCAAAGGATTTTTAATGTGCTCACCACTGCACACAGGTGTCTGATCTCACTATTCAGTGATCAGGGAAGTTTTTACTGGATGATCCGCATGAAATAATTCTGGACTCCAGTGTGATCTAAACCCGCCACCTCCAGCACTCAAGATGAATACCTTACCTCGAGTTCGCTAGGTCCCCCACTCTCTTCTTCATTTGTGTTTTGTTCTCCTTCTATTCCTCTTACCCTGTGGTTTCCAGAACAGTGACTGCGTGTTCACTAATATACGAGGCGCGTTCAAATGAAACCAGACCTAACTGCACCAAGTGAACATATGTACAATGCGCATGATGACGTATGGTGACAAAAGTGTGTCGAAGACAACAATGAAGAACTGGACAATGATGTTTAAAGAAGGACACGAGTTAACGAAAGATCTTCCGAGGCCAGGTGAGGCGCATATTGTTGCGTCAGAAGATGCCATCGCCGAATCTGATGCAGCAATTCGAGATGACCGTCGCCGGAGCTTATGTTCGCCACACTTTTGTCACCATACACTGCCTGCATTCTACGATGAATGTCAACTGGTCGACATCCTTCAGCTGTTAAAAACCAAATCACAGCTCGCTGATCAACTCTGGACTGATTCCGTATCACACCCGTCATGTTTTCAACGGTCTGCTGAGGAAACTATGAGTCAGAGGATAATGAAAATTTGCAGATTGGTCCGGTTATATTTGAACACATCTCTTATGTTAATGTGTGCATAATTTATTCATCAGGCTCAACAATGCCAGCATCTGGAACATTCTGCGTTTGGTTGTACCTGACCTTGCTACATTTATTATGAACATCGTCACATTGATTCTGTCAACTAAAATGAGGGACCTGCAACTAAACACCACTGTTGTTTCATCGGAAACTCCTCTAATCGAAATTGAAGAATTGAAAGACAGACCTTATTATATGAAAGCTTTCCTTGGGTACTTGCAAAATGCTATTCTTTTGGCCGTTGGTGTTATCGTTCCATCATTTCTGGGAGGGGTAAGTTATAATTGTTCACTTGTGCTTTTCTTTGTTCCCTAACGCAGGGAGCGGAGAGTACTCTCAGGGTTAGGTTAAACATACCTAGTTCTGGTCCTGGAAACAAGATGTGTCACAGTGGTCTGGTCAACAAGGTGGGGGATTAACACTCGAAGTGATGAAAATGACGATGACACTGAAAGTGATAAAGATGATGATGTCACTGAAAGTGATAAAGGTGATAATGTCACTGAAAGTTATAAAGATGATGATATCACTGAAAGTGATGTACATGATAAAGATGATAATGTCAGTGAAAGTGATGTACATGATAAAGATGATGATGTCACTGAAAGTGATGTACATGATAAAGATGATGATGTCACTTTGAGTGATAAAGGTGATGATGTCACTGAAAGTGATAAAGATGATAAAGGTGATGATGTCACTGAAAGTGATAAAGATGATAAAGGTGAAGATGTCACTGAAAGTGGTAAAGATGTTCAAAGTGATGATGTCAATGAAAGTGGTAAAGATGATAAAGGTGATGATGTCACTGAAAGTGGTAAAGATGTTCAAAGTTATGATGTCACTGAAAGTGATAAAGATGATAAAGGTGATGATGTCACTGAAAGTGGTAAAGATGTTCAAAGTGATGATGTCACTGAAAGTGATAAAGGTGATGATGTTACTGAAAGTGATAAAGGTGATGATGTTACTGAAAATGATAAAGATGATAAAGGTGATGATGTCACTGGAAGTGATAAAGATGATAAAGGTGATGATGTCACTGAAAGTGATAAAGATGATAAAGGTGATGATGTCACTGAAAGTGGTAAAGGTGATTATGTTACTGAAAGTGATAAAGATGATAAAGGTGAAGATGTCACTGGAAGTGATAACTGTGATCATTTCACTGAAAGTGATAAAGGCGATGATGTCACTGAAAGTGATAAAGATGATAAAGGTTATGATGTTACTGAAAGTGGTAAAGATGATAAAGGTGATGATGTCACTGAAAGTGATAAAGGTGATGATGTCACTGAAAGTGATAAAGATGATAAAGGTGATGATGTCACTGAAAGTGATAAAAATGATAAAGGTGATGATGTCACTGAAAGTGATAAAGGTAATGAAGTCATTTAAAGTGGTAAAGATGTTCAAAGTGATGATGTCACTGAAAGTGGTAAAGATGTTCAAAGTGACAATGTCACTGAAAGTGATAAAGATGATAAAGGCGATGATGTCACTGAAAGTGATAAAGATGATAATGGTGATGATGCCACTGAAAGTGATTTAGGTGATAAAGGTGATAATGTCATTGCAAGTGATAAAGGTGAGGATGTCACTGAAAGTGTTAAAGGTTATGATGTCACTGGAAGTGGTAAAGGTGATGATGTCACTGAAAGTGGTAAAGGTGATGATGTCACTGAAAGTGGTAAAGATGTTCAAAGTGATTATGTCACTGAAAGTGGTAAAGGTGATGATGTCACTGAAAGTGGTAAAGGTGATGATGTCACTGAAAGTGGTAAAGGTGATGATGTCATTGAAAGTGATAAAGGTGATGATGTTACTGAAGGTGTTAAAGATGATAAAGGTGATGATGTCACTGGAAGTGATAAAGGTGATGATGTCACTGAAAGTGATAAAGGTGATGATGTCACTGAAAGTGGTAAAGATGCTAAAGGTGATGATGTCACTGAAAGTGGTATAGATGATAAGGTGATGCTGTCACTGAAAGTGGTAAAGATGATAAAGGTGATGATGTCACTGAAAGTGATAAAGATGATAAAGGTGATGATGTTACTGAAAGTGATAAAGATGATACAGGTGATGATGTTACTGAATGTGATAAAGGTGATGATGTCACTGAAAGTGATAAAGGCGATGATGTCACT
Organism: Ariolimax columbianus; assembly: GCA_036924085.1. Lineage (NCBI taxonomy): Eukaryota > Metazoa > Mollusca > Gastropoda > Stylommatophora > Arionidae > Ariolimax > Ariolimax columbianus. The sequence goes on from JAVGWX010000014.1 coordinate 64,938,582, forward strand.
GAAAGTGATAAAGATGATAAAGGTGATGATGTTACTGAAAGTGATAAAGGTTATGATGTCACTGAAAGTGATAAAGGTGATGATGTTACTGAAATTGATAAAGGTGATGATGTCACTGAAAATGATAAAGATGATAATGTTACTGAAAGTGATAAAGATCATAAAGGTGATGATGTCACTGAAAGTGATAAAGATGATAAAGGTGATGATTTCACTGAAAGTGATAACGATGATAAAGGTGATGATGTCACTGAAAGTGATAAAGATGATAACGGTGATGATATCACTTAAAGTGATAAAGGTGATGATGTCACTGAAAGTGATAAAGATGATAAAGATAATGATGTCACTGAAAGTGATAAAGGTGATGATGTCACTGAAAGTGATAAAGTTGATGATGTCAATGAAAGTAATAAAGGTGATGATGTCACTGAAATTGATAAATATGATAACGGTGATGATGTCACTGAAAGTGATAAAGATGATAAAAGTTATGATGTCACTGAAAGTGATAAAGGTGATGATGTCACTGAAAGTGATAAAGATGATAAAAGTTATGATGTCACTGAAAGTGATAAAGGTGATGATGTCACTGAAAGTGATAAAGGTGATGATGTCACTGAAAGTGATAAAAATGATAAAGGTGAGGATGTCACTGAAAGTGATAAAGGTGATGATGTCACTGAAAGATGATAAAGATGATGATGTCACTGAAAGTGATAAAGATGATAAAGGTGAGGATGTCACTGAAAGTGATAAAGGTGATGATGTCACTGAAAATGATAAAGATGATAAAGGTGATGATGTCACTGAAAGTGATAAAGATTATAAAGGTGATGATGTCACTGAAAGTGGCAAAGGTGATGATGTTACTGAAAGTGATAAAGATGATAAAGGTGATTATGTCACTGGAAGTGATAAAGGTGATGATGTCACTGAAAGTGGTAAAGGTGATGATGTTACAGAAAGTGATAAAGATGATAAAGGTGATGATGTCACTGAAAGTGATAAAGATGATAAAGGTGATGATTTCTCTGAAAGTGATAACGATGATAAAGGTGATGATGTCACTGAAAGTGATAAAGATGATAACGGTGATGATGTTACTTAAAGTGGTAAAGGTGATGATGTCACTGAAAGTGATAAAGGTGATGATGTCACTGAAAGTGGTAAAGATGATAAAAGTGATGATGTCACTGGAAGTGATAAAGGTGATGATGTCACTGAAAGGGGTAAAGGTGATGATGTCACTCACTGAAAGTGGTAAAGATGATAAAGGTGATAATGTCACTGAAAGTGGTAAAGATGATAAAGGTGATGATGTCACTGAAAGTGGTAAAGATGATAAAGGTGATGATGTCACTGAAAGTGATAACGATGATAAAGGTGAAGATGTCACAAATTGATAACGATGATAAACGTGATGATGTCACTGAAAGTGATAAAGGTGATGATGTCACTGAAAGTAATAAAGGTGATGATGTCACTGAAAGTGATAAAGATTATAAAGGTTATTATGTCACTGGAAGTGATAAAGGTGATGATGTCACTGAAAGTGGTAAAGATGATGATGTTACAGAAAGTGATAACGATGATAAAGGTGATGATGTCACTGAAAGTGATAAAGATGATAACGGTGATGATGTCACTGAAAGATGATAAAGGTGATGATGTCGCTGGAAGTGATAAAGATGATAAAAGTGATGATGTCACTGAAAGTGATAAAGATTATAAAGGTGATGATGTCACTGAAAGTGATAAAGGTGATGATGTCACTGAAAGTCATAAAGATGATAAAAGTGATGATGTCACTGGAAGTGATAAAGGTGATGATATCACTGAAAGTGGTAAAGGTGATGATGTCACTCACTGAAAGTGGTAAAGATGATAAAGGTGATGATGTCACTGAAAGTGGTAAAGATGATAAAGGTGATGATGTCACTGAAAGTGATAAAGATGATAAAGGTGATGATGTCACTGAAAGTGATAAAGGTGATGATGTCACTGAAAGTGATAAAGATGATGTCACTGACGGTGATAAAGGTGATGATGTCACTGAAAGTGTTAAAGATGATAAAGGTGATGATGTCACTGAAAGTGATAAAGGTGATGATGTCACTGAAAGATGATAAAGATGTTGATGTCACTGAAAGTGATAAAGGTGATGATGTTACTGAAAATGATAAAGATGATAAAGGTGATGATGTCACTGGAAGTGATATAGATGATAAAGGTGATGATGTCACTGAAAGTGATAAAGATTATAAAGGTGATGATGTCACTGAAAGTGATAAAGGTGATGATGTCACTGAAAGTGATAGAGGTGATGATGTCACTCACTGAAAGTGGTAAAGGTGATGATGTTACTGAAAGTGATAAAGATGATAAAGGTGATGATGTTACTGAAAGTGATAAAGATGATAAAGGTGATGATGTCACTGAAAGTGATAAAGGTGATGATGTCACTGAAAGTAATGAAGTTGATCATGTCACTGATAGTGATAAAGGTGATGATGTCACTGCAAGTGGTACAGCTGTTTAAAGTGATGATGTCACTGAAAGTGGTAAAGGTGATGATGTCACTGAAAGTGATAAAGGTGATGACGTTACTGAAAGTGATAAAGATGATAAAGGTGATGATGTCACTGAAAGTGATAAAGGTGATGATGTCACTGAAAGTGGTAAAGATGATGATGTTACTGAAAGTGATAAAGATGATAAAGGTGATGATGTTACTGAAAGTGGTAAAGATGATAAAGGTGATGATGTCACTGAAAGTGATAAAGGCGATGATGTCACTGAAAGTGATAAAGATGATAAAGGTGATGATGTCACTGAAAGTTATAAAGATGATAAAGGTGATGATGTCACTGAAAGTGATAAAGGTGATGATGTCACTGAAAGTGGTAAAGGTGATGATGTCACTGAAAGTGGTAAAGGTGATGATGTCACTGAAAGTGATAAAGATGATAATGGTGATTATGTCACTGAAAGTTATAAAGATGATAAAGGTGATGATGTCACTGAAAGTGGTAAAGATGTTCAAAGTGATGATGTCACTGAAAGTGGTAAAGATGATAAAGGTTATGATGTTACAGTAAGTGATAAAGGTGAGGATGTCACTGAAAGTGGTAAAGATGATAATGGTGATGATTCCACTGAAAATGATTTAGGTGATAAAGGTGAAAATGTCACTGAAAGGGATAAAGGTGAGGATGTCACTGAAAGTGTTAAAGGTTATGATGTCACTGGAAGTGATAAAGTGTTATGATATCACTGGAAGTGATAAAGGTGAGGATTTCACTGAAAGTCTTAAAGGTTATGATGTCACTGAAAGTATTAAAGATTATGTTGTCACTGGAAGTGATAAAGATGATACAGGTGATGTCACTGAAAGTAATAAAGGTGATAGAAATAATGAAGACACTGAGAGAGGTAAAGATGATAAAGATAAGCAATCTACAGCTTCAACTCAAATATTAATCTCCGTAGAGGTTAAGAGTAGTCTCATAGCAGACTCTGCTGTATAGGATGAAGTGTTAGAGACTTTATTGTGTGAGGTCATAGCGTGTTTAAGAAGTACGCATTGCTAGTTGCCTTCCTCTTTTGCAATTCCACCCTAACAGTAAGCATGAACCTATTTACAGCTGGGTTTACTGAAGTGTGCCTGTTATAGTTGAACCCCCATACCTTGCTGTAAAAAGTGATGCTCTACCACGATGCTAATCTGACACTGAGTGGACGGAGCAGAAATGTGTATATCAAGCAAGCTACATGAACAACACCATCCATACCCGCCGTCATTTGCTGAAAGTGCACCTATAGGTCTGCTTGTAGTGCAGTGATGTTTATTTTGTTTAATATCAAATCATGTGTCACTTTGTGGATAATCTCCATTGGTGTACAAAGGGGATGACATGTTGATATTGCTACAGCTGTTGAGAGCCTTCTCCACAGACATTCTCCTTAGGTGTAAAAAGAAGATAACATTTCTGCTGAAGATGGATGTGTTGGACCGAAAGGTGCAAATATCACAGTCAAGCTGTAAACTAGTGACATAACGCATTCCATTCTCCAGACTACATTCAGCTACTTGTGAAACCCTGTTCAGGACTTGGTAGCAGGTGATTGAGAATGAATGCAGAACAAGAAGAAGAGAAGGAGATAACATGCTAATATTACTACAGCTATTGAGAACCTCATAAGTGTACAAAGGGGATAACATGCTAATATTGCTACAGCTATTGAGAACCTCAGGTGTGCAAATGGGATAACATGCTAATATTGCTACAGCTATTGAGAACCTCAGGTGTGCAAATGGGATAACATGCTAATATTGCTACAGCTATTAACCTCCATAAGTGTACAAAAGTGATAACATACTAATATTACTATACCTACTGAGAACCTCAGGTGTCCAAATGGGATAACATGCTAATATTGCTACAGCTATTGAGAACCTCAGGTGTGCAAATGGGATAACATGCTAATATTGCTACAGCTATTGAGAACCTCATAAGTGTACAAAGGGGATAACATACTAATGTTACTACAGCTATTGAGAACCTCATAAGTGTACAAAGGGGATAACATGCTAATATTGCTACAGCTATTGAGAACCTCATAAGTGTACAAAGAGGATAACATGCCAATATTACTACAACTATTGAGAACCTCATAAGTGTACAAAGGGGATAACATGCTAATATTGCTACAGCTATTGAGAACCTCATAAGTGTACAAAGGGGATAACATGCTAATATTGCTACAGCTATTGAGAACCTCATAAGTGTACAAAGAGGATAACATGCCAATATTACTACAACTATTGAGAACCTCATAAGTGTACAAAGGGGATAACATGCTAATATTGCTACAGCTATTGAGAACCTCCATAGGTGTACAAAGGGGATAACATCCTAATATTACTACAGCTACTGAGAACCTTCTCTACATACAAAGACATGATGATAACACTATATTGACAATTTCCTTAAGGATGCAAATAGGATTACATGCTCATATTACTATAGCAATTAAAAACTTTCTCCACAGACACGGACAAGATGATGATGCTGTATTGATAGTTAGGTGTACAAAGAGGATAATATGTTAATATTACTACATCTATTGAGAACTTTCTTATCAGGCGTGGATGTAATGATGTTCCTGTATTGCAAACATGCATCCATACACTGGCCAATACGTCCCCATTACAAACAAATACACACACTGACCAATACGTCCTGATAACGTCTAAAAGACTATGGTCTGGGGTGGAAAGAAGTGTGCCTTCATCAAAAGACAACAAACAAAATGGTTCAACAGTGTGACACATAGTATCCCTCAGAAAACAATGCCATATTGATGCAGTGGATACAAAACTAAGGGCTGACCATGCATAAGATGATAATAATAATGTTTTTCTAGGCATCTAGGGCCGTTGCGTCAATCAACCACTACCATGTCCAACTGCTGAAGCTTGTAGCCAAACATCGCCCAATACTGAAGGAGAGACTGCTATCTGTCGGAGCCATGTACGAGGCATGTTCATATGAAACTGGACTACACTGCAACAAGTTAACATACGTACGATGCACATGATGATGTCACTTCTGGTGTAAACAGCCCATACCAATTGTCAAGTTTGCAAAATGTCATTATGCTCCGATTCATAGTTTACTCAGTAGACCATTGAAAACATGGCGGGTGTGATACGGAATCCATCCAGAGTTGATCAGTGCAGTGAGCGGTGATTTGGTTTCTAACATTTGAAGGATGTCAACCAGTTGACATTCATCGCAGACCGTTTTGCTGGGGAACTGAGACGCTAGTCCAGTCAGGCATAACATACTGACCAGGACATCATGTCAGGGTCAATACACTGACCAGGACATCGTGTCAGGGTCAATACACTGACCAAGTCCACAATTTCTCTTCCATGTATCATTCCCTGGAAACAGGCTGTTTTCTTTTCAAGGCAGCCTGGCTGACGTCATGTGGATCAATGTAATCTGCGTAGCAGTGAGCGTCACGCAGATGAAGACAAGCATAGCACAACCGCTTGATGGACCATGGTCAATCTTCATCAGCATGCTCAGGATGTGAGGAAAGCTACTACAACCCGTCACTTAACATCCTTTTCAGAGCGCAGAAAAGAGTAAACTTACTCATCGTGGGCATTCAACAACAACAACAACAACAACAACCTCTTGTGCTGAATACATTTCTTAAGTGAACATAACTTAATGTCTTGATACTGGTTTACAAGACTCTGCAGAGTCTGTAAGTCTGTATACAAACAGTTTTATTTACATTTCCTTGCTCTAAAAGTAATGTGCATCCAATCTATTCTTACATGCATTAATTGTTCCTTCCTCCACTAATTCATGTGGCAATGTATTCCAAGCATTCACCACTTTCTGACTAAAAAGATATTTCCTAATATCTAACCTGGACCTTTCTTTAGTTAATTTGTAACTATGCCCTTTTGTTCTTGTAGGTTTTTGTATTTTGAAAAACTTGTTATAGTATAATTTATCCTTACCGTTGATTATCTTGTAAACCTGTATTAAGTCACCTCGAATTCTTCTCTTTTCTAGACACTGTAGGCCGGCTTTTCTGAGTCTTTTCTCAAAACTGGAATTCCACTATCAGCTTTGGCGCTCTTCTTTGTATCCTTTCCAGCATGCTTATGTCCCCTGTATGATAAGGACTCCACACCTGTACACAGTACTCCAATCTAGGTCTAACTAATGCTTTATACAGTTTGATTATCACTTCCTTACTCCTGTGTTTAATATTTCTTTTTATCTTACCTAACATTGCATTTGTCTTTTGCACTCCTACCTAGACTTGCTCACTCACTTTACCTGCATGATCTATTGTTTTCCCTAGATCCCTTTCCTTTTCTATCATTCTAATATTGTTCTCTCCCATTCTGTAAATATGTTCAAAATTTGATCTACCCATGTGGATGACTGTACAATTATCTACATTAAACTCCATTTACTGATGAAGTGGACCGCTGTTCTTCAGATGGTTGGGCAATTCTTGGCTTCATCTGTGTGGTGCTCACCACTCCTACTATTTCAAGACAGAAAATATGTTGGTTTGGTCATCTGATGAGAATGTGGCCTCATTGACTGCCACTGCATGCTAATAGCACACGAGGCTCTGCTACAGAGCATGAGGGAGACCTTGGTAAAGATGGATAGAAAACATAAGAGTAATCTTTCAATGACATTGGCTTACAATGACAGACACATGCACTGGGTCCAAGAACAGCTCCGGATGGTGCTCACCCGTACAAGTGGATGGACAACTGAGCTGAACTCAGCTAATGTACTGTAATTGCAATGTCCATAGGTGTACACAAGGGGTAATTTGCTCTTAGTATGTAAGCGTCCATAGGTGTACACAGGGGGTAATTTGCTCTTAGTATGTTAGCATATAAGCGTCCATAATTGTACACAGCGGGCAATTTGCTTTTAGTATGTAAGCGTCCGTAATTGTACACATGGGGTAATTTGCTCTTAGTATGTAAGCGTCCAAATGTGTACACATGGGGTAATTTGCTCTTAGTATGTAAGCGTCCATATGTGTACACAGGGGATAATTTGCTCTTAGTATGTAAGCGTCCATATGTGTACACAGGGGATAATTTGCTCTTAGTATGTAAGCGCCCATAGGTGTACACCAGGGGTAATTTGCTCTTAGTATGTAAGCGTCCATAGGTGTACACAAGGGGTAATTTACTCTTAGTATGTAAGCGTCCATAGGTGTACACAGGGAGTAATTTTCTATTAGTATTTATGCTATTGACGACTTTCTCCGCAGGTCTATTTCATGATTTTTCTTCTGTGCCTGACATTATGGGGCTGGTACATACCAATTGGTTGTCACTTTGCCCCCTTGCGCTTGTGGTTGCTATTATTCACTGGATCTCACATTCTTCTGCTGCATTTCTACCAGTTTCAATTTGTTCAAGACGTTCTACCTCCTACCAACATTGCGGCTCGGTGAGTAATTTGAGAATATTATTTTGTGCTATAGTAGGCAGAAGTGACATTATTGAACTCCGGACAGACCCATAGATGCTTTGCCTCTCCCAGAAGATATACAAATCTAACGGCCGATTTTCAGTAAAATGCATAACCCAGGACTGCACAAAGTAAAGTTATTTGGCCATGTATAGCATGAAGTCAAGTTATTTGGCCATGTATAGCATGAAGTCAAGTTATTTGGCCATGTATAGCATGAAGTCTAATTATTTGGTCATGTATAGCATGAAGTTATTTAGCCATGTATAGCATGAAGTCAAGTAATTTGGCCATGTATAGCATGAAGTCAAATTATTTGGCCATGTATAGCATGAAGTCAAATTATTTGGTCATGTATAGCATGAAGTTATTTAGCCATGTATAGCATGAAGTCAAGTTATTTGGCCATGTATAGCATGAAATCAAGTTATTTGGCATGTATAGCATGAAGTCAAGTTATTTGGCCATGTATAGCATGAAGTCAAATTATTTGGTCATGTATAGCATGAAGTTATTTAGCCATGTATAGCATGAGGTCAAGTTATTTGGCCATGTATAGCATGAAATCAAGTTATTTGGCATGTATAACATGAAGCTATTTAGCCATGTATAGCATGAAGTCAAGTTATTTGGCCATGTATAGCATGAAGTCAAGTTATTTGGCGATGTATAGCATGAAATCAAGTTATTTGGCATGTATAGCATGAAGTCAAGTTATTTGGCCATGTATAGCATGAAATCAAGTTATTTGGCATGTATAGCATGAAGTCAAATTATTTGGCCATGTATAGCATGAAGTCAAGTTATTTGGCCATGTATAGCATGAAGTCAAGTTATTTGGCCATGTATAGCATGAAGTCAAGTTATTTGGCCATGTATAGCATGAAGTTATTTAGCCATCTATAGCATGAAGTTTAGTTAATAAAACCAAAGGTAGGAGGAAGTTAAGTTAATGGAGCAAGGATATAATGAAATCAAGAAAATAGGCCAAGGATATAATTAAGTCAAGTTAATGGACCAAAGGTAGCATGAAATCAAGTTAATTGGTTATGAGTAGCAGGAAGTCAAGTTAATGAACTAAGAGACACCGGAAGTCAAGTTAATGAACCAAGAGCAACTGAAAGTCAAGTTAATGTAGCAAGAGTAGCAGGATGTTAAGTTAATGGACCATGAGTAGCAGAAAGTCAAGTTAATGGACCAAGAGCAGCAATAAGTCAAGTTAATCGAACAAGAGCAGCAGGAGGTCAAGCTAATGAGCCAAGCTAGCAGGAAGTAAAGTTAATGGGCCATGGGTTGCAAAGAGTAATTTTTATCTTTCCATGTTGGCCGGAGAAGTCCATGTTACACATGATGGTCCATGTTATGTATGAGGGTCCATGTTATGTTTAAGGGTCCATGTTATGTATGCTGGTTCATGTTACATATGACGGTCCATGTTATGTATGCTGGTCCATGTTATGATGATGGTCCATGTTTTGTATGCTGGTCCATGTTATGATGATGGTCCATGTTATGATGATGGTCCATGTTATGTATGCTGGTCCATGTTATGATAATGGTCCATGTTATGTATGCTGGTCCATGTTATGTGTGCTGGTTCATGTTACATATGATGGTCCATATTATGTTTGATGGTCCATGTTACGTATGATGGTCCATGTTATGTGTGCTGGTTCATATTACATATGATGGTCCATGTTATGTATGATGGTTCATGTTATGTATGATGGTCCATGTTATGATGATGGTCCATGTTATGTATGCTGGTCCATGTTATGTATGCTGGTCCATGTTATGATGATGGTCCATGTTATGTATGATGGTCCATGTTATGTATAATGGTCCATGTTATGTATGATGGTCCATGTTATGTATGCTGGTCCATGTTATGTTTAAGGCTCCATGTTATGTATGCTGGCCCATGTTACGTATTATGGTCCATGTTATGTATGATGGTCAATGTTATGTATGCTGGTCCATGTTATGTTTAAGGGTCCATGTTATGTATGCTGGTCCATGTTATGTATGCTGGTCTATGTTATGTTTAAGGGTCCATGTTATGTATGCTGGTCCATGTTATGTTTAAGGCTCCATGTAATGTATGCTGGCCCATGTTACGTATGATGGTCCATGTTACGTATGGTGGTCCATGTTATGTATGATGGTCCATGTTACGTATAATGGTCCATGTTACGTATGATGGTCCACGTTACTTATGATGGTCCATGTTATGTATGATGGTCCATGTTATGTATGCTGGTCCATGTTATGTTTAAGGGTCCATGTTATGTATGCTGGTCCATGTTATGTTTAAGGCTCCATGTTACATATGATGGTCCATGTTAAGTATGATGGTCCATGTTACGTATGATGGTCCATGTTACGTATGATGGTCAATGTTATGTATGCTGGTCCATGTTATGTTTAAGGGTCCATGTTATGTATGCTAGTCCATGTTATGTATGCTGGTCCATGTTTAATATGATGGTCCATGTTATGTATGCTGGTCCATGTTATGTTTAAGGGTCCATGTTATGTATGCTGGTCCATGTTACGCATGATGGTTCATGTTTTGTAAAATGGTCCATGTTATTTATGATGGACCATGTTACACTTGGTGGTCCATGTTATGTATGACGGTCCATGTTTCATATGATGGACCATTATATGTATGATGGTCCATGTTATGTATGATGGTCCATGTTTTACACCTGTATGTCGACACAGGAAATATGTATGTCCTCATCATTATGTTAAGAACAGAACCTAGATGTGTAAACTGTTATACTGTCTCCAAATTTGAACCATTTACAGTGATGTAATAAATATGTGGAGCATGTATCCTAGCATTAAGCAAGTAGTCTAATATGTAGCCTGGCGTGGAGCCTAGTGTGCAGCATGTAGGCTACTGTGGAGCTTATATCCTAGCGTGGAGCCTAGTGGGGTGCTTGTAGCCTAGCGTGAAGCATGTAGCCAAGCATGAAGCATGAAGCCTATCATGTAGCCTAGTGTGAAGCATGTAGCCGAGCATGGAGCATGTATCCTATCATGTAGCCTAGCGGGAAGTATGTAGATTAGGATGGAGCATGTAGCCTAGTGTGAAGCATGTAACCTATCATGTAGCCTAGTGTGAAGCATGTAGATTAGGATGGAGCAGGTAGCCTAGCGTGAAACATGTAGATTAGGGTGGAGCATGTAGCCTAGCGTGAAGCATGTAGCCTAGCGTGAAGCATGTAGATTAGGATGGAGCATGTAGCCTAGTGTGAAGCATGTAGATTAGGATGGAGCATGTAGCCTAGTGTGAAGCATGTAACCTATCATGTAGCCTAGTGTGAAGCATGTAGATTAGGATGGAGCATGTAGCCTATCATGTAGCCTAGTGTGGAGCATGTAGAATAGGATGGAGCATGTAGCCTATCATGTAGCCTAGCGTGAAGCATGTAGATTAGGATGGAGCATGTAGCCTAGCGTGAAGCATGTAGCTTAGCGTGAAGCATGTAGATTAGGATGGAGCATGTAGCCTAGCGTGAAGCATGTAGATTAGGATAGAGCATGTAGACTAGCATGGAACGTGTAGCCTAGCGTGGAGCATGTAGTCTAGAGTGGAGCATGTAGCCTAGAGTGGAGCGTGTAGCCTAACATTTAGCCTAGCATGGAGCGTGCAGCCTAGCATGGAACGTGTAGCCTAACGTGGAGTGTGTAGCCTAGAGTGGAGCGTGTAGCCAAGCACGGAGCATGTAGTCTAACGTGGAGAGTGTAGCCTAGAGTGGAGCATGTAGCCTAACGTGGAGCATGTAGTCTAACGTGAAGTGTGTAGCCTAGAGTGGAGCGTGTAACCTAGCATGGAGCATGTAGTCTAACGTGGAGAGTGTAGCCTAGAGTGGAGCATGTAGCCTAGCGTGGAGCATGTAGTCTAACGTGGAGTGTGTAGCCTAGAGTGGAGCATGTAGCCTAGCATGGAGCATGTAGTCTAACGTGGAGTGTGTAGCCTAGAGTGGAGCGTGTAGCCTAGCGTGGAGCATGTAGTCTAACGTGGAGTGTGTAGCCTAGAGTGGAGCGTGTAGCCTAGCATGGAGCATGTAGCCTAGCATGGAGCGTGTAGCCTAGTCGGCATTGATCTGGCCTGCTAGACTTGGATTACAGCCTGCCAGGGTTCGAAATCATGGACGGACAGAAACAAATCTGGGCCGTGCTTCGTTTTTGGTATAACCACTCCTCCAGCTGACCCAGCTGTAAATGGGTACCTGACATATGAGTTGAGGAAGGAAAAAACAGCAGGGAAGGGAACTGGCCATCCCACCTCTCATAGGCTGCAGCTTAGTACTTGAAGAGTTATCCTCATCTCCGACAGCAACTGGGTTCATGGGACTGACCTTTACCTTCAGTAACAATGTCCACAATTTCTTGCAGACTTATAGGGCTGACTGGAATTGTTCAGACGGACTGTCGTGACGTCACACGAATAATTTTTCACAAAAATATACATTTGTCGTTCTTGATCAATCCTGCACTGTTGCTATTCCTCTATTGGATCTTGGCCATTAATGCAAATATTCGATGGCAATGGAAAGAGGTAAGCGCTACGTTACAGTTATTTTCTTGTCTCCCATTTGTGTCGTATGATTTTAACATTAGCCACCCTTCATTAAAAATTGACGCAAATTTAATCTGCGAAAGCATTATTTTTCAGCACGTCATACTCTACTATGACTGTTGACCTTGAGAGCCTGCAACCTTTTTATTTGTTTGTGTGTAGATACATACGTTAATAAAGAACTTGTTGGTGTTATAGTCTTATGTTGTGTGTGTTAGTTTTAGATGCAAGAAGATAAAGGTGAAATTGTTGAAAAACAGCACAAACATTTTAGACTTAACCTGTTTTTGAGGACGCCGCTTGATTAGTAAATCCATGAAATTGTGGAAAAAGCACTGAAAGTTCTTTTCTTAACAAAATCAGCATATCTGTTAGTTTCCACTACAAACGTATTTATTACATCTACGTAAACAAACTAAACAGATCTGTCTCAGAGAAAACCATTGCAAAAATTTAATCACCCCCCGCCCCAATGTATCACTTCAATTTAATCACCCCCCGCCCCAATGTATCACTTCACATTTTAAAATAAATACCCACAAGCACATCTCCCATTTGAAAAGTGGAAAAGTAGGAAGTGACGTCTGTTTGCATTCCTGCATCTTTCCAATCCCGTGGCACAATCCCTTTTACAAGTGATTGAGAACATAATATAGCCAATGGTTTTGCTAGTTGGTCTCTAATTTCAATCAGCAATTTTGGATGAATACCATCTTTATCTGGACATTTATCAACTTTCAACCCCTCCAATTTTTTAAAAACTTTTTCCCCCGCAATACAGATTGATCTTAATCCTGTTGTTTCCATGTCTCTTTGAAAGATATCTATAGGCTCTGGGATCTTGGAGCAGTTCTCTTCTGTGTAGACTGTGCCAAAGTACTGATTGAGTAGATTAGCTGTCTCCCTATTCTCACTTATTATTTTACCTGTACTGGCGACAGGGACATTTATCCATTTTCAAGCCCTCCAATTTTTTAAAAACCATTAACCATAGGTAAACTTATTTTTTTGCAGGTTCATCTGGAAACGAAGTACGTGGTAAAAGTTTAACTTCACTATAAATTCAGCTTCGGTCGATTTATTTCTCCATAATTAATTTTGCTGCTGCTGCTAATTGTTGCCTCGTTACCCCATCATCCTGCTCAATCTTCGTTTCATTGGTTCACATGCAGATATGGCCGCCAACTTCATCTCCTCTCGTCTATCCCGTAACCTTGATATATGTTAGGGCATTACATCTCAGTACATCACGAATTGTCCGTCGCCATTTTACTCTATCAATTGCGTGCGTTGTGGAATCAGTTAATGTCATGTCCGTCCATTTGCGAATATCATCTGTCCAGCAGATCTTAGAGTGACCTCTTCTTCTCATGCCAGGAAATGTGCCTCGGAGTATCACATCTTCTCTTGCCAAGAAATGTGCCTCAGAGTATCACATCTTTTCTTGCCAGGAACTGTGCCTCGGAGTAACACATCTTCTCTTGCCAGGAACTGCGCCTCGGAGTATCACATCTTCTTTTGCCAGGAAATGTGCCTCGGAGGATCACATTTGGCAAATCATGAGAACGAATCACATGACAGTACCAGAAGAGTTTTTGTGAATTGACAATTGAAAGGAGATCTGGATGAGGTTTGATAGACTGTCGGACAGTATTGCGTACATTGACATTCGTGACATGATCTCGCTACAATATTTGAAGTATCTTTCTGAAACACCTCATCTCCATTGCCTGCATTTTCTGTTCCAATGCAGAATTTATTGTCCATGTTTGCAAGCATACAACAGGTACACAGAGAGGATGAACGTCCACATTCAATTGATTTTGTTGATCATTTGGCATCCTATATATCTCGAAAGACAATGGACTTTACACTAGAGAGGGAGATCTTAGTTAGCTTTTCCCCTTGCTTTCACCGTATATGTTTGGCGATTGCATCTTGGCTTACCCTGCTTGCAGGCAAGCCCACATAGCCAGCTGCCAGTTAGGTCTGTTGACGATACTTTGTGTTGGGGGCTTTGTTTGGAAGAAGGTGTTTGTGATGCACAGGTCATGATATGCGCACAGCTCCAATAGCTGCTGTCCATTTTTCGGCCAGAGACCTTTCTTTGAGGGTGACGATGTTGCCTTAAGCCTTTTAAGATTCTCGTTTATGATTGAGGTTTAGCGAACATCATTTGTTGCCTGGAAGTCTTCTGTGGTCATGAAGCATACATTCCAGCAGCCAATCTTTACTGTATGGTTTCTTTGCTATGGGTTGATTTCTTAAAGCAATCTCTCTAGCACCTTCCTGGGCATATTGATGTGAGGACTAGTGTTGCCCAGTCAACAGATCCCCGTCCCCATCTCCACGCAGCCGGTGTATCCAAGGGAACGACAAATCAATACTACTTGGCACCGAAGGCGTCGCAGGAGTTGTCAGACTGGCATTGAGTACAATGCTTGAATGCCAAAGGGACTCTGGCTCCTGATTTCATCTCTGGGTTAACTCCCAAACCCTTTTCCACAAGTAGATATCAGTTCAGTTCAGTTCATCCTGTAACCCATCAGATCGTTGGGGCACACATGAAGACATGAAAATCCCACGCCAACCCTCTCTGTCTGTCGCCGCCTGTCGTATCTCACCGGGACGAAGGCCTGATCACTCAGTGATGTTGTCCACCCATCTCTTCCAGTACGGACCCAAAGAGTATCGAGTTGGTAATTCCGTTGGACCTCGCGACGTGCCCGCACCAGGCCATCTTTCGTCTTTTGATAGCTGTATACAGATCTTTAAAAGGACCAATAGCGTCTTCAACTCTCTGACGGATTTCTACGTTCGTGACACGATCTTTATATGTAACATTTAGGAGTTTTCTATAGCACCGCATTTCCATTGCATGTATTCTGCCCTGGATATCTGCTGTAATGGTCCAGGTCTTGCAGGCATACAGAAATATTGACAGCACCAAAGAGCGCAGTAGTGTAACTTTTATGCCGAGGGCGAGCCGCTTGTCTTGCCATATAGGTTTCAGCCGAGTCAGCGCCGCTGTTGTTTGTGCTATTCTTGCAATTACCTCTGGCTTCGAACCCTCTTCACTGATCAATGATCCTAGATATTTGAAACGTTTTACCACCACAAGTGGATATAACCGCAGGTTTTTTTAAATAATAGGAGATATGTTTTTATCTCTCCAAATCAGCCTCAGTAAGGCAAGACGTCATAACCTGAGCAGTCGTTGTTGACACTTCCACTCTAGTACCTGTCTCGCCAATGACAGACTCCAAATATTTAAATTGAGTAGCAGTCTCAAGCACCTAGCCATTGATAGTGCTGTCAACTAATCCCCTCTCGCTGTTCGTCATTAGTTTGTTCTTGTCGATGTTGATTGCCATTCCGTATTTTTTAGAAGTTTAATTCAATAGGTTGAAGCCACTAATTTTGCATCATGCCTTGATATTTGTTCTTTTTCCTGAACAGAGCTTTGCAAGTAGCAGGATGTAGTCCAGAGAACGGAATTTGTTGTGTCGCTAGTTTACAGCTTGACTGCGTTATTTGTACCTTTTGGTCCAACACATCTGTCTTCGACCGTATTTTTGTGTGTATTTTCTTAGTTGTTTTCCTTAATGACTTATTCTAACATGGTCTGATCAGTATGTCTTACCTGGTCCTAACATGGTCTCATCAGTATGTTTTACCTGGCCCTAACATAGTGTGATCAGTATGTTTTACCTGGCCCTAACATAGTCTGATCAGTATGTTTTATCTGGCACTGACTAACATGGTCTGATCAGTATGTTTCACCTTGCACTGACTAACATGGTCTGATCAGTATGTTTCACCTTGCACTGACTAACATGGTCTGATCAGTATGTTTCACCTTGCACTGACTAACATGGTCTGATCAGTATGTTTCACCTTGCACTGACTAACATGGTCTGATCAGTATGTTTTACTTGGCCCTAACATAGTCTGATCAGTATGTTTTTCATGGCCCTAACTTGGTCTGATCAGTATGTTTTACCTGGCCCTGACTAACATGGTCTGATCAGTATGTCTTACCTGACCCTGACTAACATAGTCTGATCAGTATGTTTCACCTGACCCTAACATAGTCTGATCATTATGTTTCACAAGACCCTAAAATGGTCTGATCAGTATGTTTTACCTGACTCTGACTAACATAGTCTGATCAGTATGTTTTACCTGTCTCTGACTAACATAGTCTGATCAGTATGTCTTACCTGACCCTGACTAACATAGTCTGAGCAGTATGATCAACTAACATAGTCTCATCAGTATGTTTTACCTGACCCTGACTAACATGTCTGATCAGTATGTTTTGTGTGATCAGACATTAGTCTTCCTCCCCAAAATCTTCAATGAAGAAAACTGTTTTTAACCAAATTTGTGTTTTAATTATTTAGGCCTCTGTTTTTTGCATCTTTATAGCATCTGCAAGCGTTGATGAAGGTCCCACTGAAGATACTCATGGCAGAGAGAGAACATTATCTCTTTCGTATGAATAGCCGCAATGAGGTATTTCTTTGCATAGTAAATATTGACATAAAATATTTGTTAACCGAATATCACAAATTGTTATAAATTACTATACTTTTCTATATCGTTGACACTATTTTTTTTCCTGAAATAAGTCTAGAAAATTTACCAAAGCTGAAACCCTTATAGACCATAAGTAGCAGGCAGAAAAGCAAGTGGTCATTCTCACAGATGCCTTTGCAGTGTTAACGGCTCTCAAGAACCAGCACAAAAATGAAATCTGTGCTCTGGCAGACTCGCTCGAACGCCTGTCCCAGTGCTTCAAAATTAGCATAGTCCAGTGGATACCATCCCTGTGTGACATTCCAGGCAACGAGGAGGCGGACAGACTCGCAGAGAGTGTGAAATGCTGCAGCAGAGTGATACAGATATCACATACAATGAGATTTAAGCATTCATCAGGGCAACTCAAAAACAAAAAAAAACTGTCTTACTACATTTTTTCCATTGCTGGTGTAGTCAAGGGGTTTTGAAGGCTGAGAACTACAGGCCGCTTCGCCTCTACTGTCGGCACGTCTTGTGCTGGCTATGTTTGTTTATTTCACCCCCAACAGAAAAACAACATGTGCCATACCGGGGATTCGAACCGCTGCCCTACTTGTCGGCAGGCAGGCTGGCTGGCTTTAAAACCATTCGGCCACGTGCTCCGATCAGGGCAACATACAGTACAAAATGGAAAAAAGACCACCCTGGTCACATGGAAAACAATGCCTACCATCAACTCTCCAGGCGAGACCAGGTGATAATTCTCCGGCTACGCACAGGTCACAACAGACTTAGATGCCATCTGTACAACAAGTTCAAGATTGGCACTACAGACCTTTGTGCCTGCGGCACAGCCCCCATGAAGGCAGAACATATTTTGCAGTCCTGTCCACTGTATACCGACAAAAGAAGTAGCATTTGGCAACAGCCAGTGTCCTTCCACGAGAAGCTGTACGGAAGTGTACAGAACCTTGAGTCGACTGTTGCCTTCGTTTGAGTCATTGATGTCGAGGTCTGAAGATGAACGAGGAAGAAGACAAAAACGTTATAAATTACTGTATTTTTCTATGTTGTTGACACTATTTTTTTCCTGAAATAAGTCTAGAAAATTTACTGAAGGTTACGCTTGTTTTGTAGGCCTCTCTCTCTCTCTCTCTCTCTCTCTGTCTCTCTCTCTGTGTCCACTTGTGTCATTAGATATTTTTCTTTGGCAGGCGAAAATCCGCTGAGGACCTGCCAAGTGAATCCCAGTATCTGTAAATTGGTAGCCCATGGAATATACGATCGTCTATTTTTGGGACTGGTAGTGATGGAAGCGTAAATTATAGCAAGGCAGGCCTGCAGCCTGTCAGGCACCATCTATGCCGCTCTGCTAACCACATAACCAAGATCAGATGCTATAGCCATACAGTCCCCCTTTTTGCGACATATTCTCTGTGGAGCGAGAATCCCTAGAATAATTGAGTAGATTTTTTAGCGAATTTTGCCAGAGCAGTGGCGGTTAAGCCTACTCTTATCAATTTCTAATTGCCAGGGGATTTTTAACGTGCGAGCCACTGTACACGGGTGTCTGATCTCACTACTCAGAGATCAGGGGAAATTTTACTGGATGATCCACATGAAAAAATACCGGTCTCCACCATGATTTGAGCCTGCAACCTCCAACACCTGAGGCGAACACTTTACCTTGAGACCACTGGGTCCCCCTATACTTAGTTGAAATCGTAAATAAATAAAGTATCATTCAAAATATAAACGTAATAAAAAATATTCATCTTCATAACGACAGATGAATGTAGACGAGCCAATGGACTAGTAGTCATTTACTTGTTCTGTATCAACTTTACTAATATTTTCAATCTTCTCAAGGGGCCCTAACTTTAAGGGAACATAATAAGGGGTCAAAATAAGTTAACATCCAATACTATACACAAAATTGAAATGCTGCGCCAACTATATCCCCAACAGGTAGGCTCGGTATACACCTGCTGTGTCTCTGTATTGTAAAAGATAAAATTGTAATCATAATAGGACAAATGGGCGTGTTAGCTCTGTTCATAGTGAGCAGTTCACTATTTTCTGTGGTAACAGTGTGCCTCGGTTCAAATCATGTTCGAAGACTAAAAATAATCCGGGTCGTGATTTTAATCGGGGACTGCTTCTCCAGTCAACCAAGCTGTAATGCGTACCAGCCGCATGAGTTTGGGAAAGTAAAAACAGCTAGGAAGGGTACTGGCCACCCCACCTCTCACCACAGGCTGTGGCTTGGGGGAAAGGAGTCTTCAAAAACTCCATTTCCAACCTGCAGTTAATTCTGATTTTAACTTTACTTTGAGAGGACAAATTGATATGTTGTTCAGCCACCCATAAACATCTTGGTGAGGTAGGTGAAAGTGCTGAGTTCAGCCACCCATAAACATCTTGGTGAGGTAGGTGAAAGTGCTGACTGAACTCAGCCACCCACAAACATCTTGGTGAGGTAGATGAAAGTGCTGAGCTCAGACACCCACAAACATCTTGGTGAGGTAGATGAAAGTGCTGAGTTCAGCC
This sequence comes from Ariolimax columbianus, assembly GCA_036924085.1. NCBI lineage: Eukaryota > Metazoa > Mollusca > Gastropoda > Stylommatophora > Arionidae > Ariolimax > Ariolimax columbianus. Next base: position 64,958,292 of record JAVGWX010000014.1, read on the forward strand.
ACCCACAAACATCTTGGTGAGGTAGGTGAAAGTGCTGACTGAACTCAGCCACCCATAAACATCTTGGTGAGGTAGGTGAAAGTGCTGAGCTCAGACACCCACAAACATCTTGGTGAGGTAGATGAAAGTGCTGAGCTCAGACACCCACAAACATCTTGGTGAGGTAGATGAAAGTGCTGAGTTCAGCCACCCACAAACATCTTGGTGAGGTAGGTGAAAGTGCTGACTGAACTCAGCCACCCATAAACATCTTGGTGAGGTAGGTGAAAGTGCTGAGCTCAGACACCCACAAACATCTTGGTGAGGTAGGTGAAAGTGCTGACTGAACTCAGACACCCACAAACATCTTGGTGAGGTAGGTGAAAGTGCTGACTGAACTCAGCCACCCACAAACATCTTGATGAGGTAGGTGAAAGTGCTGACTGAACTCAGACACCCACAAACATCTTGGTGAGGTAGGTGAAAGTGCTGAGTTCAGTCACCCACAAACATCTTGGTGAGGTAGATGAAAGTGCTGAGTTCAGTCACCCACAAACATCTTGGTGAGGTAGATGAAAGTGCTGAGTTCAGTCACCCACAAACATCTTGGTGAGGTAGGTGAAAGTGCTGAGTTCAGTCACCCACAAACATCTTGGTGAGGTAGGTGAAAGTGCTGAGTTCAGTCACCCACAAACATCTTGGTGAGGTAGGTGAAAGTGCTGAGTTCAGTCACCCACAAACATCTTGGTGAGGTAGATGAAAGTGCTGAGTTCAGTCACCCACAAACATCTTGGTGAGGTAGATGAAAGTGCTGAGCTCAGACACCCACAAACATCTTGGTGAGGTAGATGAAAGTGCTGAGCTCAGACACCCACAAACATCTTGGTGAGGTAGATGAAAGTGCTGAGCTCAGACACCCACAAAACCGCAATTGACATCGGAGCATCCTTGTTGCCAGGAAATATGGTAATTAAAATGAAAAGTAGAAAACAAACCAAACGTACGTGTGTTCTGATTCACGAGCCAGCAGGGGTGTACCCAAGTAGGATATGAACCAATTAAAAATACAGTACTGAAATCAGATGCACTAGGCTGTTAGGCACAGAACACAGTACATGGCTAAGCCTCAGGAAACAAGACAATCGAAAATATTCTTTCTTGTTTTCAATTGTGTTACTAATGAAGCATATGATAATCACAGTGGATGTATACTTACTTGAAACTTATTCAGGAATGTTGTAAATGCTATACTGGTCTAAGTTGACCTGTACTTCTACAGGGATGGATGCCCCTGCACAGATACAAAGAAGAGCCACAAAACTGATAGTGGGATTCCAGAATTACAGTTATGGGTAAAGACTCAGAAAAACCATCCTACAATGTCTAGAAAAGAGAAGAATTTTAGGTAGCTTAATACAGGTTTATAAGATAATTAACGGTAAGGATAAATTAAACTATAACAAGTTTTTTCAAAATACAACCACCTACAAGAACAAGAGAGCACAGCTACAAATTAACTAAAGAAAGGTCCAGATTAGATATTAGGAAATATTTATTTAGTCAGAGAGTGGTGAATGCTTGTAATGCATTGCCACAGGAATTAGTGGAGGCAGGGACAATTAATGCATTCAAGAATAGATTGGATGCACATAGCTTTTAGAGCAAGGAAAAGGGAGGAGGATTTCCTGCTTAGCGAGTTAGGCTCAAGCTGCTTATTACTCTGCTGCATTGGAACAAATGATGCGGAGGGTGGTTAACCGAGGTGCTGCGAGTCCATATTAATAGACTAAAACACTAGAGCAAAGTAGACCCGCAGCCTGTAAAGCACCGTCTATGCTGCTTTTAACAAATCACCTAACCGTGGTCGGTGTTATGCCTTGTCACACAGTAAGTCGCTTCTTACGACATGCTCTCTGTGGGAGGGACAGTGGTGCTATTCTTTTCCTTGTCATACACAAAATCCCCGTCGGACCACTCGTGGCTGCGCTGGTAAGGAGATAGAATTAATATGAAGTTAACAAAACAGCCAAGCTATTTAAAATCAACACCATAAGCAAAGAGCCAGGCATGCTTGGAGGAGGCACTAGCAGATGTGGGCACCGTCACATATTTTGGCAGCACCATTGATTCGTCATGGGGCACAGAGGCAGATGTAAGGGCTAGAGTTGGGAAGGCAAGGACAGCGTTCCTGTTACTGGATAATATATGGATATCCAGGGATATAAAGACTAATACTAAGTTAAGATTGTTTCATTCCAAAGTCATCCGTAGTTCCTGTACAGAGCAGAAACTTGGAGAACGACGAAAGCAATACGGAGGAAACTCCAGTTGTTCGTCAATAAATGTCTAAGAATGATAATGGGTACATGCTGGCAAGACATGGCGAGGAAAGGAGCCAACAGCAGCCAGTGGAGCAACAGTGTCTCACCTAAAGCAGAAGTGGATATATTGAGGTCGGATTTAGATAAAATTCGAGAATGGTCTGTAAGCTGGCAAATGGAGTTTAATGTAGATAAATGTACAGTCATCCACATGGGTAGATCCAATATGGAACATAATTACAGAATGGGAGAGAACAATATTAGAGAGATAGATAAGGAAAGGGACCTAGGGGTTATAATAGATCATACCGGTAAGGTGAGTGAGCAAGTTCAGGTAGCAGTGTAAAAGCCAAATTCAATGTTAGGTATGATAAAAAGAAATATTAAACATAGGAGCAAGGAGGTGATAGTCAAACTGTATAAAGCATTAGTTAGACCTAGATTAGAGTACTGTGTACAGGTGTGGAGTCCTTTATCATAGAGGGGATATAAACATGCTGGAAAGAATACAAAAAAGAGCGACAAAGCTGATAGTGGGATTCCAGAATTACAGTTATGAGGAAAGACTCAGAAAAACCGGCCTACAGTGTCTAGAAGAGAGAAGAATTCGTGGTGACTTAATACAGGTTTATAAGATGATCAGAGGAATGGATAAATTAGACTATAACAAGTTTTTTTAAAATACAGCCACCCACAATAACAAGAGGGGATAGCTACAAGTTGACTAAAGAGAGGTCCAGATTAGATATTAGGAAAACATTTTTTAGTCAGAGAGTTGTCAATGCTTGGAATGCATTGCCACGATAGGTAGTGGAGGCATTTAAGAATAAATTAGATGTGCATAACTTTTAAAGCAAGGTAATGTAAATGAAAATGGTTGTATACAGACTCTGCAGGGTCTTCTAAACCAGTATAAAGACGTTAAGTTAAGTTAAGTTAAGATCAAATGTATGTAGAGGGGCTGGATAGGACACATGCTACGGAAATCACCATCAAATATGGCCAGACATGGAATCAACCAGGAAAAAGGAAGAGAGCGAGACTAATAAACACAAGGAGAAGTGTGCAAATAATCTTTTGTCCCTGGACCTAAACTAGAGCGAGGCAGAAAGGGCAGCACATGATTGAACTTGCTGGGGGAGGGTTGTCAATGCCTATGCCCTGAAAGGAGCAACGGACATTGATTACTTACTTACTTCCCCTGTCCAAGCATCACCTCAGCTTGCATCCGGTATCCAGCGACATGGATTGAATTGTCATTTGTCTCCAGCATGTCACACCTATTGCATGTTTCCTGGAGGTTAAAGCAGGTCATCAGGTGGTCTGGGTTCTGTATTGCGTCACAGTCACATGTGTCATCATCTGTGTATCCCCATCGTTTCATATTCCTCTTGCACCGTGATACACTAATCCGGAGTTATATTCAGCAACTTCAACGTTGTGTATGGTAGATGATGTCCGGGGCAGGTTCCTCCCGAAGTTCATCTCTGGGGCCTACGTCGATTCGTGTCATCTCTTGTTACAGTGATTCGCAGAGCTTGTCTGTATCGACTTTGTTGATTTTAGGAAGCTATGTCTGGATTTGAGTCTTGTGCTTTGTACCTGATGTCCAAACATTGGATATCTTGGGTCATGCTCCTGTTTTTCTCGTTTTGTTACTCCTGCTACGCTTCTTTGGATATTAGGTAGAGCTATGCCAATTATGGAGTGGCATTGATTGACTGAAGGGGAAAAAATAGGCCAGGTTAAGCAGGATGCATTCCTAACAATAGATGAACGAGAATGATCTTTTGGTATTCTTACAGCCATATGCATCCAATCAGTTGCACACTAATGAGATGCAAGATGTAATGAGTAAAACTCTTCGTCCAACCTGGCACTTCAGAGTAAAATTCTGGAATAAATTCAAGCACATTTCTGTGACATATCAACAAACACGTCTATCTGTTGATTACACACCAAGATTACATTACTGCATATGTTGATTACATATCAGGATTAAGGTATTGCATCTGTTGATTACATACCAAGATTAAGGTATTGCATCTGTTGATTACATACCAAGATTAAGGTATTGCATCTGTTGATTACATACCAGGATTGCATTACTGCATATGTTGATTACATATCAGGATTAAGGTATTGCATTTGTTGATTACATACCAGGGTTACATTACTGCATATGCTGATTACATACCAGGATTACATTACTGCACCTGTTGATTATATACCAGGATTACATTATTGCATATGTTGATTACATGCTCAGATTACATTACTGCTTCTGTTGATTACATTACTGCATCTGTTGATTACATACTACTTTATTTAATTGGTCTTGCATCTGGCTATGGCTGTGCGACAACAGCACTATGTCATCTGCATAGTCCAGATACTCTACCTGTGACCACTGTTTACCTGGTCCACTTCTCTGACGTTAACGCCTTCATTATCAAGTCTATCACCAGGGGACGGCATGAGCTAGTGGTTAAGTGACACGGCTCACAAACCGAAGGTGCTGGTTTCGATCTTCATCACAACACCGGCCATTACCCCGTGGAAGCAAACCCTTAGAAATTACAGGAGGAAGGAAACCCTAACATAAAATAAATGCAGAAGTCGGATGCACTGAGCCGACAGCGCAAAATAAAAACATAGGGCAACGCACACCGTCTTAGGGAATAAAGAAATAAGGCGAGTGCAAAACAACTAAAAAAAAAGCTTGTCACCTTCAGTAACAAAATTGATGACAATACACTTCCCTACCTCACTCCTGTTTGTACCTCAAAACTCTTAAATCAGCAAAGCCCACCCAGTCAAGTGCTGAAAGTCGTCGCATTGAATTATGGCGTGCAATCATGCAGGACCCAGATATCGAGTTTCAGGAGGAACCTGCCCATGGACATCACTTACTCTACTCTTTTTGGAAGACAATAAATAGACTTTGAACTGGCGTATCACGATGTAGGAAGAACAAGAAGAGATGGGGGTCTTTCGGACGGCGATCCATGTTTCTACGGTGCGGTACAAGATCCAGGTCATCTGATGATTTATCCCAGCTTCCCGGATACATGTGACGAAAGCGACCTGCTGAAGGCAAATGACATGGCAATTCAAGTCACTGAACACTGGATGAACACTAGATGACATGGGACTTGGACACACAAAGTAAGTACGATAGGCGTTCAAATCAAACCAGGACTTTTTGTTTTAGTTCTACCTGAATGGGTTATAGCGTGCTGGAACTACTATCATTAGTTAGGGGCACTTGTGTCCTATTACTGCTAGGTGGCCCACTTGCCATGGGCCAGTAACATGACTTGGAATCCTGGTATTCAAACAGGCATGTTAATGTCTGTTGCCAGGTAGCTGAAGGCCATTCGTAGTTGCTATTATAAAACTTCCTGCGGCTTACTAGGCCTGGGGGAATGTAAAGTGACAAATAAATAAAAATGACGGACAACACTGTTAGTGCTTGCATGGAACAGCGTGTTGTGATGAAGTTTCTTGTGAAAGAAGGCGTGAAGCCTGCAGAAATATACAGAAGACTGCAATCACAATGCGGCGTTGAGACACACTCAGCCGCAGTAAGACATTTAAATAAGCATCCAAGTAGTGAAAGCATACACAATCACCACCACCCGAAAAATGCAGGACAATTGCATCTTCAGGAAAAGTGATGGCGAGTGTTTTCTGGGACAAACTTGGCATCATTCATGTTGATTTTCTACCCCGTGCCACTATCAACAGTGAACAGTACATACGCATTTTGAGTGATGTGCATAACCGTTTGGGGAAAAAACGGCCTGGTTTGATCACATAGTGTGTCCTACTCCTGCAAAATAACACTCAACCTCATACGGCTCACCGCACTTTGTGCCATCTACAACATCTCGGCTGGGAGGTATTGCCACATCTACCTTACAGCCCAGACCTCACTCCCAGCGATTTTCACCTGTTTGGACCCCTCAAAGAATTTCTGGGAGGTCAGCATTTCAGCACTGATGACAAAGTTAAACAGGCTGTCCTGGATTGGTTCAGACATACTGACAAATCTTTGTACATTGAAGCTTTTCAAGCATTACTTAAACACTGGGATAAGTGCATAAACGTTGCAGGAGATTATATAGAAAAATAAGTGCCATTTTGACTACTTTAAATATTTTTTTCCTTCCAAAAAAAAAAAAAAGTTCTGGTTTGACTTGAAGTACCTCAAAACTGACCGTATTCAACACCTTCCATGTTTTTTTTTCATATCTGCATTTGCTCTTTTATTGACATAACAAGACCCACAATAATGTTTGCGTAGGCATCAAAGGCCGTTGCGTTGATTGACTACTATCATGTTCGACTGCCGATGCCGTGTTCATGCGTAGAGTATCGACCAAAATCTCCACAGACTCCCCAGGTGGAGCCGAGTACTCCGCTGCATTGGGATGACGGCCCCGTGGAGTGAATTAGACTAATGTTTGTGTCAGGCCTTCCGTGTCTGTCCGTGTCAATCTCTGTTGTTTTCTTCGTGTCCTGCCGCCAAGTCCTCTAGATTATGTCCATTTGGTCAGTGTGACCCTTACTGTGCTGAGAATACGAGGTTGGGAAAGGTATCTTGTAACCTTCTATAGAGAGATGGGCGGACAGGATGAAGGCTGAACAGGAAGGACCTTGAGTAGTGATAACCTGGACCGAACTCTGATGCGCAGTCAAGCGGAATGCCGAACTCCATCATGGACTGGCCTCCCATGGTTCAAGCCAGGCATGAAATGCAGTATAAGAAACAGGATAACCGATCGAAAGCACATCAGTTCAACAGAACGAAGTCCCCGATACCACCTGGTGAAGGAGTTGAGAATTATTATCTGAACAGGAACCACCAAACATCAGAAAACTCGACACAAACACTAGAGCGAGTAGAGAGCGCAGCCATCTTACTTTTTTTCTTGCAAGACCCACCCTGTCTCTATTCTTAATTTCATTGTCAGGAACTTCTGGTGAATCAGGAATCACCCATTGAAGAAACCACTGATCTGGTTTTAGAGCTGGGCCGTTGTAGTGTTGAAGAATCCCAAACCACTTATAATACATCATTCATTAGAAAGCCGTGGATGTCCATTGCCTTCTTGATGATGAGGCAAAGCTATATTCTGTCTTTCATGGCCATGCTGGTGAGTTGGCGGATTTGGCTAGTCTATAGTAGTTTTGGCTAATCTATGGTAGATATGACTAATCTATGGTAGATATGACTAATCTATGATAGATTTGGCTAGTCTATTGTAGATTTGATTAAGTTAATGGTAGATTTAACTAATCTATGGCATATTTGTTTTGTTAACAGTAGTTTTGGCTCATCTATCGTAGATTTGTTACAGTAAACAGAAGAGGGCTGTGGATGATTATGTCCAAGTTTGGCTGCCCCAACAAGTGAAGCAGCTACACGAAGACATGTGTGCTCGTGTAATGGACAGTAGAGAAACCTCTAAAACTTTTCTAGTAACAAATGGAGTAAAACAAGGATGGAAGTGTACTCGCCCCAAACCTGTTCAGCATGATGTTGACCGTCACGATGACAGACGCCTTCAGATCGCTGGAGCTTGGCATGCCCATAAAGTACCACACGGATGGCAAGTTACTCAATCCCAGAATAATGAAGGCCAAAACCAAAATGCCTGGCAACATAATCAGAGAACTTGTGTTTGCTGACGACTGCGCTCTAATGAGCAACTCAGAACTGAACATGCAGGTTGGAATGGACCGGTTCTCTGCCGCATGCACAAATTTTGGTCTGACCATAAATGCCAAAAAAAACAGAGGTCACATACCAACCAGCACCAGGCACGCCGTACATAAAACCAGAGACTACAGTCAGCGGGATGACGCTGAATGTCGTAGATAAATTCACATATCTGGGCCACACGCTGTCGAAATCTGTCAGCCTCGATGATGAGGTGGTAAGCAGAATAGCAAGGGCCAGCATAGCCTTTGGTAGAATGCGGTCAATGGTGTGGGAACGTCGTGGCATCAGCGTCAAGACCAAACGTGGCATCAGCGTCAAGACCAAACGTGGCATCAGTGTCAAGACCAAACGTGGCATCAGCGTCAAGACCAAACGTGACATCAGTGTCAAGACCAAACGTGGCATCAGTGTCAAGACCAAACGTGACATCAGTGTCAAGACCAAACGTGACATCAGTGTCAAGACCAAACGTGACATCAGTGTCAAGACCAAACGTTACATCAGCGTCAAGACCAAACGTGGCATCAGTGTCAAGACCAAACGTGACATCAGTGTCAAGACAAAACGTGACATCAGTGTCAAGACCAAACGTGACATCAGTGTCAAGACAAAACGTGACATCAGTGTCAAGACCAAACGTGACATCAGTGTCAAAATCAAACGTGACATCCGTGTCAAGACCAAACGTGACATCAGTGTCAAGACCAAACGTGACATCAGCGTCAAAACCAAACGTGACATCAGCGTCAAGACCAAACGTGGCATCAGCGTCAAAACCAAACGTGACATCAGCGTCAAGACCAAACGTGGCATCAGTGTCAAAACCAAACATGACATCAGTGTCAAGACCAAACGTGGCATCAGTGTCAAGAGCAAACGTGACATCAGTGTCAAGACCAAACGTGACATCAGTGTCAAGACCAAATGTGACATCAGTGTCAAAACCAAACGTGACATCAGCGTCAAGACCAAACGTGGCATCAGTGTCAAAACCAAACGTGACATCAGCATCACGACCAAACGTGGCATCAGTGTCAAAACCAAACGTGACATCCGTGTCAAGACCAAACGTGACATCAGTGTCAAAACCAAACGTGACACCAGTGTCAAGACCAAACGTGGCATCAGCGTCAAGATCAAACGTGACATCAGCGTCAAGACCAAACGTGACATCAGTGTCAAGACCAAACGTGGCATCAGTGTCAAAACCAAACGTGACATCAGTGTCAAGACCAAACGTGGCATCAGTGTCAAGACCAAACGTGACATCAATGTCAAGACCAAACGTGACATCAGTGTCAAGACCAAACGTGACATCAGTGTCAAGACCAAACGTGACATCAGTGTCAAAACCAAACGTGACATCAGCGCCAAGACCAAACGTGGCATCAGTGTCAAGACCAAACGTGGCATCAGTGTCAAAACCAAACTCAAAGTCTACCGTGCCACCATCATTCCAACGGTACTCTATGCCTGCGAAAGCTGGACTGTATACTCTGGACATGCAAGGAGGTTAAACCAATTCCGTGCGAGTTGCCTGAAGTGAATATTCCACATTCGATGGCAAGATCGTGTCACTGACATCGAAGTTCTCTCGAGGGCTGACATGCCCAGCATCCATGTACTGCTAGAAAAAGCATGACTAGGATGGGCTGGAAACCTCGTTCGTAAATCAGACGAATGGCTCACAAAGAAGCTACTCTGCAGCGAGCTGAGAGAGGGATGTCGCGAGAAAGCTGACCCAAAGAAACGTTTTAAAGACAGTCTGAGGGACTCACTGAAAAATTGCCAGATAGATATCACCACCTGGGAATGTCTTGCACAAAACAGATCTAACTGGAGAAGCTCAATCAAAGTGGGTGTAGCTAGTGTAACAGACCCTCTGCTTGCCCTGGCCGCGATCTAACTTAGAACATTCTCACACTCATCCACATCATCATGACCATACTCAGTAATTGACATATCACACAGCAGGTGGCATATTTATTATATCATACTCATATCATAGAATGAGTAGAGAAATTACAACCACAATATAATGCACATCTTAACTAAACATTCTACTAAAACGGGAATTGTAAGCATTAGCTATTGATGGAATTCCCAACTATCTAAAAAACCCAGTTCTATTGCCTTGCAATTGCATCACACACACATCGCCTTAACTGCGTCTTCAACACACCTTATCAAATACTCTTCCTCACTGAAATCCCCTCAGGCGGGCGATCTCGACATAGCTCGCTCACAATGTGTCCTTGCTTACAAACACACTTTCAGATTATCCATTAATGCAAAACTCACACACCTATTTGAGCGATCCTGTTCTATCACTAAACATTCGTCCAACCGTCTATCAATCCCTCCTCTATCTAAGTCGGTGAGTTAAACACGCTATCTACATTCAGTCTCTCTCTCTCTCACTCTCCATACAGCCTCACTCTCTCTCCAGCCTCCCGAGCTAAACTTTATCTCGAGTTATATATCCTCAAGCAAGGTCAGAGCTTGACCAATCGATCTCAGGTATGGTCATCTTCAATCCCAATTGGACCGAAACACTTTGCACACCTGTCACTCCATTTCTGTCGCAGCAAGCCCCGCTGCCAATTTCGTCTGTCAATCAATCTCCCCCTACCAAAATCGGAAGGCCAGTGGTCAGTTTCTACCTGTCCACATTCCTTAACTCAACTCTGTTCTCCTTTGCTGAGACGGTGAGTCACCTTGACATGCATTCAGGTAGCTTTAGGCTTTAACATGTTCATGCATCCTAAACTCCCCTTGCTCCGGCGGGAACTGTTACATTACCTCCCTAAACTACAGACCGAAACATGGATGGTCATTTTTTATCATCTGGCAAATGACCACCATTTTCGTCTCCACTATCCAAATGTAAACACCACTCCTGTTTACAACTTCACTCACATCGTACATGCAAAAAAAAGACATGTCATTTGATACATATAAACTTTTTTGTAATACATACACAATCAATACAAGCAGAAGAAAAACACTGTGGCTGGTCGTTTTTACAACACAAGCCACCACTTTTACATCGTTTTGCAGTCAAATACACCCAAGTCTGTCCCTGCGGGACCTTTAACTCATCAAAACAGAAACACCTTAAGGAATTCTCCTTACTCATTTGAGGTCAACATACCTCGCCCTGTTTCCCGTGCCTTCCTCTAAGGACACGAACCTTCATTGTTACACTCGACCAGTTCAGGTCAATTTTCTCAGGCGGTCTCAGTACACGCCTGGCCGACGATTCACTTCATACTAACTCCTGTGAGGCCACGAATTTACGTGGGTTATCCTCGGGCTAGTTATTCATTGTCTTTCTTGACAGCTATCCCCTCTCAAGGAAAACAGCAAAATTCTTTATGTTTCCCACAAAAACGATATTTGACATCATATGGCATAGTCAATATTACAACTTCTGATCAATATAGTCTTCTCTGCAAAGACTCCACATACATGTGATAAAATAACAATATGTCTTGTTATGATGTATTTCCGATTAAGTCGTCCAGCTGAGTGTCCCAGATGCTAGTTCTTATTCTGGAACTCGTGGTGACCTGTGCTTGCGGAGGCCTACAGTCTGGATGAGATATACTGCTCTGTAGATCGCCTTTATAACCTGTATCAAATACCTGTAAACATGATGATTCAACAACACAAAAAACCAACAAAACACAAGACAAATGCATTGCATACAATGTCGAAACCCAAAACCAAAATATTTGCACGCATACTTATGATATCAATATTTCAGTCAGCAAGTATCACACTTTGATACTGTCAGGATATGTAATCATGTTTAAACAACAAAACAACAACAAAATAAAGAAAAATTCAATGTATACTATATCGACCATACAATCTACTAAAAATGCAAGTAATACCATTAGTCAAAACCCAAACACCAAATACAAATGTCAAAATATTTGCACGCATACTCATGATATCAGTATTTCAGTCCGTATCACACCTTGATACTTATGTCAGGACACATAATCATGTTTAAACAAACCAACAACAATCAATTAAAGTGCAAGTAATACGCTTGTCAAAATCCAAATATCAAAATATTTACACACATAAACATGACCAAGTGCCATCAACCTTCACTCCTGCTCGTGCCCCACAGATAAGCACCTGTTAATGCCCCCTTTATAAGATACTAAACTATGACTAAGTTCTACTAGACTATGTCACTAAACTATGACTAAGTTGTAACTTAATCAGATGCTAAACTATGTCTGAGTCAAAAGTCAAAAACCGAATCGTCCACCTGTCGAATTACGTCATGCTGTAACCCTACTAGTCCAGGTGCAGTCTTTGTCCCGAGGAATCAAAACCGAGTGTTGTGATCTAACTAATTCACCGCTGTTTCCCAAAATTCCCCGCATCAAAGCTACCTGGTCAGATATTAACCGAAACATCACGTCCACGTGTTACCCTGCGTCGCGTAATCATTACCTGGCGCATCCAGCTTTCCTGCGTCTCTTGTCCGTTTCTCTGGTCGGAAATGTCCCTTTGATCTCGGTCAGTCTTCGCTTCCGACTGACCGTCCGCTCATTGTCTGGCGTGTATTTCAGACAACGAATTCAAAGGAATTTTTAACATCTGGTCATTCCTCCATCTCTATACCCTACCCCCTAATTATTCAAATCTCCGTGTAACTTCTCTTACATGTCTTTGATTACCGTCAGCAACGCCACTATTATACATTCCTTGGCATACGCGTCTGCGTTTTCCAGGACTATTTGCCCGGGGAAACCACTATCGCAGATGGCCGGTCTATTTTATCCTTGGTCTTTTTGTTTGTTCGGCCGTTGGCGTATCTCGAACTGGGATCTTTTCATCTTTGCTTTGATGACTGGTTCGCTGTCCTGGCTGGGGTTAACCTGTCTTTCCCTTTTCTTCGTTTTCCTTAGAGCGGCATGTGGAATGCTGAAGTCTGAATCTGTGGATTCTAAACCCATGCTCGGCCAGGATTCCTGTGTGCTGTCATCGCCTCCTTCATATGACTCACTCGTTGATGCCGCATTCGTTCCTCCCTATCAGATAGTCTTTGCTGTCGTTCCGGAAGTGGAATGTCACTCTCGCTATTAGAATTAGTCCTTGTTCTTCTCAACTTCTTGATGTGCTTTTGTCGTTCGTTGAGCGCTGTTCCTCTCTTTTTGGCTGCACGAGTGTTATTGAACGGTGCGTCCGTATAGCATTTTAACTGTGCATCATCCCCACTTCCTTCCTCAGTGGCCGAAGGGCTGTCCCTTTCTTCCGTCTGTTCGACCACTTCTCTCGCATGGCTAGGACCTGGCGTGGGTGGGCAAGAAACCATAGCTGGCCCTGCCACCATTCCTCCGCCTCTTCTTTCCTCTTCATCTAACGAATCACCGTCTGTTTCCTTGCTCGATTCTTCGTCTTCGGGTGGCATGGCGTAGGTACATTTTCTAACTGGTCTCACTCCTCTACTTCTCTGGGGCTCAACCCATTCAGTATCTCTGTGCCTTAGATACTGGCTGGTTGTTTTAGCTGCATGTCCCGTCAGCTGATTTTTAACTACATACGTTATGGGACCTAATTTTTCTAGGACAAAGTAATTGTTTTCCCACTTCCTATCAAATTTTGAAGTTCTTACATGCCGCTTATAATATACGAGATCGCCACACTGAAAAGTCTGGGGTTGGGCGTCTCTATCGGCATACTTTTTCCGTCTATCTGCGGCCCTCTGCCCGTTCCTATGCACCCTCATATAGGCGCGATGCATTTCCTGTAGCAACGTCGAGTGATACTCGTCACCCGTGTATTTCCTTCTAGGTAACAATAGGTTATCTAGCGGAAGTACCGGCTCCCGACCATATAACAGCTGGTAAGGAGAATATTTCGTGCTCTCATTCACGTTCATCCGAATGGCCGAGAGCGCTTGGTTTAAGAACAAATCCCAGTCTTGGGTATTATTCTCCAGGAGTTTGGCCAGAATGTCGTTCATCGTCCTATGCTGTCTCTCATTCCTCCCGTTACTACGGGGCCAGTAGAATGAGGTAGTGACGTGCTTGATATTCAAGCTGGTCATGACCTGACTGAACTTCTTACTCGTGAACTCCTTACCGTTGTCTGTGAGGACAACTTGAGGACACCCAAAACGGGGGATAAAATCTTCTAAAAAGATTCTAATCACAGTTTCTGTGGTCTTGTCAGATATGGCTACCGCTTCAGGCCAAGCGCTGAAACTATCCGTTATCTGCAGTATGTATTTGTTACCAGATAACGTGGTTGTATGAGGCCATGATATGTCTATACTTATTTTTTGCATAGGATAATGTTGTATGTCCATCTCTTGGAGTGGACATTTAAACACTTTCATGTTCCTAAGCTTGCATGGCTCGCATCTCGCCACGTATTCGTAGACCTCTTTATAAAGTCCCGGCCAGTAGTACTTTATCCTAATCGAGTCAGTGGTCTTGTCTTTCCCCATATGCCCATTTCCATCGTGATATTGATGAATGAATTTTTGTCGCAAATGGGCCGGCACATACTTCCTGTCCCTAATCTGGTCTTCGCGCCCCCCAATATAGTACAGTTGATCATCTTCTACAAATGGGCCGGCACATACTTCCTGTCCCTAATCTGGTCTTCGCGCCCCCCAATATAGTACAGTTGATCATCTTCTACAAATGGGCCGGCACATACTTCCTGTCCCTAATCTGGTCTTCGCGCCCCCCAATATAGTACAGTTGATCATCTTCTACAGATACTACGAAACTTTTTAATCTTGCCTCACTCTTGTTAGCCTTAATATCCTCCTTGATTTTCCTAAGTTCCTCGTCTTTTTCTTGTTCTACCCGCATATCAAACAGTTCCTGTTCATTTTCGTCTGAACCAACGTCGTCATCGTTTGACTGCGCTGCCTGTATACCGTCCTCTTCCACCCGGTTCGAGTTGATGATGTTGACCTGAAAGTTGTGGTCATCAATCTCCGGTTGCTCCTCTTCTGCTCCCTCTCTCTCCACGTCACGGTGTTTAATTCTAGATAAAAGATCAGCACAATTGTTATCCTTCCCTGGGACATATTCAACGCGCGCATTGTAACCTTGAAGATTGAGTGCCCATGTTTGAATTTTTCTATTTTGGATGGGTGATTCTAACAGTGACTTCAGTGGTTTATGGTCGGTTCTGATAATAAACTTAGCATTATGCAGTTAGAAATTCAACTTCTGCAATGCGTAATGAATGGCATAAGCCTCTTTCTCGACCGTTGACCAGTTCCTCTGAGACTTGCTCAGCTTATGCGACAAAAAGTAGATAGGTCGCTCATTTCTGATACCGGGAATGATGTCCGTTTCACCATCCAGGCAAGGCTGCACAAGACAGGCACCGATTGCGCTGTCAGACGCGTCAGTATACAGGATTAGATCTCGGTCAACGTCCGGATGCGTTAACAGTGGTACTATTGTTAGGCTATCCTTGAGATACTCAAAGGCTCTCTGGCATTCTTCCCCCCACGTAAACCGGGCGAACTTTTTAGTTAACTCTATAAGGGGTTCGGCAATCTGCGAGAAATTCGGGATAAACCTTCTATAATATCCGCACATTCCTATAAATCCCCTGACTTCCCTAACGGTTCGTGGCGAAGGCAATTCTCTAATGGCTGTTACTTTCTCCTCGTCCGGTTTGATCCCGTGTTGGTTCACAATGAACCCGAGGTATTTAGTTTCCTTCTTCAGAAACTCACATTTACTCAATTTTAACTTCACCGAGTGTTCTGACAGTCTATCGAACACCTTCTGCACGTGTTCTAGATGATTCTCTACCGAACCAGCTGTGTGGATCAGAATATCGTCTACGTAAGCCATGGCAAATTTATGCATTCCGCTAAGCACTTCGTCCATCAGACTCATATATGTCGCGGGTGACCCTTTCAGCCCAAATGGCATTACGTTCCATGCAAAGCTGCCTACATGTGTGCTGAATGCAATTTTCTTCTTGGCCTCTGGGGTCATTGGAATACACCAGAATCCTGATCGTGCGTCCAAAGTGGGGAAATATTCCGACTTGTTTAGAGTCCCCAAAATGTCGTCTATTAATGGAAGAGGGTAGGATATGTTGGTCGTGATCTGGTTCAAATCCCTATAATCACAACAGAACCTGTGGGTCCCATCCTTCTTAGTGACGATCACTATGGGACTCGACCACGGCGAGCGGGCTCGTTCAATAATTCCAGCCCGCAGCATGTCCTCAATGGCTTTCTCTACTATCTCCCGATTCTTTAACGGTGTCCTATACGCTCTCAGACTAACAGGCGCGCTATTTCCTGTGTCGATATCCATCTTAACGGTGGTTGTACGTCCTAACTCCATATCACTAAGCGCAAACACCGCTTCATTAGCTACCACCAACTGTTCTACCCGAACTTTATGTTGTGGTGCAACGTTTATCTGGTCCAAAAGTTCCCTTTTCCGTTGAGGCCAGGCCGGGCTTGCGGCATGTCTGTTACATGCGTCCAACTGGTTGACTGACTGTTTTCTACCTAATCTTCTCCAGTCTGAGCCCTCACAGTGCCTATCGTAAGCCGTCTCTAGGACCCGTCTCCTCACCTCGTGTGACCTCTCTAGCCTTCTCCAGTCTGAGCCCTCACAGTGCCTATCGTAAGCCGTCTCTAGGACCCGTCTCCTCACCTCGTGTGACCTCTCTAGCCTTCTCCCAATTCCTTGGTTAACCAGGGTTCTCCGGTCAACCGTTTCCTTTGATCTCCCGCTATTTTCGTGTTGGCCTCTCCCAACTCCTCTCTCTCCCCTACTCACAAAGGAATGCTCCAGCGTATTCCTTATGTTTCTTTTACCTCTCTTACATTCAAACCTGTAGTTTCTGTAGCCTGTGTGCTGGTCCGTCCTATTGTCTAACCGCGAATCGTGTTTTATGATGGCATAGGTTTGTTTCCTACGATTCTCATCTACCAGGACCCTACCAAGAACACATCCCTTCTTTATCTTTATCGTCTTGTTAGTTTGATTGGTTATCAAGATCGGAAAATCCAGTCGTCTCCCTAAACAGTTGATACCGTCCGTGACGTATAATCCAGGCTCCTGTATGACGTCACGGTCCGCCAAAGTGGTGGTGTGAATCTCTTGACCTACTGAAAAATACGGACTGTTGCCTAGCCTAGCTTGCAATAGGTTGATGGTTTGGGGTTTTAATACGGCTGTTGTCTTGGCCCTAATCAGAGATGCGATATGTATGTCGTCCTCCAGATTGACATAAGCCTCCCCTATCTTCATCTTCATCAGGTCGTAATACAAACGGACATTGAATGCTCTAAAGAAATCTCGACCTAGAATGAGCTGCCGCTGCACTCCCCTAACTACAAAAAACGCATGTTCCAGCTGTTGTCCTCCTATCCTAAAACGCATGCTAGCTGATCCTATCACTTTCAACGGTTCACCTGAGACAGATTGTAGATTCGCTGTCTTGTACACTAATCTACAATTCTTCTTTATCTTCCTATATAAGTTTTCACTGATGATGGAGACCTCAGCTCCGGAGTCTACCAACCCACGTACTCTTACATTTCCTAATTCCAAAATGCAGGAGTTAGGGTCACAAATCCTATTAATGGTGAATTTTCGGGACTTTATAAAAGGTCGCCTCTCGCCTGTCCCTCTTGGAGAGCGACTTAATCTTTTCCCGACTGGTTATATCTGCCATTGTTTGCTCTCCCCGCGCCCCTTTGGTTCCCCCTACCATAGTAGGCTGTCGTTCTTCCAGGCTGTCTCCTCTGCTCCATACTGGGCTGTCCAGGCTCTCTACACCAATTGGCGATATGACCTTCCCGATTACACCTATAACAGATAACCGGTTGCCGTACCTCTAGAACTGGCTTAGCTCTGCCGTTCTCTCCATTCTTGCGCCAAGTAGGTCTGACGTAATTAATGTTCATTTCTTCCTCCCGTCTCCTTTCCTCCTCTCGTCGATCGATAGCTGGCTGTCTGTCGGTGCCTGAGCTGGTGTTTCTGCCTAGTCTGAGGTCGAATCTTCTACGTAAGTTCTCCTCTGCTACCGCTGACTGGATGGCCTCGTTTAAGGTTTTAGGGGCCTCTCTCATTAATTTTAAACGTAATGCGTCTGAACACAGGGCGTCTTCAAAAATGGTTATCAGCTGGCTGCTTATTCCCACTGACTCCATGTCTTGGCCTATGAACGCCTCTTCCGCTAGGTTTAGCAGACGATCGCTAAAGAGTTGGACGCTCTCTTGTCTGTCCTGTTTTAGCTTCCTCAATGCAGACAAAGCGTATTGCGGATCCGTGACCTCCGCATATCTCCGGGTTAAGTCCTTCTTGACTTCGTCCCATGTCTGTCCTAATGCCTGCTGCAATCTTCGTCTCATATGGTCTTGAACAAACCCTGCGCTTGTTTGAAATGTAATTTTTCCCTTATCTTCATCGCTAACATTGTTCAGATAGGCATACTTGTCTAAGCTGTCCATCCATTTCTTAAACAGTTTCGGGTTCCCGTCGAATGGGGCTATCGTGGCTGTTATATTGCCATGCGATGTGGCTAGCGATAGTCTATTCAGCGTGTCTGTTAGCGCTGTCGTCTGTTCGTTGTCCATTATTTTCAAGACCTCGTTACTCGTAAAGAGCTTCTACAGGTAAAAAAAAATTATTAGTCGTGCAGCAAAACAAATGTCCGTCTGTCAGTAATGCAATAATGTATGAGAAAAAAAATATGTCACACTTACCAGTCAGATGATTGGAAAAGCTGTCTATGGTTCTAACACTCTAACCACTAGCTACTCCTCTATTCCTAACTACACACACAAGTTATATATAACTGCGACACTTGTGTTAAACAGGCAATTAAAGATCTGTAGCTACACACTATATTTATAAAACTATAACTATCCGTGGTCACTGGCACCAAAATAATAACGTGTAACAGACCCTCTGCTTGCCCTGGCCGCGATCTAACTTAGAACATTCTCACACTCACCCACATCATCATGACCATACTCAGTAAATGACATATCACACAGCAGGTGGCATATTTATTATATCATACTCATATCATAGAATGAGTAGATAAATTACAAACACAATATAATACACATCTTAACTAAACATTCTACTAAAACGGGAATTGTAAGCATTAGCTATTGATGGAATTCCCAACTATCTAAAAAACCCAGTTCTATTGCCTTGCAATTGCATCACACACACATCGCCTTAACTGCGTCTTCAACACACCTTATCAAATACTCTTCCTCACTGAAATCCCCTCAGGCGGGCGATCTCGACATAGCTCGCTCACAATGTGTCCTTGCTTACAAACACACTTTCAGATTATCCATTAATGCAAAACTCACACACCTATTTGAGCGATCCTGTTCTATCACTAAACATTCGTCCAACCGTCTATCAATCCCTCCTCTACCTAAGTCGGTGAGTTAAACACACTATCTACATTCAGTCTCTCTCTCTCTCACTCTTCATACAGCCTCACTCTCTCTCCAGCCTCCCGAGCTAAACTTTGTCTCGAGTTATATATCCTCAAGCAAGGCCAGAGCTTGACCAATCGATCTCAGGTATGGTCATCTTCAATCCCAATTGGACCGAAACACTTTGCACACCTGTCACTCCATTTCTCTCGCAGCAAGCCCCGCTGCCAATTTCGTCTGTCAATCAATCTCCCCCTACCAAAATCGGAAGGCCAGTGGTCAGTTTCTACCTGTCCACATTCCTTAACTCAACTCTGTTCTCCTTTGCTGAGACGGTGAGTGACCTTGACATGCATTCAGGTAGCTTTAGGCTTTAACATGTTCATGCATCCTAAACTCCCCTTGCTCCGGCGGGAACTGTTACACTAGCAGTGAAGACCACCGTGTTGTGAAAGCCCAGAGCAGACACGAGACCTGGAAATTACGAACAGCGGGAACACCATCACCTTCTACAGACCTCGTGTGCCCGTTATGCAGCAGATGTTTTTGTGCCTGCATTGATCTGTTCAGCCACATGCGTATCTACACCCAACAGGGAAATCTGTGACAAGGATGTCAGCGGTCCTTATCGACAACGATGGATAGCTATTATGGTAGATTGGCTAATGTATGGTAGACTTGTTTAGTTAATAGTAGGTTTGACTAATCTATTTTAGATTTGTTTAGTTAATGGTAGATTTGACTAATCTATGGTAGTTTTTACTAATCTATGGTATATTTGGCTAATCTATGGTGGATTTGTTTAGTTAATGGTAGATTTGGCTAATGTATGCTAGATTTGGCTAATGTATGCTAGATTTGGCTTACCTATGATAGATTTGACAAACCTATGGTAGATTTGTTTACTTTGGGAGTGAACAATATTATAAAGATAGAAAAGGAAAGGGAGCTAAGGAGTGATAGATCATTCAAGTAACGTGAGTGAGCAAGTCCAGGTTGCAGTGAAAAAGGGAAATATGTTAGGTATGATAAAAAGAAATATTAAACATAGGGGCAAGGAAATGATTGTCAAGCTGTATAAAGCTTTAGTTAGACCTAGATTGGAGTACTGTGTACAGGCATGGAGTCCTTATCGTAGAGGGGATATAAACATGCTGGAAAGGATACAAAGAAGAGTGACAAAACTGATAATGGGATTTCAGAATTACAGTTATGAGGAAAGACTTGGAAAAATAAATTTCAAAATCACCATTGTTTTTAACCTGACAGTACAGAAGTGAATCTCTCTACAATCAAAAGAGCAGTTTTTAATCGCCGATTTCTATGATAGCCCATCTGTCTATCTATGATTAAAGAGGTTTGAAAAAACACATCAGTCGCAAAACATAAATTCAGTCGAATAAAAGTAACAAACAATGCCCCGTGCACATTTTTTTGCTAACGGTTACGTAAAAGTTAAAAGCAGATGAACTGCTCGGAAGGTTTCAGAGTTGCTATTCTGTGCTTCCTTTCGAGTCCTGATAATACACAAATGTCCTATACGTCACTAGCATACCATGAAACCTCAAACAGGGTGTTCTTTAAATCTTCAAAATAGTGTTCGACAAAATATATTCAAAACAAGTTACCAATTTTATTTATAAAATAACTCAAATCTCCTTTTTTGTAAAAAGAAACAGATCAATGACATCGTTGTTTATTCGAAACTCCACTATCTTTATAAAATAGTAAACACAGCCACCAAAAACGATTAGATCGGATCGCACAACCTGTCAACCATTCTGTCATATTATATTGTGAAACTAAAAAAGTGTCATGTGTATTTAAAATTTTTGTATTTGTGTCAGGAAACTAAACTGTCAAGACCAGGCCTAGGTTTACTGGCATTCGAGATGTTTATTTTACAACCGTAACTTCGCGACGAAAATGTAGAACTTTAGCAAATTATCTACACTATTTTCTATTTTATAACGGTTAAATTATTAAATATTTACACTTTGGTCGTTCTTTTATGTAATTATAAACATTAAAATAAGCAAATAATAAATTGTTTAGCACAAAGAACACTACACAGCATACGGCATTTAGTTCTCATGACCTGGTGAAAAGGTGTGTTGCAATTTTCCAGCACCGCTAGACTGCTTTGCATACCCGCTATTTTCTTCATAAACCCGTTCTCACCCTACTTTTGGTATTTCATGACTAACGGAAGCATGGTTTCAAAGTGAGCGGAATAGCTTCAGCATGCCAAGCAAACACGTAAGCGAGGTTGTAAATATAATGAACGAAATAATATGAAACCTTGCGTTATCAGTACTTAACCATTTACTTTCTAATTTACAAATTTGCGTCTATTTCCTGTATCTGCATAATTTTTCAGCACGCCATGCCCTGACGTGGTTATTGATTTTGAGAACCTCTAATATTTTTTGTAAATTATTTTTTTTTGGGTGTGACTAGAGACATACGAGGTGTGTTCAAATGAAACCGGACCTAACTGCACAAAGTGAACACACATATGATGCGCATGATGACACCCCATCTGATGTAAACAGGACATACCAACTGTCAAGTTTGCAAAATTTCATTATCCTCTGACTCATAGTAGTTTCCTCAGCAGACTGTTGAAAACATGGCAGGTGTGATACGGAATCTGTCCAGAGTTGATCAGCGAGCGATCTAACAGCTGAAGGATATCGACTAGTTGACACTCATCGCAGAATGCAGGCAGTGTATGGTGACAAAAGTATGTCGAAGACAACAGTGAAGAACTGGACAACGATGTGTGAGAAGGATGGGAGTTAACGAAAGATCTTCCGAGACCAGGTCAGGTGCAAATGAGACCAGGTCAGGTGCATTTTGTTGTGCCAGAAGATGCCATCGCTAAAATTGATGCAGCAATTCGGGTGGACCGACGCCAGAGCTTATGTTCAACACACTTTTGTCACAATACAGCTGCCTGCATTCTGTGATAAATGTCAACTGGTAGACATCCTTCAGCTGTTAGAAACCGAATCACCGCTCGCTGATCAACTCTGGACGGATTCTGTATCACAACCGTCATGTTTTCAACGGTTTGCTGAGGAAACTCTGAGTCGAAGGATAATGAAATTTTGCAAACTTGACAGTTGGTACGTGCTGTTTACATCAGAAGTGACGTCATCATGTGCATCGTACGTATGTTCACTTGGTGCAGTTAACTCCGATTTCATTTGAACACGCTTTGTATATTAATAAAGAACTTATTGTGTTATTGTTGTTATTGTGTGTATGTTAGTTTCTGAGATACAAGAAGATGGAGGTGATAGTGGTGAAAAATAGCACAAACATATAGGCTCATCCGATAGCAGCGTCCGTTGGTTAGAAGAAAAACAAATTAGCTGAAAAACATACTAATACTACTATCGATGTTTATCAAAAGGGCTATATCTGTCACTTCGACTATAAATGTAATTATTGTGTCTACATAAACAATCTAAATAGATCTACTTCAGAAAGATCTGTTGCTGAAACTCCCCCCCCCCCCCCCCCCCCCCCCCCATTTCAATAATGAGTGAATCTTCAAATCCAAGCGAAAGACTGAAGAAATCCTTTCCAAAATATTAAATTAAAAAATCGCCATTGTTTTCGTCAAACCATACATGACAGAAGTTGGAACTTACACTCAAAAGAGCAATACTGTGATTACCCTGGTAGTTTATATACGATAAAGCGATGACTAGAACTGCAGGTGTTCAACGCCAGTGGAACAGGGCCAATTCGCGGTCTCACGCCAATGGAACGGAAAAGGTTAATTCAATTCTGTTATCTATTCAATTAAATATTAAGTAAATATGAATTATTTTTACCTTTTTGTTACTGTTTATTCATTTGGCTGTTCTCAGCACACCTAGCACACCCGCGATATACCCTCCTAATATATATCACATGTAAAATTTTCCAGGCATGGAGTATCACATACCACTCTTGGATGACATTTGTGTTTCTCTTCACGGCTTGTATGTTGTGGATACTACCAAACTCACACATGTATTGCCTGTGGACATCGCCACTGTTTGTAACATATGCAGAACTCTTGCTCATTGGCC
This sequence comes from Ariolimax columbianus, assembly GCA_036924085.1. NCBI lineage: Eukaryota > Metazoa > Mollusca > Gastropoda > Stylommatophora > Arionidae > Ariolimax > Ariolimax columbianus. The sequence goes on from JAVGWX010000014.1 coordinate 64,981,845, forward strand.
AGTACATCATCTGTATGGACTTTGACTTTCACCAGATATCCACAAAATATAACATGAGTGAAGTAGGCTTTAAGAAGTTCGAAACTGCCTTTCCGCACTTGATCCTGCAGGTATGAATTGTATTTTGTGGTCAGCCATAATAGAAACCTGCGACACAGAATAGCCCATGCACAACATTTCTGTGCCAAAATAATCTATACATAACATAAACATGTTAAAATAGTCCATATATAACATAGACATGACAAAATAATCCATACATAACATAAACATGTCAAAATAATCCATATATAATATGGCCATGTCAAAATAGTTCATGTACAACATTTCACTGTCAAAATAGTCCACACACAATGTAGACATGTCAAAATAGGTTCACACACTATATGGACGCGCCAAAATAGTTCATATAACATGGACATGTCAAAATAGTCCACACACAACGTGGACATGTCAAAATAGTCCACACACAACATGGACATGTCAAAATAGTCCACACATAACATGGACATGTCAAAATAGCCCACAAACAACATGGACATGTCAAAATAGTCCACAAACAATGTGGATGTGTCCAAATAGTCCACAAACAACATGGAACACCCCTGAACACATCCTACAGAACTGCCAAATATACAGAGACCTACTATGCCAAACCTGGCCAATGGGAGCAGAGGTGATGCAGAAACTGTGGGGCTGCCACCTGAATCTGGAGAGGACTTTGGACTTCGTCCTAGCAGCGGGACTACATATCTAACATGACCAAAAAAAGCCTGAACACAGAAGAAGAAGAAGCAAGTAGCAGGATGTAGTCTGGAGAACGAATTGCGTTGTATCATAGTTTACAGCTTGATCGCCTTTCAGTCCGACACATCCGATCCCTTCTCCTTAGCCAGTCTGCCCTATTGCAGCCTGTTATCCAGGATCACCACGTGGAGGTGTAGAAGGGTCTTGGCAGATCTGGGTCATTGACTGCTACAGCTCCATGCACTGCTCAGCATCTTGATCAAAAAACAAAAAATAAGAAGAGAAATCAGGCCTAAGATGCAGTAGTAAACGGACAGCGAGAGACGTATAGATGGCTGCTTGCATCAGGTACAGTAGCTCATAACAGACCAATACCTTAATCCACCTCCTATTGGCAGCCCTGGAAACAGACTCCAACCATGCAGTCTGGCTAAGAGATCAGGGATCAAAGAGGTAAAGCAAACCCAGTCCCAATATGTTCGGTCGAAAGGCGCAAATACCACAGCCTAGCTGTAAACTAGAGTCACAAACGGTTTTTCTTCCACAGACGATATACAGCTGTTTTATAGTCCTTACTCTTCGTCAGTATCGATACGAGACCAAAGTGACGGCTCCCGTTGTTCAGAGGCAAACTGAGGCTAGAAAATCATTCCTTAACAAGCTATGTAAGTATATGTTGTTATTGTTGTTGTCCTTCTTCTCCTATCTCTTCTTGTTTTTTTATTTTTTTTATTTTGCGTTCGCATTATTTCTCTAATCCCCAAGGCGGTGTGCATTGCACTGTGGTTTTTATTTTGCGCCTGTAGGCAAAGTGGATCCGACTTCGGCATGCATTTTATGTAAGGGTCTGCTTCCTCCTGCATTTTCTAAGGGTTTGCTTCCCTGGGGTAACGGCCGGTGCTGTGATGAGGATTAAACCCAGCACCTTCTGGTTGTGAGCCGTGTCACTTAACCACTGGCCCACACCGTCCCCTCTCTTCTTGTGATTGCATCTTTGATGTTGCACAGTCAGATGAGTTCCTGTGATGAACTTGACCGTTGTCTGGAGCCCCTGTTAAGCTCTGTTGTTGTTGTTATGAATGCCCACAATGAGTAGGTTTACTCTTTTGTGCGCCCTGAAAAGGGCATTAAGTGGCGGGTTGCAGTAGCTTTCCTAACATCCTGAGTGTGCTGATGAAGGTGGACCGGTGCCCTCAGACGGTTGTGCTATGCTTGGCTTCATCTGCGTGATGCTCACTACTGCGGAGATCAAGGGGTTACTGTGGTTGAGAGGTTAGGCACTCGCCCATCAAAGCGATGAATGGAAACGGCGTGGGTTCGAGCCCCACACGATTCAAGCCACCTCTGGTCTCTAAGGATGTGTGACCAGAGTGCCTGCATTCTGAATTACCTCCAGTCGTCTTGACTTATGTCTTGCTACTGGCCTAAGGTAGCTTGGGACCAGAGAGTGAAGTTGATGACCAATGCAGTTTCACTATAATCAAAATTCAGCGCAAGTTACTTCATCAAGACAAAACCATCTGATGGTGTAACGATCACCGCTTGCGATAGGCAACTAACTAACTAACTGCAGGGATCAAGTCGATCCCCCACCTGATTAGCCAGACTACTAAGAAGAAAAGTCCATTTCCAGGGAGAGGACTACAGGGAAGTCGAGGTGGGGATCCTGACCAGTATATTTTTCCTGGCCCTGACTAACATGTCTGATCAATTATGCTTTACCTGACAAGACGTTAAAGTCTTCCTCCCCCTTTTAGCTCTGTACAGTTTTGAGTTTAGTATTGAATCGTTGGGTCAGTATATCATCCTTAACAGGCCATACAGGGGACAGTTCTGTAACACATGCTCAGCAGTTTGATCATCGTTTAGTTCATGTGTACACAATGACGAAGGAGACAGTCAAAGCTTGTACATGTGTCTGTTCAGTCTGGTGTGTCCTGTTCTGAGACAAAGAATGGTGATCTGGCCTTGCTGGTCTACTTAACTTAAAATAACATCTTGATACTGGTTTAGAAGACTCTGCAGTCTGTATACAGCCAGTTTTATTTACATTTCCTTGTTCTAAAAGCAATCCAATCTATTCTTAAATGCATTAATTGTCCTTTCCTCGACTACTCCTGTGGCAATGCATTCCAAGCATTCTCCACTCTCTGACTAAAAAAAAGTTTTCTAATATCTAATCTGGATCTTTCTTTGGTTAATCTGTAGCTATGCGTTCTTGTTCTTGTAGGTGGTTGTATTTTGAAAAACTTGTTATAGTCTAATTTATCGATTCCTCTGATCATCTTATAAACCTGTATTAAGTCACCATGAATTCTTCTCTCTTCGAGACACTGTAGGCCGGTTTTTCTGAGTCTTTCCTCATAACTGTAATTCTGGAATCTCACTATCAGCTTTGTCACTCTTTTTTGTATTCTTTCCAGCATGTTTATTTCCTCTCTATGATAAGGACTCCACACCTGTACCCAGTACTCCAATCTAGGTCTAACTATAGCTTTATATAGTTTGACGATCACTTCCTTGCTCCTATGTTTAATATTTCTTTTTATCATACCTAACATTGCATTTGCCTTTTTCCCTGCTACCTTAACTTGCTCACTCACCTTTCCTGTATGATCTATTATAACCCCTATGTCCCTTTCCTTATCTATCTTTCTAATATTGTTTTCTCCAATTCTGTAATTATGTTCCATATTGGATCTATTCATATGGATGACTGTACATTTATCTACATTAAACTCCATTTGCCAGCTTACAGACCATTCTCAAATTTTATCTAAATCCGACATCAATATATCCACTTCTGCTTTAGATGAGCTACTAATGCATAGTTTTTGTGTCATCAGCAAATTTTGCAATCATGGATCCCATATCAATGTCCAAATCATTTATATATATCAAGAACAAAATTGGTCCCAAAACTGAGCCCTGTGGCACACCACTTTTCACTTCACACCACTCAGAGTACTCCTTATTTATGCCCACCCTCTGCCTTCTTCCCGTCAACCAATCTTCAATCCATTTGGCAACTTCCCCACCTATTCCATGTGATTTTAACTTTCAAAATAATCTTTGATGAGATACTCTATCAAAGGCCTTTGCACAGTCTTGATAAATAACGTCCACTGGCTCCCCTTTATCTATGATTTTAGTTTAATATTTTGTTTAATATTTCTTTTTTTAATCATACCTAACATTGCATTTGCCTTTTTCACTACTACCTGGACTTGCTCACTAACTTTACCTGTATGATCTATTATAACCCCTAGGTCCCTTTCCTTTTCTATCATTCTAATATTGTTCTCTCCCATTCTGTAAATATGTTCCATATTATATCTTCCCATGTGGATGACCGTACATTTATGTACATTAAACTCCATTTGCCAGTTCACAGACCATTCTCAAATTTTTTTCTAAATCTGACTTCAATATATCCACTTCTGCGTAGTTTCGTGTCATCCACAAATTTTGCAATCATCAAAATCAAGCATCTAGTAGTTGTCATTGGATTGGCTTTTGTCTCTTCTTGCAGAATAGATAGCTCTCCTTTTATAAATTATGTGATTTCAATATCTTGTTCACAATCTTCTCAAATTCACTAGCAGCCTCATTGTGTAAAACAACCACCACTAAAAGTGCTTTGGTGGAAGCTTCCTTATTAGGGCCATCTGTAGTGACTGCCCTATGGTTTTCCTCTTGTCCTAAAGCTCTGTTGTCTAGGCCAGTGATTCTGAACCGCCAGTCCTCGGCCCGCAGAAATTTCCTGTCGGTCAGCGAAATTTATCCTAAACCATGAATCTAAATACTGCTTGATTTCTGGTTATTTTAAATGGTTATAGAATTTTCATTTTATAATATTACCTTTAACAACTAATAGACAAAATACTATTTGAATAATGGGTTGTTTTTTTCTGTCTGCGCAGTCCGTGAACAATTTTTCCTATTTTCACCTGTCCGTGAACAATGTTTCCGGTTTTCACTGGTCCATGAACAATATTTTGTATTTTCACTGGTCCGAGAGTGTAAAAAGGTTCGGAAACATTGGTCTAGGCCATATGCTCGGACATCAGAAAGCAATGTTATCTTATGTCCAAACCAAATAAGTCTCTGTCAGTCTAGAGTGCTTGAATAACGGTCGGTGATACCAATGTCAATCCTACCGAGGACGTCATCTATCTAGGCCGCAGACAGACTTCTGATACGTGCAGTAACCCAGATATCACTCTGAGCATCTGCCTTGTGCCGTCATCCTTGAACTCTGCCCAGATATCACTCTGAGCATCTGCCTTGTGCTGTCATTCTTGAACTCTGCCCAGATATCATTCTGAGCATCTGCCTTGTGCTGTCATTCTTGAACTCTGCCCAGATATCACTCTGAGCATCTGCCTTGTGCTGTCATTCTTGAACTCTGCCCAGATATCACTCTGAGCATCTGCCTTGTGCTGTCATTCTTGAACTCTGCCCAGATATCACTCTCGGCATCTGCCTTGTGCTGTCATTCTTGAACTCTGTCCAGATATCACTCTGAGCATCTGCCTTGTGCTGTCATCCTTGAACTCTGCACAAAGTCTGGACCAAGACAACAATTTTTCTGGAATTAATTTTTCATCTTACTAATCGTTCTAAATATGTCAAGTTGTAGTGAATAATTTGTATATAGAGTTGTTGATTGATCGGATGCTTTTTTTTTTTTTTTTTTTTGGGGGGGGGGGGGGAATTCACCTTATTTCTCTATTCCCCAAGGCGGTGTGCGTTGCATTATGTTTTTATTTTGCGCCTGTCGGCCCAGTATATCTGACTTCGGCATGCATTTTATGTAAGGGTCTGCTTTCTCTTGCATTTTCTAAGGATTTGCTTCCCTGGGATCACGGTTGGTGCTGTGATGGGGAGCAAACCCAGCACCTTCGGATTGTGAACTATCTCACTTAACCACTAGCCCACATCATCCCCCCAATTAGGTGATTGATTGATTGATTGATTGATTCAAAATAGCATAAGCAAAAATTTATTCTATGATTACTTTTGCGACTTACTGATCATGCTAAATATGTCAAGTTGTAGTAAATAATTTGAATATAGATTTGTGGATTAATTGAGTAATTGACTGATTGGTCGATTGATAGATTGATTAAACACTCCACAACAATTAATTCTGTGATTATATTTTAGACTTACTGATCGTGCTAAATATGTCAAGTTGTAGTGAATTATTTGTATATAGGGTTATTGATCAATTGATTAATTGATAGATTGATTGAAAATAGCACAAGCGAAAATTATTCTTTTATAATACTTTCAATTTGGGGTGCTGACGTAGCGCACTGGTTGGTGCACTGGCTTTAGTTGAGCGAAAGGGGTTCGGTTCCCAGTTGGTGCAGGATTTTTCTAAGTCGCTAAACAACTCCCAGGGTCGACCCAGTCTAACAATTTGGTACCAGAATAATCTGACAAAGTAAAGGCGGCTGGCGTAATGTTGATCACATCAGCCCTAGTGTGCCATTGGTCAAGAAAAGTATGGACATAACACCTTATTCCCAATATGCCACACTGACGTGTTAACAGGATTTTTACTTACTGATACTTGCAACCCAGAGTGTTCCTTCCGGGGTCTTTGTGAATGACAATGACAAGAATAGCACCACTGCCACACAGAGAGCATGTCACAAGACGCAACTAACTGTGTGACATGGCATAACACCAGCCATGGTTAGGTGGTTTGTTTAGAGCAGCATAGATGGCAACTAACAAGCTGCGGGTCTACTTTGCTCTAGTGTTTGAGTCAATTAAGCACATCGGTTAACCACCCTCTGTGGCACTTGTCCCAATGCAGCGGAGTAATAGGTTGCTCAAGCCTAGCCCACTAAGCAGGAAATCCTCCTCCCAGTTACATCCAGCTCACGTCAAAGATAAGACCTGCGTAGGGGCAACTGCCCCCGTAGAAGTAGTAAAGTAACCCATAGCATTACTGCCGTAGGGGTGTGAGGTGTAAGCAATCTCACATTTTAAAGGTTCGGCTATATGAAGGCAGTAACCATCTCCTCTCCCTCGCCGCTTTTACTTCATGGTCTGAACTGGTACCCATTTAAGGCTGGATTGACCCTGGAGCCATTGTGGTCTGAAAAAACATTACCGCCTCTACTGGGGAATGAACCCAGGACCACTCAGATGCGAAGCCAGCGTGCTAACCACTGCGCTACGCGGCTGTAGAAGTACATTTCGACTAAGACGAAGACTAAGACTTGCATCTTACTGATCCTGCTAAATATGTCAAGTTGTAATGAATCATTTTTATGTATGGTTATTCTGAGACTTGAAACGTATCTCAAAGGTTCCCATAATAATAAAGTTGTGAAAGACTGGCTTATTTGCTCAATTGTCAATTTGTTCATTATTAGTTCCGTGGAACATAGAGGAGAAGACATACGACAGTAGAACCATGATTTTAATAGGTATGTATCTATTCTTCTTCTTCTCCTTCTTCTTCTTTTTCTTCTGCTTCTTCTTCTTTTTCTCCTCCTTTTCCTCGTCTTCCTCTTTGTCTTCCTCAGTATTGTCCTGAAAAGAACGTTATAATTGACAGTACCTTTTGGTACCAGATTTGCCTTCCCACCGTAATCCCTACTCTTCTAGCCAGACTAAACTATCACAGCCTGTTTCCAGTGCTGCTGCATGGAGGCGGAATACGACCTTGGTCTGTTCTGGTTCATTGACCACAGGCCGCTGGAAAAATAACCAACCAACAATTGTTCTGTGGTAATGATGCTACAGGATGCAAGTACCATTATAGATTTTAGAAAATGTGTTTGAGAGTTCTTAGACAATGGGATTCAGCTTGCAAGGGCCTGAGAGATGGATTTGGAGTCTCTGAAGATAGATTTGGAGTCTCTGAAGATGGATTTGGAGTCTCTGAAGATGGATTTGGAGTCTCTGAAGATGGATTTGGAGTCTCTGCAGATGGATTTGGAGTCTCTGAAGATGGATTTGGGGTCTCTGAAGATGGATTTGGAGTCTCTGAAGATGGATTTGTAGTCTCTGAAGATGGATTTGGAGTCTCTGAAGATGGATTTGGAGTCTCTGAAGATGGATTTGGAGTCTCTGAAGATGGATTTGTAGTTTCTGAAGATGGATTTGGAGTCTCTGAAGATGGATTTGAAGTCTCTGAAGATGGATTTGGAGTCTCTGAAGATGGATTTGGAGTCTCTGAAGATGGATTTGGAGTCTCTGAAGATGGATTTGGAGTCTCTAAAGAGTACTTGGCTTGTCGGGTGTGATCCCTGGAAACAAGAAGACCTATGACCTCACAAAAGCCGGAAGTGGCGGCATGCAGAGAGCTACAAAGAGCATCCACAGAGCTATAAAGAAGCAAAGGCAATGGAGAGACCAGCATAAAGCATGCAAGCCAGAAAATGACAGCATAGACAAACTTGGCAGAGATGGGCAGACAAATATCTTGACTCAGAACGGGACATTGCAGACTCAAGGCCCACCTCCACAGAATGGGTCTCAGAGACACCACCACGCGATTGCGGAGCACCCAAGCAAACACCAGAACATATTCTGCAGGACTGCCCTACTTATACAGACCAAAGAGACAGTCTGGTCTGGAGAAGACACATGCTCGGCAAGCAGTGGAGGACTGGTGAAGACCTGAAATGCACAGTTTCCTTCCCGAACCTCACCGGACTAAAAGCATAGCATCAGTTGATGGAGAAGAAGAAGAAGTTTGGTGGGTTGCCATGTTCTTGTCTATTGAAACGACAGCAGACAGGGTTTCTGATGTTGCTTGGATCTCTGCATCGAAGTCTCAGCAGATTGATCCACAACGTGGCTCGTTGTTTTATCTGGAAACATGTTGGCTTGGCTTGGCTTGGCTTGGCTTCGTTCGTTCTCAATCTCCCTCTACAAAACCCTGACACGGGCTTGAGTAGCAGAATGTAATCCAGAGAACGGAATGCGTTTTGTCGTAGTTTACAGCTTGACTGTGATATTTGCACCTTTCGGTCCAACACATCCGACTTCAGCAAGCTTTTTTTGAGTACCAGGTTAGCATTCCCTCTTTGATCCCTTCTCCTTAGCCAGTCTGCTCTGTTGCAGCCTGTTATCCAGGATCACCGCATGGAGGTGTAGAAGGGTCTTGGCAGCTCTGGTTCGCTGGCCCTCACGATAGCAGTCAGCTTTGGGTCGCTGACCGCTGTAGCTCATGCACTGCTCAGCATCTTGATCCCTTGGAAACATGTTGAAGCCATTTCCTTTTTGTTTATGACAACCTTAAAGGCTAAACAATCTGTGTATGCTCATACAGAATATGTATGAAGATACAGTTTATTTTTTTGTTTTCTTTTGCGTTCGCCTTATTTCTCAAATCCCCAAAGCGGTGTGCAATGCACTGTCCCAGTCTATCCGACTTCAGCGTGCATTTTATGTAAGGGCCTGCTTCCTCCTGCATTTTCTAAGGGTTTGCTTCCCCAGAGTAACGGCCGGTGCTGGGATGGGGATCGAACCAAGCACCTTCTGGTTGTGAGCCGTGTCACTTAATCACTAGCCCACGCCGTCCCGGGATACAGATACAGTTGATGGTTGCACCTTAACGGTTGCGCTCTCAACCCGCTCCGGTGTTTGTGTAATTTTCCGATGTTTGGTGGTTCCTGTTCGGATTATATTTCATAACTCCTTCACCAGGTGGTATCAGGAACTTTATTCTGTGGAATTGATGTGCTTTCGATCGGTTATCCTGTTTGTTATGCTGCATTTCATGCCTGGCTTAAGTCGTGGGAGACCAGTCCATGATGGAGTTCAACATTCCGCTTAACTGCACACTAGAATTCAGTCCAGATTACCACTACTCAAGAGCTTCCTCCTGGCCGCCCCTTCCTCCACTGGAGGTTACACAATATCTCTCTCAACCTCGAATTCTCAGCACAGCAAGGGTTACATTGACCAAAAGGTGGACACAATCAGAAGCCTCGGCGGCGGAACTCAGAAAAAAACAGGGAGTTTGACATGGACAGACACGGAAAGCCTAACACAAACATTCGTTTAATACACTCCTTGCGGCCCCCATCCCAAGGCAGCGGAGTATTCGGCTTCACCTGGGGAGTCTGTAAGGATTTTGGCCGACAGGCTACGCATGAACACAGCCTCAGCAGTTGGACATGGTAGTGGTCTATCGACCCAACGGGCCTTTGACGTCTATGCGAACATTATTATAGAATTAGTAGAGTAGTGCCTGAAGAAGTACTGACTGACAGCTTCGGGGTGCAAACAGGGCTGAGACAGGGATATCTGCGCTCACCTTTCCTATTCCTGTTGGCTATAGATTGGACAATGAAGACATCAATCGAAGGAAAAGAAACTGGCATTCAGTGGACACTATTGTCACAATTGGAGGACCTGGACTATGCAGATGATCTGGTACTTTTTTCACACAGTCATAGTCAAATGCAAGGAAAACTTGATAGGGTGAAAGAACAATCAGCCAAGTTAGGACTGAATATCAACATTAAGAAAACCAAGCTTCTTAAACTCAATACTATCTACAAAGAACCAATCATGCTGGGGGGAGAGCAGCACAATTGACACATCAGGAGGCGGAAATGCAGATGTAAGGATCAGAATTGGAAATGTATGAGGGGTATTCCTGACACTAAACAACATATGGAGATCCAGGGAAATCAAGATTCACACCAAAGTTAGAATATTCAACGCCAGTGTCAAGTCAGTGCTGCTGTATAGACGGAAAACATGGAGAACGGCCAAGACCACACAACAAAGACTCCAGTCCTTCATTAGTACGGCCTATGAAGGATAATAAGCATAAAGTGACGAGATGTGGTGAGGAATGAAGACCTATGGGAAAGGAGCCAACAACATCCACTAGAACAACACATTCATCATCATCATCATGTTGCATGTCCTTTGCAGAATGTCGCTTTCATGACAGCCTGTCTGTAGGAAACTCTATCTTTCGCCAGTCTTCTGGCCTGTCCCACGGTTAAATCCAGCGTTTCCTTGATGTCCTGAATCCATCATCTTCTCGGTTGACCCCTGCTTCTCTTTCCAGTGACCATGCCTTCCATAACCACTCTCTCCAGCCCATTGTGTCATTTGACGTGTCCAGAAAACCTCAGTTTTCGGATCATTACGTCATTTATGAGCAATTCTCCTCTACATTCAGATCTTGCCGGATGGATTTATTTCTTTCTTTCTTTGTCCACTGGAATTTCAGGACTCTTCTGTAGCACTGTGTCTCAAAAGCACCGATCTTCGCTCTTATTGCTTTTGTAATCGTCCATGTTTCACATCCATAGGATGCCACAGGAAACATGCATGTTCTTAGGATTTTTAGTTTTAGTTCTTTGTTTGTATTATGCCATCGGTTCTGTATACTTCTTATCTTCTGCACTGCCATAGTCAGTCGTCTTCTTACTTCTTTTGTACAGTCTCCATTGTTGTTTAGTTTTGATCCCAGATATTCAAGTTGTGCAACATGTTCAATCTCTTTGCCAGCGATCTCGATTTTACATTGGAGTTTTGTCTAATCAGTTGTCAACAACACATTAAGAGAAGAAAACGGGACTGGTTAGGACATACGCTGCGGAAGGCATCCAACATAGCCAGGCAGACACTTACATCTTCGTCTTTATTTTTGCTTGTGCCTGTCGGCGTCAGGTTATGAAGAGGCTTTTTAATCGGGCCCTATAATGTGCTTCATACACGGGGAACTTTACTGCTTCTGTTATTTCTGCTATCCATCTTTTGCGTGGTAGGCCCTTGGCTTTGTATCCATTGTGTCTGTATAGCAGTGCTTTCTGAGGCATATTATCTGGTGTTTATCACATTGCATGTCTGGACCATTTGGTTTGCTGTCTCTTGATGAGGTCTAGAACTGGTGTTGTACCTACTTGTTTCCTAATATCTTCATTTCTGATTCTATCCATTCTTGTTACTCCACGCATTCTTCGCTAGCATTCAATCTCTGTTGTTAGAATATTTCTTTTATCTTTGTTTGTTGTCCAATTCTGGCACTGATAGCACGATGGGGGTAGGAATATTGTGTTGTACAGCGTTCTTTTTGTATCCATTGGCTCTTACATGGAATTCTTAAAGGAAAAGATGGAAAGGTAAACCCAAAAATACATGGAGAAGAGAATGTGAGAACTAAGATTAAATGATTACACCTGGAGAGAGGCAGAAAGAGCAGCACATGATCGTGCATGCTGGCGAGATGTTGTCGATGGCCTATGCAGAAGGGAGTCAGACCAAAAAAGAACCCAAATACATTTCGGCCCCCTGAACCTCTACTGGAAAGCAGCAGAAAAAGCAGCTCGGATTGAATGCTGGAGGAGGGTTGTCAATGGCATATCCCCTGAAAGGAGTGACAGGCATTGATTGAAGGAGGCATGGGGCTGGATACCCAATTATAAGCTACAAAGAGGAGGAAGACTAACGTCTGGTCAGGCAAAATATACTGATCAGACATGTTAGTCAGGTTCAGGCAAAACATACTGACCCAGACCCTCACCTCGGCTTCCTCGCATCCCACTGGAAAAGAGCTGTTTTCAATGGCAGCCTGGATAACGGGTGAGGAATTGATGTGATTCTCATAGTAGTGAGAAACACGCAGATAAAGCCAAGCATAGCACAACCGCCCGGAGGACCACAGAATGGGAAGAAAGCCACTGCAACCCACCACTTAATATGCTTTTCAGGGCGCACAAAAAAGTAAACTACTCATTGTAGGCATTCAAAACAACAACAACAACAAGAATGACAACAACAACAACAATAATGACAACAACAACAACAAAATCTACAAGGAAAATACAAAAGACTGACACGTCACGGTAAAATACTAGTTTCTAAGACATGTTATGGTCAGGATTTGAACCAACCCATTTGACTTCACTGCTTTCCTATATCTTGCTTCCCTGTAGGTAACTGCATCTGGATGTTGCTGTGCAAATATTGGATCTTCTTCTGCATCATCATGATGTTATTCATTTCTCTGCAGGACGTCGTCATCTACAGGATAATCTACATGATTCTCTTTCTGACATTTATTATCATCTTTAATGTAAGTATTGAGGAAAGGAGACTAATGTCATATCAGGCACAACGTACTGATCAGACTATGTTAGTCAGGGTCAGTAACCAACGTACTGATCAGACTATGTTAGTCAGGGTCAGTAACCAACGTACTGATCAGACTATGTTAGTCAGGGTCAGTAACCAACGTACTGATCAGACTATGTTAGTCAGGGTCAGTAACCAACATAATGATCAGACTATGTTAGTCAGGGTCAGTAACCAACATAATGATCAGACTATGTTAGTCAGGGTCAGTAACCAACATAGTGATCAGACTATGTTAGTCAGGGTCAGTAACCAACATAATGATCAGACTATGTTAGTCAGGGTCAGTAACCAACATAGTGATCAGACTATGTTAGTCAGGGTCAGTAACCAACGTACTGATCAGACTATGTTAGTCAGGGTCAGTAACCAACGTAATGATCAGACTATGTTAGTCAGGGTCAGTAACCAACATAATGATCAGACTATGTTAGTCAGGGTCAGTAACCAACATAATGATCAGACTATGTTAGTCAGGGTCAGTAACCAACGTACTGATCAGACTATGTTAGTCAGGGTCAGTAACCAACGTACTGATCAGACTATGTTAGTCAGGGTCAGTAACCAACATAATGATCAGACTATGTTAGTCAGGGTCAGGCACAACGTACTGATCAGACTATGTTAGTCAGGGTCAGTAACCAACGTACTGATCAGACTATGTTAGTCAGGGTCAGTAACCAACGTACTGATCAGACTATGTTAGTCAGGGTCAGTAACCAACGTACTGATCAGACTATGTTAGTCAGGGTCAGTAACCAACGTACTGATCAGACTATGTTAGTCAGTGTCAGATGAAACATACTGATCAGGCTATGTTAGTCAGGGTCAGGTGAAGCATACTGATCAGGCTATGTTAGTCAGGGTCAGGTGAAACATACTGATCAGACTATGTTAGTCAGTGCGAGGTGAAACATACTGATCAGGCTATGTTTGTCAGGGTCAGGTGAAACATACTGATCAGTCTATGTTAGTCAGGGACAGGTGAAACATACTGATCAGACTATGTTAGTCAGGGTCAGGTGAAACATACTGATCAGACTATGTTAGTCAGGGACAGGTGAAACATATTGATCAGACTATGTTAGTCAGGTTCAGGTGAAGCATACTGATCAGGCTATGTTAGTCAGGGTAAGGCACAACATACCTGATCAGACTATGTTAGGGTCAGGTAGAAGAGGAAAAGAAGAGATGGAGAAGAGGAGTAGCAGAAAAATAGGAGGAGGAAGAAGAGGAGAAAGAGGAGGGGGAGAATAATAATAATATGAAGATGAGGAAGAGAAGAAGAAGAAGAAGAAGAAGAGGAGGTAGAAGAAGTGGTGGAGGAGGAGAATAAGAAGAGGAGTATGAGATAAAGAGAAGGAGGAGATAAAGAAAACTAGAGCTATGACTATTTTTACTTGATTTATTTTCTCGACTAATGAGTTCAAGGGTCAATGTGAATTTTTGACAGCTGAGCTTCCGAGCTTGGAGAGCCATCAACTACATCTTCTGGTGGATAGTGGTTGTATACTCCATCCTGGTCCTAACATTGATCTACACTTACCAGTTTAAGGACTTTCACAGTTATTGGAAGACCATCACAGGCTTCGATGAATCCTTGTAAGTCAAGTGTTGCGGCAGTTGTTTTTTTGTACGACGGGGGATGATGTCAGGTGTCCCTATTTTGATCCTTGTAAGTCAAGTGTTGCGGTAGTTTTTTTTCTGTACGATGGGAGATGATGTCAGGTGTCCCTATTTTGACACATGGCCCATTTTTTCAAGGATATCCCCCACCGAGCAGCTCTTAAAACAGGCAATGAACATCAATGATGGGAAGCGACCTTCTCCATCATGGTCCAGCCCCCCAAGGTATTCCACGCACCTTCTGGTTAGGTCAGATCCGGATGATATCATTGCATGCAAAGCGGCCTTCTCCATCATGGTCCAGCCCCCAAGGTCATCCACGCACGTTCTGGTTAGGTCAAATCGGAAAGATATCATTCCATGCAGCAACTGATCATATTCAAGAATGGTTAGTGCAACCTGCCCTTGTCGCCTAATTGGACTACATAACGTTCGTATCTTAGTTACCACATCTATTCCATTTTGCGGCTGCTACTACGAGGGCGATTTGAAAATGTTTTCTTTGAGGAGATAATTTCATTAATGTGCAAGATTTACACACGAGCTATGCATTTTCTTAAGTTTTAGCACTCCAGAGACTGCCACAGTCAAACTTGACTGACTCCCCATAAAAAATTTTTAAATTTGTATTTGATTAAGCACAGAGACCCTACCAATAGCCATTTTTTACTGCTGAATACGTTACGTCCATCTACACAGGCTTTTTGCCGGTAAAGTATTGTATGTTAGATTACAAATGGATTTTGAACGATTTGTTTTCTTATTACGCCAATTGGACCTGCCTGACGTTTTGGGAAAGGTGAAGTAGGTTGTTGCGAAGGATCTTTATCGGGTAGATCTGTTTATTTTGTTTAGATGTAATTGGAAACTAACAGTTGTGCCGATATTATAAACACAGTATTCATACTTTGTTGTGGTTTCCATGGATCTATATCGGAGCGACTAGGCCTAGCCAGGAGGGTCAAAATATTTTTTTTTCCACAAAATTTTCACATTCATCTTCTTGAATCTCAGAAACTAACAAACACACAACAAAAACAATAACATTAACAACTTCTTTATTCATTTACGTCTCTACACAAAAGAAAATCATATTTATTGACCAACAAACAGAACAGTTAACATTTTTGAAAGTCAACTGCCAGAGTAAAATATAAAGTTGCGAAAAATTGTCAAAAACTTAAAGGTTAAAGCTTGGAATGCCGTTTAGGTGGATGTGTCATTATTTTACAACATGGCCACCATCTCAGTCCACACGCAAACACCAACGTCTGACGAGTTGTTGCATTCCATCGAGGAAAAAATCTGAATCCCCCGAAACCAGGTACGCACATCTGTTTGCACCAGAATCGTAACGGTGTCCCTTAACCCTTTGAACCCTGGCTGTTCAGTCCGTAAAATCTCATTCCCTCCTGAGAAAACCTATTTACTATGACAAAACTACGTGCTCTAATTTATTTATTCTAAAACTGGCTGACCTGCTAATCTCCAGTGTTCCTACTTCAGTGCTGTATGAAATATATTCATAACATTTACTTGACATTTCATGTGGGATAACTTCCCCCCCCCGCCATCTCCCCTCCAGGACCTCATTCTGATCCTCCTAGGACCATATTTCGCTTGATCTTAATCAATGAACAA
Source organism: Ariolimax columbianus (assembly GCA_036924085.1). Taxonomy (NCBI): domain Eukaryota; kingdom Metazoa; phylum Mollusca; class Gastropoda; order Stylommatophora; family Arionidae; genus Ariolimax; species Ariolimax columbianus. The sequence goes on from JAVGWX010000014.1 coordinate 64,997,991, forward strand.
ATGATAATCCGAATCGCACGCATGTTGTTGTTGTTCTTCTTCTTCCTCGTTCATCTTCAGACCTCAACTTTAATCACTCTAACAAAGGCATCGGTCGACTCAAGGCTCTGTACGCTTCCGTACAGCTTCTCATAGAAGGACACTGGCTGTTGCCAAATGCTACTTCTTTTGTCGATATACAGTGGACAGGACTGCAAAATATGTTCTGCCTTCATGGGGGCTGTGCCGCAGGCACAAAGGTCTGTAGTGCTAATCTTGAACTTGTTGTACAGATGACATCTAAGTCTGTTGTGACCTGTGCGTAGCCGGAGTATTATCACCTGGTCTTGCCTGGAGAGTTGATGGTAGGCATAATTTTCGATGTGGCCAGGGTGGTCTTTTTTCCATATTTCACTGTACATTGCCTTGATGAATGCTTTTGTCTCATTGTATGTGATTTCTGTATCACTCTGCTGCAGCATTTCTCCCTCTCTGGCCAGTCTGTCTGCCTCCTCGTTGCCTGGAATGTTGCAGTGGGCTGGTATCCACTGGACTGTGCTTTTTTTGAAGCACTGGGATAGGCGTTTGAGCGAGTCTGCCAGAGCACTGAGTTCATTTTTGTGCTGGTTCTTGAGCTCCATTAACAATGTGAGGGCGTCTATGAAAATGACCACTTCCTTTTCTGCCTGTTCCTAATGGTCTATAAGGATTTCAGCTGCTTGTCTCAGGGTGTTGTTGTTCAAATAACAAGTGATCCTTTTCAGAATAATCACCATCTACATCCAATTGGGATCAAAACCACAGATCCTGGCCAGAATAGCACAAACAACAACAGCGCTTGCACAATTTAAACATATATGGAAAAATAAATGACTCTCCCTCGCCGTAAAGTCCAGACTAATGCGCTCACTGGTTCTTTAGATATTCCTCTATGCCTGCAAAACATGGACTATTACAGCAGACCTCCAGAGAAGAATCCAGGCCATGGAGATGAGATGTTTTAGAAGACTCCTAAATGTCATCTATAAAGAACGTATCACAAATGATGAAGTACAACGAAGAATCGAGGATGCAAGTGGACTGTGCGACAACCTCTTCACAACGATCAAAAGGCGAAAGCTGATTTGGTATAGCCACATCTCAAGGTCCAGGAGCCTTGCAAATACCAAACTACAGGGCACAGGGCAGGACAAGTGAAGGCGAGGACGTTCGAGAAAGCAATGGGAAGACAACATCCATGAATGGACTAACCTATGACTTGAGGAGGCATAAAAAGCAACCGCAGACAGAGAGGGATGGCAAAGGATTGTGGAGGTGTCAGCAGGGGTGCCCCCACGATCTCAAGAGATCACGGGATGAACTGAACTGAACATCCAACTTATCAGCCTCAAAATACTTGAAATTACTTTCAACGACTTATTCTGTTGTTAGCCTTTTAGAATGGCCATTATGTTCCAAGGGCTACAAGCCTAACGGTTCGTAACAGATACTGGGATTGAACTCACAAGTCTCCAGCGGATATTCGCCTGCCAAAAACATATGAAACTTAGGAGGTCACACTTCCCCATGACGTCTAACGACAGAAGTGCACTGAAGATAGATAGATAGAACTCCATCTGCATGGCGCTCACTACTACGGGGATCCTATTGAACCACATCTCGTCAGCCAGGCTGTCTTAAAAACAGCCTGTTTCCAGAGGAATGCTACATGGGAAAAGATATTATGGTCTTGGTCAGTGTATTATGTCTGACCCTGTCGCGCGTCCTGGTCAGTATTTTGTGCCTGACTAGACAAGCGTCTCAGTTCCCCGTTTCAGTTTTGTGATAGGTCAGACACCCGTGTGCAGTGGCGCACACGTTAATAATTCCTTGGCAAGTTGCAAATCGAAAAGAGTAGGCTTAACGGCCGCTGCTCAGACAAAATTCAAGTTATCTACTCAAATTATTTCATCCCACAGAGAATATGTCGCAAAAAGGGGACTGTGTGGCTATAACATTTTGGTTATGTGGTTAGCGGAGCGGCATAGATGGTGCTAAGCATGCTCTAATTCACGCTTCCACCACCACCAGTCTCAGAAATAGGAGATCGTATATTCCAGGGGCTACCAACTTAATGTTTGGTAACAGATACTGGGATTGACTTCACAAGTCACCAGCGGATATTCGCCTGCCAATAAAATATGAAACAAAGAACCTCACACCTCCCTACGGGACCGGCTTGGGCTACACAGCTCACAGTACCGGCCGTTACCCCGAGGATGCAAACCCTAAGGAAATGCAGGAGGAAGCACATCCTTACATAAAATGCATGTCGAAGTCGGATGCACTGGGCCGATAGGCGCAAAATAAAAACATAGTACAACGTGCAGTCTTGGCAAATATAAAAATAAGGCGCACGCAAAAAAGTGGATTGAAGATAGATAGATAGAACCATCTGGGAAATAAAGGCAGCTGGATATGATGCTGATTGGTCAAGAAGAAGTATGGGCCTAACTAGTGAGTTAACGGGACTTAGAACTTACTTGTACCTAGGGGTTACAATAGATCATACAGGTCAAGTGGGTGAGCAAGTCCAGGTAGCAGTGAATAAGGCAAATGCAATGTTAGGTATGATAAAAAGAAATATTAAACATAGGAGCAAGGAAGTGATAGTCATACTGTATAAAGCATTAGTTAGACCTAGATTAGAGTACTGTGTACAGGTGTGAAGTCCTTATCGTAGAGGAGATATAAACATGCTGGAAAGAATACAAAAAAGAGTAACGGAAGCTTATAGTGGGATTCCAGAATTACAGTTATGAGGAAAGACTAAAAAAAAAACTGGCCTACAGTGTCTAGAAAAGAGAAGTGTTCAAGGTGACAATACAGGTTTAAAAGATGATCAGAGGAATGGATAAATTAGACTATAACAAGTTTTTTTCAAAATACAGCCACCTACAAGAACAAGAGAGAATAGCTACAAATTAACTAATGAAAGGTCCAGATTAGATATTAGGAATTATACTTTTAGCCAGAGAGTGGTGTTGCTTGGAATGCATTGCCACATGAAATATTGGAGGCAGGGTCAATTAATGCATTCAAGAATAGATTGAATGTGCATAGTTTTTAGATCTTAGAAGTGTAAAAGAAACTGGTTGTATACAGTCTATGCAGAGTCTTCTAAACCAGTATAAAGATGTTTAGTTGTATCATCTCTGCAGCTCTGGGAGCACTATATCCTGTCTCTTCCAGAATTGAAGACTTTGGCTTGGAGAAATATGACACAGCCGGCCTGTTTGTTAAGCTGCTGACTCCGACAAGCTTCCTGGTGTTTGTCATCCTGCAGCTGCGCTACTTCCACGAATCGTTTCTGGCCATCAGCAGTCTGGACAGATACATACAGTAAGCTCACGTCTTGTTGAGGAGGGGTGACATATGGAGGTGCAATTGTTGTTCAAAGTTATTTCTTGTGATTGCGTCTTTGATGTTAACTGTTCTATTTTGTTCTATTCTGTTAAGAATCTGGGTCACTGTACTCCAGACAGACTCATAGGTGCTAAGTTCCTCTCAACATGTGGTGACGAGTGTAGATACTAATGATTCATGTAGATCAGTGGTTCTACAGTGTCTAGAAAAGAGAAGAATTCGAGGTGATACAGGTTTATAAGATAATCAAAGGAACGGATAAATTAGACTATAACAAATTTTTTTCAAAATACAACCATCTACAAGAACAAGAGGGAATAGGTACAAATTAGCTAACGAAAGGTCCAGATTAGATATTAGGAAATATTTTATTAGTCAGTGAGTGATTAATGCTTGGAATGTATTGCCACAGGAAGTAGTGGAGGCAAGGACAATTAATGCATTTAACAATAAATTGTATGAGCATAGCTTTTAGTGCAAGGAAATGTAAATGAAACTGGTTGTTTACAGAATCTGCAGAGTCCTTATAAAAATGCTAAATTAAGTTACCAAGTGGGATGCAGAGATTCCAGGCTAAATGATTCAAGTTTAACTTATCAAGAGTTTTTGTTGATCTCTAGCAGCCAGAAGAATTACAGCGGAAATCCAACAAAGATGCAACAAGGCAAATCAGATCATCGGACAAATAACTCCAATACTTCATTGCAAGCGAGTGAAAATAACTACCAAAAGAACTTTATACAACACGATTTTCATCCCGACACTACGCTACCAATGTCAAATCTAGACACTAACATCAAATGAAAAACGGTACATCGTAAAAATAGAAATGAAATGTCTGCAAGAAATATTGGGTGTAACAAGGAGAGACAGGATCAGTAACGATGACATCAAGAGACTAGTGGGAACAACACCCCCCTTCCCCACCCCCCACCCACTCAACAAGCTATGCTATTTAGATACTGCGGATTCAAAAAAGGCACACCTTTAAAAAAAGCTGACACAGAAAATCTGGGAAGGAAGACTAACGTCTGGTCAGGCAAAATATACTGGACAAGATCCGCACCTTGACTTCCTTGTAGCCCTTCCTTCCTGGAAACAGGCTGTTTTCATTGTAGCCTGGCTAACAAGGTCAGGGATCGACGTGATCCCGGTAGTGTGCGACACGAAGATGACCCCAAGCATAGCACAACCGCCTGGAGGACCCCAGTTCACCTTCATCAGCACGCTTGTGATGTGAGAAAAACTACGGCAACCCACCACTTAACGTCCTTATTAGGGCGCACAAAAGAGTAATCCTACTCATTGTGGGCATTTGAAACAACAGCACACGGAAATATCAGAGACGGTGAGTGCCACTGCATGAGGCACACAGTAGGGCTCGTTCTAGAGATCTCTTCATAACCTGACGCTGAAGGACATAACAGGGTAAGCGAAATGAAGAAGAAGAAGAAGATGATAAAATATAATGTTAGGGATCAAGATGCCGAGCAGCGCATGAGCTAGCGTCAGGGCCAGTAAACCAGAGCTACCAAGACCCTTCTACACCTCCACGCGGTGATCCTGGTTAATAGGCTGCAGCAGCGCAGACTGACTAAGGAGAAGGGATCGAAGAGGGAATACTAACCCGGTACTCAAAAAATGCTTGCTGAAGTCGGATGTGTTGAACCGAAAGGTGCAAATATCGCAGTCAAGCTGTAAACTACAACATGGCACATTCCGTTCTCTTGACTACATTCTGCTACTTAAGCTCTTTCAAGGTTTGGTATCAGGAGATTGAGAACGAATAAAGCCAAGCCATATAATGTTAGCTTCCGACAGATATCCACACTTTTAAATGGTTCAATCTTTATTTTTCTGTCCAGCATTGATTATGATGACAAACCTGAAAGTTCTATTGCATACTCAAGCATCACGAAGCCTCACGAGAACACCAACAACTGTCACAGGACCAGTCACCAACATTTACAGGGTATGTGTATTTATAACAGTAACAAGATGAGTTACCTAAGTATAAATATTTATAACAGTAACAAGACGAGCTACCTAAGTATAAATATTTATAAGAACAGTAACAAGAATAGCTACCTAAGTATAAATATTTATAAGAATAACAGTAACAAGACTAGCTACCTAAGTATAAATATTTATAAGATTAACAGTTACAAGACCAGCTACCTAAGTATAAATATTTATAAGAATAACAGTAACAAGACTAGCTACATAAGTATAACTATTTATAACAATAACAAGATGAGCTACCTAAGTATAAATATTTATAATAATATAAGTAGCAAGTCTAGCTACTAAGGTATAAATATTTTTTAAATACAAATTACAAGACCAGCTACCTAAGTATAAATATTTATAAGAATAATAATAACAAGACTAGCTACCCCTAAGTATAAATATTTATAACAGTAACAAGTCTAGCTGTTAAGTTATATATATTTATAATAGCAATAAGACTAGCTACATAAGTATAAATATTTATAACAATGAAAGTAACAAGTCTAGCTACTAAGGTATGCATATTTATAACAGTAACAATATGAAGCCCCCTAGGGATCCTAGAGATGTAACCCCGGCAGACCAACAAGAAAAGGAAAATAACTTTAGCATCATGAGTGAAAAAGTTCAGGTGGGGGTTAGATCTCTTAAAAATGGTAAAGCAGCCGGAGTGGATAACATACCAGGTGAACTATTAATTCTTAGAGGGACAATGGTGATAGATTTTCTAACAAAAATCTGTAACATGATATGGCAGACGGGAGAATGGCCCACAAGCTGGACACAATCATTGATCATAGTGATACCAAAGAAGGGTAACCTCTAACTGTGTCAGGACTACAGAACCATCAGTTTGATTAGCCACGCCAGTAAAGTTATGCTCAAGGTTATCCTTAACAGACCGCAGCTACGAGCAGATGAAATTGTTGCCGAAGAACAAGCGGGTTTCAGAGCTGGTTGTAGCACAATAGAACAAATTTTTCACCTGTGCTTGATCAGTGAAAAATACACTCAGCACAATTATAAATTTTAGCAGGTCTTCGGTGACTTTAAAAAGTGTTTTTGATAGGGTGGGACATGAGGCCGTATGGGAAACTCTGCGCAAGTACAAGATAGGGCGGCGGCTCACCGCGTCATTGAGAAACTATACTTCGATGCCAGCAGTGCAGTTTACCTCAATAATACCACATGTGAGTGGTTCCGCACGACAGTTGGCATCCGTCAGCGGTGTCTCCTCTCTCCAACACTTTTCAATGTTTTTCTAGAACGCATTGTCAGAAGCATTGAATGAAAACATAGGGACGGTCAGTATAGGTGGACGCATACTCACCAACCTTCGGTTTGCTGACGACATTACCGGTCTGGCTGAAACAGAACCTGGACTTGCAAGGCTAGTCGCAAACCTGGACAGTGTTGCCCCGAAATTTAGGATAGAAATCAGTGCAAACAAGAGTAAGATTATGGTCAACGTCCCAGAGGGTATTTTATACCCAATTATGGTCAAAGGTGACCTCTGGAAAGTGTTACGCGGTTCAAATATCTGGGGGAAGAAATGAATGCGGAGGGGTCTAAAGCGGAGATCCAGTCAGGAACAGCGATGGTCATGGTCGCCCTGACCGTACTGCGAATAATTTGGAAAGACAAGAACATTAGGCTTAAATCGAAACTGACTTCAATGGACATAATGGTCACCTCGGTATACCTCTACGCGTGTGAGACTTGGACTCTGACAGCTGCCCTAGAAAGTAAAATTTGCACAATGAAAATGAAATGCTTGTGAAGAATTCTTGGCATTTCATATTTAGATCATGTTACAAATTAGAGTGTTCTTGAAATTGATAGGAAGGAGTTAGGCTAATATAAAAACCTATTGACTATAGTAAATACATGAAAATTGACATGGTATGGACATATATCCCGGTATGGACATATATGACGATCGGTGGGGCTGACCAAGACCGTCCTGTAAGGCACTGTGCCTGGGAAGCGTGGGAGAGGGAGACCAAAAAAGAGATGGGAGGACAATATAAAAGAGTGGACGGAAGGTCTATAGCTGAAACTAATATCCTGGCAAAAAATCAAGACATATGGCTGGAACTGGTTCGACAAACTGCAATAATGGTGCCTCCTCGACCTTCTAGGTTACGGGACTGATGATGATGATGAACTGTAACAACTTCAGCTACCTAAGTGTATATATTTATAACAATAAAGGTATTAATTGGTATTAAAGTATGCGGGGATGGCGTCGGTTAGTGGTTAAGTGACACGGCTCACAATCCGACGGTACTGGGTTCGATCCCCATCACAGCACCGGCTGTTACTCCAGGTAAGCAAACCCTTAGAAAATGGAGGAAGTAGACCCTTACATAAAACGCATGCCGATTTCAAGTCAATTGCGGCAGGAAAAGAAATGGGAATAAGAGACATCCCTGCTGAAAATCTTTTTTTTTTTTTTTTTTTTTTTTTTTTTTGGGTCTAAAGGAGCCGAGAAAGCTGACATTCAGGGCTAGCCAGTAAATAGATCACAAATGGATATTTTTTTTTTTAAACCACTTACATTGCCTGCTTATTTCTCAATCTTCTTCTTTGTTGATCGTTCTGAAACTTTCACTACCAAAGTAGAAAGATGTAGTCCAGAGAACGAAATGCGCTATGTCGTAGGTTACAGCTTGACTGCGAAATTTGCATTGTTCGGTCCCACATGTCCAACTTCAGCATGGCATTTTTGGTTTTCGGGTAAGCGGGTTAGTCCTCTCTCTTCGATCACTTCTCCTTAGCCAGTCTGCCTTGTTCGGCCTGTTATTCAGGATCACCACGTGGAGATGGAGAAGGGTCTTGACAGCTCTGGGTCGCTGGCCCTGATGCTAGCAGTCAGCTTTGGGTCACTGATTGCTACAGCTCATGCACTGCTCAGCGTATTAATCCTTGATTTTTCAATATAATTTCTACAACCATTGATAATCCCATCGCTTTATCAGTGCATTTCTTCTGCGTTCGTTCTCAATCTTCCACTACCAAGCCCTGAACAGGGCTTTACAAGAGAAGCCTGTGGCCGAATGGTTTCGAGGCCTGCCTGCCGACAAGGAGGACAGCGGTTTGAATCCACGATATGACATATATTGTTTTTCTGTTGGGGGTGAAATAAACAAACATACCCAGCACACAACGTGGCGACAGCAGTGGCGAAGCGGTCTGTAGTCCTCAGCCTTCAAAACCCCTCGACTACCCCAGCAATGTGAAAAATGTTGTATGACAGTAAGCAAGAATTTAGTCCGGAGAACAGAATGCGTTTCGTCACTAGCTTACAGCTTGATTGCGATATTTGCACTTTCTGGTCCGCAACATCCATCTTCACCAGCAAATCAGTGGACTAAAACCTGCACCATAGAAGTTTTTGGTCTGCACTTCACGTTCAACCTCTTCACCATTCGTGAAATCTCTCCCGTCAAGTTTGGATCATGCAATGTTGTAGGCCAAACCCTTTTGTAGTTGCTACACTGTCTATTGTTATTCACCTGCCAGCTTGGATCATCTCACTCGCCCTCCACGGATGTTTCTGTTGCAATCTGAACAGGACAACCAGTTCTGATTTCATCAGCAATTTTTTTAGTCGTTGAATAAAATGTATCTAACCAAGTTATTCAACAAATATTTCTTACCATAAACAGGAAGCATTTCCTTGCGAATATCATTTGCAGGAAGTTCTTTTCCCAAAACAAAACACACAACAGAATGTTCTTTGACTGCACCTTCTATGAGCGCGGATTCCATTTTGTATCTGAGCTGTGCACGTGCATGCGACACATAATGTCTGCTACTTACAGTATCTTTAACAATGGCGGTCATCGTGACAGACGTGCAAGCCGTACTTCAAAAGGTACAGAAGAGATGGCTTAGGTAGGAGTGGATAGCAGCTGTTGAGGCCTCAAACCTCCAGGGGTTAACCATGGATTTACTGTCCTGGTCATGCTGGGGTTCAGGGCAACGAAAGAGCAGACATCATGGCTTCACAAGCTCCTATCATGGGCACGTTAGTTAGAAATGACATTTTGAAATCAATCAATCAATGACTGCCTATTGGATGAGGACACTGCAATAGATGAAGCAGCAATCCACACACTGCAAAGTTTTGACATTAAAAGAGGCTCGAGCGGAGTAGGACGAATGAGAGGACGGAACAAGAGAGTGTACAACCAACGAGCTATAGCCATCATCAGCATCCAGACCCTTGCTGAGGAGAGAGACTGTGTTACTATGGGAATACCCGGAGTGCAGTGATGTCGATTCTTCGAAACAGATAACAGAGAAACCTGCAGTAATCAAAGCTGGGTGTTGCAGCCGCCTAATGACACCTTTAGAAACTACCAACTACATTTTTCAGCTATCCCATAATCAGTTTGTGACCTACTTACTGACTTACCCTCTTATTTTTATATGTTTTCTTGTTCTTTATATTAGAGATCTATTATATAATTGTGTAAATTTTAACTCTTTGTTTTAGTTATTCATTTATTGATTGTTATATATCTCTGATTATTCTTCTTCTTCTCCTTCTGCGTTCGTTCTCAATCTCCCGCTACCAAGCCCCGAACAGAACTTTGCAAGCAGCAGAATATAGTCCGGAGAACAGAATGCGTTGTGTCGCTCGTTTACAGATTGACTGCCATATTTGCGCCTTTCGGTCCGACACATCCATCTTCGGCAGCTCTGATTATAATAATGATGTCAAGTGTCATCTTAGCATCGAAGGTTGGCTGCAGTAGATTTCCAACATCCTCTGTCTCTTGACTCAGTGGTATTCTCCAATAGACTGTTCGCATTCCATCTCTTGACGCTGTCTTCCCACATATAGTGATGTCTTTCTCTTGCCTGCCTGCCATCCAACATTGCTCTCCAATATTGTTTTTGTGCAGTGTGTCATGTCTCTTTATATGTTTTGCAGATCCCAGCTCTGGCGTGAGTTGGATGTAGCGTGGAGGAGGATTTCCTGCCTAGCGGGCTAGGATCGAGCAGCTTTTTACATTGCTGTGTTGGGAAGGAAGACTAATGTCTGGTTTCTTTGTACCCTTCCTGGATACAGGCTGTTTTCATGGCAGCCTGGCTAATGAATTGAGGGATCAACATGATCCCCATAGTAGTGAGTGACACATAGATCAAACCAAGCATAGCACAACCGCCTGGAGGACCCCGGTCCACCTTAATCAGCATGCTCGGGATGTCAGGAAAGCTACAACAACCTGCCACTTAACGTCCTTTTCAAGGCACACAAAAGAGCAACCTACTCATTGTGAGCATTCACAAACAACATGTCATCATTACTTTTTGGCTGTGACATTTTGCTAAATACACTGCGACCTGTTGTTCCCGTCACCCACCTGTTCATCCAGATTTCCTTCGTATTATTCTAAATAATTCGTAATTCGTTTACCATGTGGTCACTCCAGGGTCTATCCAATTGTTGGTTAGGAAGCTCCTGTTTTTGCCAATCTGTCAGCCATCTTGTTTCCTGGTAGCCCACTATGTCTAGGGATCCATTGCAAGTTTGAACTATTCTCATGGGCAGTGATCTCAAGATGGTAAATGGCCTGATATAACCGAATGCAAGATGGTAAATGGCCTGATATAACCGAATGCAAGATGGTAAATGGCCTGATATAACCGAATGCAAGATGGTAAATGGCCTGATATAACCGAATGCAAGATGGTAAATGGCCTGATATAACCGAATGCAAGATGGTAAATGGCCTGATATAACCGAATGCAAGATGGTAAATGGCCTGATATAACCGAATGCAAGATGGTAAATGGCCTGATATAACCGAATGCAAGATGGTAAATGGCCTGATATAACCGAATGCAAGATGGTAAATGGCCTGATATAACCGAATGCAAGATGGTAAATGGCCTGATATAACCGAATGCAAGATGGTAAATGGCCTGATATAACCGAATGCAAGATGGTAAATGGCCTGATATAACCGAATGCAAGATGGTAAATGGCCTGATATAACCGAATGCAAGATGGTAAATGGCCTGATATAACCGAATGCGCTCAGTCTGAGATTGAAAGGAGAATGTTTCATTAAAATTTGAGAACAATAACATAACTTGACTGATGAGAGAATAATTGTGAAATTTTTAAACAACTATTGCAGCTGTGTCAATGATGGAGTGGCTTCATAGGAAGGCTTTAGGGGCTTCAGAGAAGTGGGTTTCCTTTACCACGTTTCTTTGGAGGCTGAGTGAGATTCATATCTTCAAAGTCATGGCTTTTATAGTCATCGTGGTATCAGTTAGTGAGGTAAGCATAGGCTCTTATTGATCTACTTCTTCATTTTCTTCTTTGTCTACTTCTTCTTCAGCTACTGATACTCAGGAGAATGTGTCATTTATATTTGTGCTCCTGTATCTTGTATTGTAAATGATTTGACTTCGTTCGTTCTCAATCTCCCGCTACCACCAAGTCCTGAAAAGGACTTAAGTAGCAGAATGTAGTTCAAGAGAACGGAATGCGTTGTGTCGTAGTTTACAGCTTGACTGCGATATTTACACCTTTCAGTCCGACAACTATCTGACTTCAGCAGGGTATTGTAAATGACTCAAGATTGAGATACATCTAAATTTTCACTTGTTTTACTCTAGCCGCATGTGCCTTTACCCAACTAATAAACATCTAGAAATCAATTTCATTGAAAGCGCACACCAAGCTTAGGTTGTTTAACTCTAATGTATTACCAATACTCATCTTTTTCTTCTTCTGCGTTTGTTCTCAATCTCCCGCTACCAAGTCCTGAACAGTGCTTTGCGTGTAGCAGGGTGTATTCCAGAGAACGGAATGCATTGTGTCGCTAGTTTAAAGTTTTGACTGCGATATTTGCACCTTTCGGTCCGACACATCCATCTTTGGCAGGACTCACTTATTTATCTCTTTGTTCTTTGCATACCAAATACGACACATAAGCAGAAACAAATGATCTCCAGTTGGAACGGTGTAACGCCGATGTTTTTAGATCTTGGATGGTGCTGAGACCCATGGTTGAGACCTCTCAGATGATTGTTCTGAGTGTTTTCTTGGGTCTCCCTCTTTTCCGAACGCCCTTGGTGTCTATTCGAGTGCTTCCAATAGAAGACGGTTGTTGTTCATTCTAAGAACATGTCCGATGTATGTCCGTCGTTTTTTCATGATGATGGTCGAAACGTATATCTGGTTTGTGTCTGTTCTTATTGAGTCATTAGTTATGAACTGGTCCCAGCGAATACTCATTAACTTTCTTAGACATTTATTTTCAAAGACATTTAGTTTGTTTTACAGCGCTTTTGTTGTCTTCGAGTTTTCACATCCATATGTCAGGACTGATATAACTCACTTATAGATGTGAATATTGGAAAATAACAAGGCATTGGAAAAGAAACTAAATGTATTTGAGAGTACGTGTCTTAGTAAACTGTTGAAAATTGGCTGGGGGGAATCCATAACCAACAAAACAATTAGAGAAGTCACCAATTAACAATATGTTTCATCACTCATCAGGAAAAAATGGTCACCAATACATCGGACATGTTCTTAGAATGGGCAGCAGCAGACTCCCTTTGCAGGCGTTTATGTGGTCACCACCTTATCTTAACTTAACTTAACTTAACATCTTTATACTGGTTTAGAAGACCCTGCAGAGTCTGTATACAACCAGTTACATTTATATCACCTTGCTCTAAAAGCTATGCACATCCAGTTTATTCTTAAATGCATTAATTGTCCCTGCCTCCACTACCTTCCCTGGCAATGCATTCCAAGCAGACACCACTCTCTGACTAAAAAAATATTTCCTAATATCTGTTCTGGACCTTTCTTTAACTAATTTGAAGCTATGCCTCTTGTTCTAGTAGGTGGTTGTATTTTGAAAAAACTTCTTATAGTCTAATTTATCCGCTCCTTTGATCATCTTATAAACCTGTATTAAGTCACCTCGAATTCTTCTCCATTCTAGACACTGTTGGCCAGTTTTTCGGAGTCTTTCCTCATAACTATAATTCTGGAATTCCACTATCAGCTTTGTCGCTCCTTTTTGTATCCTTTCCAGCATGTTTATATCCCCTCTACGATAAGGACTCCACACCTGTACACAGTACTCTAATCTAGGTCTGATTAATACTTTATACAGTTTGACTATCACTTCCTTGCTCCTATGTTTAATATTTCTTTTTTATCATACCTAACATTGCATTTGCCTTTTTCACTGCTACCTTAACTTGCTCACTCACCTTTTCTGTATGATCAATTATAACCCCTAGGTCCCTTTCCTTATCTATCTTTCTAATATTGTTCTCTCCAATTCTGTAATTATGTTCCATATTGGATCTACCCATGTGGATGACTGTACATTTATCTACATTACACTCCATTTGCCAGCTTACAGACCATTCTCAAATTTTATCTAAATCCGACTTCAATATATCTACTTCTGCTTTAGATGAGACACTACTGCATAGTTTTGTGTCATCAGCAAATTTTACAATCATGGATCCCATATCAATGTCCAAATCATTTATATATATCAAGAACAAAATTGGTCCCAATACCGAGCCCTGTGGCACTCCACTTTTCACTTCACACCACTCAGAGTACTCCTTATTTATACCCACCCTTTGCCTTCTTCCTGTTAACCAATTTTCAATCCATTTGGCAACTTCCCCACCTATTTCATGTGATTTTAACTTTCAAAATAATCTTTGATGAGGTACTCTATCAAAGGCCTTTGCAAAATCTAGATAAATAACATCCACTGGCTCCCCTTTATCTATCATTTTAGTAACCTCCTCCATGAATTCTAGTAGATTTGTTAAGCATGATCTCCCTCTAGTAAACCCATGCTGACTATTTCTAATTAGATTAAATTTGTCTAAATGCATTACAATGTTTTCTTTGATTATTGACTCTAACAATTTACAGACTATGCTCATTAAACTCACCGGTCTATAATTCGCTGGATCTGATTTTTTGCCTTTTTTGAATATGGCAGCAGGAAAAGAGGAAAACTGAAAGAAACTCTCCGCAGAGCAATTGAGAAAAAAGACTGCACTATGGGCTTGAATAACATTCATGAACTGTAAAGAGGAGCACTGGTTTCTGCCTTACGCACTGTGTTTGACACTGAAAGAAAATAGATTGATAGATCTAGGATTGGTGAGGGGGTTATTGGGTTGGGGCTTTTCTACTAGAAAATAGATTGATAGATCTTGTATTGGTGAAAGGGTTATTGGGTTGGGGCTTTTCTACTAGAAAATAGATTGATAGATCTTGAATTGGTGAGGGAGCTTTTGAGTTGGGGCTTTTCTACTAGAAAATAGATTGATAGATCTTGTATTGGGGAGGGAGTTATTGGGTTGGGGCTTTTCTACTAGAAAATAGATTGATATATCTTGTATTGGGGAGGGAGTTATTGGGTTGGGACTTTTCTACTAGAAAATAGATTGATAGATCTTGGATTGGTGAGAGAGTTATTGGGTTGGGGCGTTTCTACTAGAGTGAAAGATCAGCTTGTTGCTAGGCGGAATAGCGCATACAGAACAGTGACCTGCACTTCGAGAATGGAGATGGAAGCAGTGACTGCAGCTCTCAGATCCCATTTGAGACATCTTTAACAGGGACAGTAGTGTCAGACTCCCGGTTTTTATTCTGGAAGGTTCAGAAGGACTGGCTAAGGCATGAGTCGATGGCAATTGTAGAGATCTCAAACCTGCAAGGGCTTTTGCCTGAGGCTTAGGACAACAGAAGAGCTGGGAGGGAAGACTAACATCTGGTCAGGCACAACATACTGATCAGACATGTTAGTCAGGGTCAGGCACAACATACTGATCAGACACGTTAGTCAGGGTCAGGCACAACATACTGATCAGACATGTTAGTCAGGGTCTGGCAAAACATACTGATCAGACATGTTAGTCAGGGTCTGGCAAAACATACTAGCCAAGACCCTCACCTCGGCTTCCTCGTAGCCCTCACTGGAAACGGGCTGTTTTCATGACAGCCTAGCTAATGAGGTGAGGGATTGATGTGATCCCTGTAGTAGTGAGCAACATGCGGATGAAGCCAAGCATAGCACAATCGCCTGGAGGACCCCGGTCCATCTTCATCAGCAAGCTCGGGATGTGAGGAAAGGTATGATAACCTGCCAATTAACGTCCTTTTCAGGGCGAAACAAAAGAGTAATCTTACTCATTGTGGGCATTCACCAACAGCAAAAGAACTGACATCCTGGCTTCACATTCACCAGCAACAAAAGAACTGACATCCTGGCTTCACATTCACCAGCAACAAAAGAGCTGACATCCTGGCTTCACATTCACCAACAGCAAAAGAGCTGACATCCTGGCTTCACATTCAGCAACAGCAAAAGAGCTGACATCCTGGCTTCACATTAACCAACAGCAAAAGAGCTGACATCCTGGCCTCACATTCACCAACAACAAAAGAGCTGACATCCTGGCTTCACATTCACCAACAACAAAAAAGCTGACATCCTGGCTTCACATTCACCAACAACAAAAGAGCTGACATCCTGGCTTCACATTCACCAACAACAAAAGAACTGACATCCTGGTTTCACATTCACAAATACCGGTACACTAACTATGGATAGGAGTAACCAAGCCAAAGAATGACAGCATAGACAAACTTGTCAGAGATATGCAGAGACAAAGATCTTCAGATTTAGAACTGGACAGTGGAAGAAATGATGACAGGTAAAAGCAATGAAAGCCATATAGTCCTGCTTACCGATGCCCTGGCCGTAGTCACATCACTGAAAAGCCAGAAAAATACTGAACTTAATGATTTAAGAGCAGTACTCTGTCAACTATGCCAGCAGGCCGCACCAAAAAGGGTAGTGGTGCAGTGGGTTCCATCTCACTGCAACATCCAAGGCAACGAGGAGGCAGACAGACTGGCAAAAGAAGGTGCAAAACTACCACAACCAGATACTAGTATGACATACGAAGAGTCAAAACGGCTTATTAGAGCTAGATACATGACCAAATGGGAAACCGAACATACTGGCTACACCAAAAACGATGCCTATTACCAGTTGAACAGAAGAGAGCAGGTCGTGGTCTTCAGACTTCGCACTGGCCACAACAGACTGAGGTACCACCTATTCAACAAATTGAAGATAGGTGGCACCGACGAATGCCTGTGTGGTACCGGGAAAATGACCGTTGAGCATTTGCTGCAAAACTGCCCGACATACGAGGATCAGAGAGAGCAGATGTGGCCATCACCAGTAGCAACACTAGACAAGCTCTATCGCAGTGTCGACAGCCTCAGGATGACGGCTGTTTTTAAAAAAAAAACAAATGGTTACTGTCTGACTGCGTACGAAGAAGAAGAAGAAGAAGAACTGGACATTGCAGACTGAATACCCATCTCCACAGAATGGTTCTTTGAGACACAGCCACGTGCAATTATGGGGCACTCAAGCAAACACCAGAACATAATCCTGCAGAACTGTTCCAATTATGGGGCACTCAAGCAAACACCAGAACATAATCCTGCAGAACTGTTCCAATTATGGGGCACTCAAGCAAACACCAGAACATAATCCTGCAGAACTGTTCCAATTATGGGGCACTCAAGCAAACACCAGAACATAATCCTGCAGAACTGTTCCAATTATGGGGCACTCAAGCAAACACCAGAACATAATCCTGCAGAACTGTTCCAATTATGGGGCACTCAAGCAAACACCAGAACATAATCCTGCAGAACTGTTCCAATTATGGGGCACTCAAGCAAACACCAGAACATAATCCTGCAGAACTGTTCCAATTATGGGGCACTCAAGCAAACACCAGAACATAATCCTGCAGAACTGTTCCAATTATGGGGCACTCAAGCAAACACCAGAACATAATCCTGCAGAACTGTTCCAATTATGGGGCACTCAAGCAAACACCAGAACATAATCCTGCAGAACTGTTCCAATTATGGGGCACTCAAGCAAACACCAGAACATAATCCTGCAGAACTGTTCCAATTATGGGGCACTCAAGCAAACACCAGAACATAATCCTGCAGAACTGTTCCAATTATGGGGCACTCAAGCAAACACCAGAACATAATCCTGCAGAACTGTTCCAATTATGGGGCACTCAAGCAAACACCAGAACATAATCCTGCAGAACTGTTCCAATTATGGGGCACTCAAGCAAACACCAGAACATAATCCTGCAGAACTGTTCCAATTATGGGGCACTCAAGCAAACACCAGAACATAATCCTGCAGAACTGTTCCAATTATGGGGCACTCAAGCAAACACCAGAACATAATCCTGCAGAACTGTTCCAATTATGGGGCACTCAAGCAAACACCAGAACATAATCCTGCAGAACTGTTCCAATTATGGGGCACTCAAGCAAACACCAGAACATAATCCTGCAGAACTGTTCCAATTATGGGGCACTCAAGCAAATACCAGAACATAATCCTGCAGAACTGTTCCAATTATGCAGACCGAAAAGAGAATAATAATGTTCGCTTACACGTCGGAGGCTTTCTGCTTTGGTCAGCCACATCTATGATCCACTGCTGCGGTATGGTTCCAGGCCTCATCCAGAACTGATTTGGAGGCTGCTATCTGCTGGAGCCATACTGTGCGGGTACAACCTCTTCTACACCTCCAGCTGGTCGGGGGAAGACCTTTGGCGCTGAGGAATGACTTGTGTAGTGTCTTATGGGCCAGGTTTCCTGACCCAGCCGTACAACATGACCAAAAGAAATTAGGTCTGACCATGCTCGAAAAGATGTCAGGGACCAGGGAAGATCTGAAATGCATTCTCCTCCGTGAACCTCACCGGACTAGTAGCGTAGTATCGGCTGATCAAAGAAAAAGAAGAGGCAGAAGATAACTATTGGACTACTGCACAATGGCTTTTGCAACAATTTATTAGACAGTGCGGGGATGGCGTGGGCTAGTGGTTAAGTGGCATGGTTCACCACCTGAAGGTGCTGGGTTCAATCCCCAATACAGTACCGGCCGTTACCTCGGGGATGCAAACCCTTAGAAAATGCAGGAGGAAGCAGACCCTTACATAAAATGCATGCTGAAGTTGGATGCACTGAGCCGACAGGTGCAAAATAAAAACCACAGTGTAACGCACACTGCGTTGGGGATTAGAGAAACAAGGCGACTGCACACAAAAATTTTTTTTAAAAAATGATATGACAGTCAGATTCCAATGATCACTCTTGTTATTTCTCCGTGCAGGTATCCATCCAAACAGCTGTCTATGTGGTTCTGATCACTATATTATTTCCCATAATTAGAGCTGGCCGCATTCTCTCCAATCTTCTCTTAATGTGGACTGCCATCATCATTCTTGCCAAGATGATATTTCAGCTGCACTTGAGTGAATCTAATATTTGGATAACATTTTGTGTAAGTTTCTAAATGTATTTTATAGAGCTAGTCTGATTAACAGTTGTTGTTGCTGTTGTTGTTGTTGAATGCCTACAATGAGTAAGATTACTCTTTTGTGCACCCTGAAACAAGCATTAAATAGCAGTTTGCAGTAGCTTTCCTCACATGCCGATGAGGCGGGTCGGTCTCCTCCAGGCTGTTTTGCTATGCTTGGCTTCATCTATATGTCGCTCACTACTACAGGGTTAATGGTGAACCTCCACCTTGTTAGTCAGGCTGCCATGAAAACAGCTGACATAGAAGTGATCAAAATTTCATCTTTCAGTTCTGAAAAGAGCCCACTAAAGTAGTGTTTGAATTGCATCAATGAGCACCTGCCCTTGTGCAGATGTTGCTCTCATCCTGATGAAACAGTTCGACACTTACTCATTGAGTGCAATGTGCTTGCGGACGTGAGGAAAAGATTCATACAAGCACTGCCGACAATTGCCAACACACTGTACGGAGCAATGAAACAACTAAAGAAGACCTGTATCTATATAAGAATGGCATTGGGCTGCCAAGGTCAGGCTTGCTCAGCAGCTATGGGATAACAACAACAACATCCAGTGAGAACTGCGTATAAGTGGGGGGAAGGGGGGATTCCTGGCCAGTATGTTTCACCTGACCCTGACTAACATAGTCTGACGAGTATGTTTTGCCTGATCTGTTTCTAAGAATCAACGTCACTGCACTCTGGGCATCCCCATAGGTGCTCAGTCTCTCTCAGTAAATGGTATAGGGTATGGATGCTGATGGTCCCTGTAGCTCGCTGGTTGTACATTCTCTTGTTCCATCCTCTCATACGCCCTACTCCGCTCGAACATCGTTTAATGTCGAAAATTTGTAGCATATGGATTGCTGCTTCATCTATTGCGGAGTCCTCATCCAGCAGGCGGTCATTGATTGATTTCAAAATCTCCCTTCTATCCATCAGTAATGTGCCTATGATGGGAGCTTTTGAAGCCAAGATGTCAGCTCTTTCATTGCCCTCAACCCCAGCATGAGCAGGACAGTAGATCTATGTCAACCCCTGGAGGTTTGAGGCCTCAGCTGCTGCTATTCACTTGTACCTAAACCATCCCTTCTGTACCTTCTGAAGTACAGCTTGCGCGTCTGTCACGATGACTGCCCTTGTTATAGAAGTCTCAGATATCCATTTCAGTGCTGAGGTCACTGTTTCCGTCTCCATTCTCATACTGGAGGTTGTTGACATGAATGCCCTACTGCGCTCAGCCACGACCTCTCCTTTCACTCTAGCCGAGAAACCCCAGCCTGATGTCCGACTGCACACGACTGATCCGTCGGTGTAAATGACAGCATCACTCTCCTGCGTGCTCTCAGCTGATTCACCTTGTGCTCTGCTCTCCTGTTGCTCCGTTATCTGCATTCCTTGCCTGAGGTTATGATGACTCTCTGGTACTCTATCATTCTATCACCAATGTGGACCCATTTGGCTATCGTCTCAGTTGGAGTGACATGTCCAATTGTTGTCTCAGCCTGTGCCAACCATGATGCTCTTTCTTGATTCTTGATCCCTTGATGTCTGAGAGACTACTGTACAGAGAGTGCCGCGTGTCTGTGGTGACACGCATATAGGCTTTAACTTGTGCCAGTTTATGTCTGGATGTCATCGACAACAATCCCAACATGTACCACATCATCACAATCGGGATATCTCTAGTGCAGCCCAGAACCAGTCGCACACCTTCATTTTGGATGCGTTCCAACCTTTCACACTGTGTTCTTGATAATATGAGGATGCCCAGTCCATAATCGATAACAGACAACATGACCTGACGAAATAGGATGAACAGGAGGCATTGTTCCAAGTTGGCAGCAGCCATGGTCTTGAGTGCTCCTAACCCTCGCTACCATCTTTGTACGATGTGGTCAACATGGCAGTTATAGGAAAGACTGTGATCAAATGTCACTCCGAGGTATTTCAACCTGTCGCACCTGTCAATGGTGCAACCATCAAAAGTGATGCCCGGGAGTTCAGCCTTTACTATGGAATTGTTCAAAGAGCACCACATCATGCAGACCTTGTTCAATTGATCTTGGAGTTTGAGTCGCCGCACCACTGTGAGATTCCTTGCAAAGATTCCTGAATCTATTTGACCAACTCTTGCCTGTCTGAGCCAGTCCTGTATGTTAGGATGAAATTAAGTCTTAACGGCAAATACCTGCAGCCAAACGACAACCCAAACTACCTGGGAGTCACATTTGATTAGCGCATGACATGGAAAAGTCCGATCGAGAGAAACCGAATGAGAGCCAGAGAAAGAATGGCAATCATGACGAAACTTGCTGGCACAAGCTGGGGAGCAGACGAAAGTATACTAAAGAAACTGTACACTGGAAGAGTGAGACCAGTTCTCGAGTATGGCATTGCGGCATGGACAACAGCAGCAAAGGCGAACTTCGATAAAATTAGCAAACTCCAAAACCAAGCCATGAGAGTTATAACAGGAGGCATGAAGTCAACACCAATTGAAGAACTTGAAAAGATTACAAAACTGCAATCCATGACCCACAGAAGAGACTGCAGAGCCCAGCTGCAGTCAGAGAAACTCCGAAGACTGACTGACCATCCAATGCACCAGAGACTAAACAATTTCGGAAATGGGAAACTAAAGCGGAGAAACTTTGCAGAAATAGCCAAAGCAAAGATGCACGAAGACCCCATGAACGCACTAACAACACCAAAACCCATCCCTACTGTACGAAAACCTACCTGGAGGCAGCATATATTTCCAGAGATGGTAGAAAATATACCAGGTATTGGAAACAAAAACTGCCAGACTGAAAAATAAAGGAGAGATACTACCCTGAGCTACATATTTTAAAAACTACCCAAGCATGGACTGGACCCATGCATACACCGACGGTTCTGTAACAAACACAACACAGAACGGAGGGGCAGGAGCATTTCTGAACCTACCAAATGGCAGAAAAATAACACTGTCATTCGCTACTGGAAAATACACAAGCAATTTCAGAGCGGAGGCAGAGGCACTGAGGGCGGCAGTGGAAGAAATGGTGACAGGTAAAAGGAATGAAAGCCATATAGTCCTGCTTACAGATGCCTTGGCCGTAGTCACAGCCCTAAAAAGCCAGAAAAATACTGAACTTAATGATCTAAGAGCAGTACTCTGTCAACTATGCCAGCAGTCCGCACCAAAAAGGGTAGTGGTACAGTGGGTTCCATCCCACTGCAACATCCAAGGCAACGAGGAGGCAGACAGACTGGCAAAAGAAGGTGCAAAACTACCACAACCAGATACTAGTATGACATATGAAGAGTTAAAACGGCTTATTAGAGCTAGATACATGACCAAATGGGAAACCGAACATACTGGCTGCACAAAAAACAATGCCTATTACCAGTTGAACAGAAGAGAGCAGGTCGTGGTCTTCAGACTTTGCACTGGCCACAATAGACTGAGGTACCACCTATTCAACAAATTGAAGATAGGTGGCACTGACGAATGCCCATGTGGTACCGAGAAAATGACCGCTGAGCATTTGCTGCAAAACTGCCCGACATACGAGGATCAAAGTGGGCAGATGTGGCCATCACCAGTGGCAACACTAGACAAGCTCTATGGCAGTGTCGACAGCCTCAGGATGACCGCTGCTTTTTTCGAAAAAATAAAGGTTGATGTCTGACTGCGTACGATGAAGAAGAAGAAGAAGAAGTATGTTAGGATGGCATTGACAAATGTCAATGTTCGCCCTGTCCCTGTGAGTTGAATATTGGCCATTTTTACTGTGTAGATCTTGAACAGCGCCGATGAGAGAGAAGACCCTTGAGGCAGTCCTGGACATATTCGCCTCCGTTCTGATGTCCACGATTCCACGCGTAGCGAAACTGTTCTTTCTATCAGGGCAGCTGATATCCAACTAACCAGCCACAGGCTTAAACCACACTGCTTCAGACATGTCATTAAAGTCCCAAAATCGACACGGTTGTATGCGTCTTCTAGGTCGAGTACCACAGCAACTGTTTCTTGCTTTGACTGAAAACCCTTATACACATCATACGCAAAGGTTTCAGCATTAGCCTAGGTCTCCTTCGCTGTTCTATAGCTGAACAGCGTATCGAGTAGGATGCGCTCCCGTTCAAGGTAGGCTATTATTTTCCTGGCTACTATCTTCTCGAGCAATTTGCCATATACATTCTGTATAGTGATTATTTGATAGCTGCTGAGAAGCGTAGATTCCTTACCAGGTTTAGGCAGTGGATGCAGATAGTTATGAAGCCAGTCCTCAGGCACAGATGACTTCTCTATAATGTCAGTGAATTCCTTCACCATGTTTCTGATCTCTGTCTCATCGAACTGCTTGATGTGTCAATACTGTAACTCCATCATGACCTGGGGCAGTTTTTTTGCTGGTATGTAGGCAATTTTCTACCTCCACCTCAGTGATAAGGTCCACATAAGCCTTTTCTCTGATGGCTGCATTTAAAATGCCTTTCAAAATTTCCTGACGATCATTTCTGTCGCCTTTGTCAGTCTGGGCAACATATCGACTGAAAAAACTCAGACCCTTCTCTCGTCTGTCTTCAGGATACTTCCTGTTGTGTCTTGAATGTTGGGGATAACCTGGCTTGTATTCTTTCCATTCATCTT
This sequence comes from Ariolimax columbianus, assembly GCA_036924085.1. Taxonomy (NCBI): domain Eukaryota; kingdom Metazoa; phylum Mollusca; class Gastropoda; order Stylommatophora; family Arionidae; genus Ariolimax; species Ariolimax columbianus. The sequence continues at coordinate 65,021,477 of JAVGWX010000014.1, forward strand.
CCGATGCATGTGCCAGAACTTCTGGAGGGTATTATCATTACCCACACCTGTAATGAACTCCTCCCGTCGCTCGCTTTTGAGCTCCCTAGCTAACACTTTAAAGGAATTGGTAGCTTTACGTTTTACCTACTTCACATTCGACACGTCAACACTAGTACCAGATCTCGTTCTAGTTTTATGCCAATCCTTTGTTGCCACCTCCTTTTCTCTCCAGGCCGCATCTACTGCTTGATTCCACCAGGGTAGTTGAACAAAAGTGGATCTAGTGGTCCTGCGTCCGATCGTCTGGCTCAGCTTGTTCACTATATTATCATGTTCATATGTGTATCTTAACACCTGTTTGGTTTTCCCGTGTCTGGTGTGTTTTCCTCTGGGTATAAGTACGACACAGAGCAGGTGGCTGCTCTCTTGTGCCCCTAATACGTCCTAGCGTGTGGATAGAGCAACATCACTGGATATAAGTCCCAGGTCGATAACCCCGTCCCTATCCCCCTGTCGAGATGCTCGTCTAGTTGGACGTCCGTCATTCACGACAGTGCGGTTTGTCTGGACTAATGCCTGACTCAAGGCTACCTCTTGCCTATTTTCAGTGGCATTTCTCCACTCCTTTGACCTAGCATTTAAGTCACCTGTAATGAGGCACTTTTTGCTCTGCGACTCTGACAAGTCTGACAGAAACTCCCACTTTACATTCTCGAAGAGGTGATCTACGTGAGCGTATAAGTTGTAGATTCTCCATCTTGGTGGTTGATTGTCACTACAATCCCTTGTAGCTCGACATCCTCAATATTACAGGTGCTAGTATCTATCCATGAATCGGGAAGTTCTTGCTTCACATACATCGCCAGTCCCCGCTTACCGGGCCCGCATGGATAACTGTAGCACCTATATCCTGGACACTTGATGACAGGCAACGTTTTCCTTCAAGCAGGTCTCCTGGATCATGAAGATGTCGAAATCGTACACCAATTTTTGGAGAATGACTTCGTGTTTGGTCATGCTGCGGCAATTCCAGTAGCCTATACGTACATTTTTTAATCCAAGTCTATCTGGCTTTCTTCTACATTTTCTCTCTTTCAGGCTCTTTTCTTTCTCTCTCTCTCCTCGTCTCCCCTTCCTCTCCTTCTGCATCTGCCTTCCTTGGCGCCATTTGCTGGAGACATCGACGTCAGAGCACGATCTCTGTAGCTCCCACGATGACTCATGTGTGGTTTATCATCAGTTTTCCTTCTCCTGGAAGAGTTGTCTGCGCGGCTAACGAGTCTCCTCTGCTCAGTTTGTTGTCGATTGTCTTAGCAATTTTTATTGCGATGTCACATTATTGTACATGTAACAGTGAAATCTGACCAATGGTATGTTTTACCTGACCCTGACTAACATAGTCTGATCAGTTCACCCGAACCTGACTATATCAAATCAGTATGTTTCACCTGACCCTGGCTAACATAGCCTGATCAGTATGTTTCATATTGGTAATGGATAGAGGTGACATTTTGAAGGAAGCTACTGCAGCAGATCAACCATCGATGCACAGATCGCAGAATTTTTAAATCATACGCGGGTTCAACAGAGAGGTGCTCCTGAGAGGATGGAGCAGGAGTGTGTTCAACCAGCAAGCTACAAGAACCATTAGTATCTAAGCTCTTCGCTATTTGCTGAGAGGGACTGAGCACCTGTGGGTCAGCCCAAAGTGCAATAAAGTAGAATCTGAACAGAACAAAACAGAGTGTTTTAGGTTATTTTAGGATGTCACAGCGGTTGTAAGAATACATGTGTGTGTATGTTCGTGCTGCGATGAAGTGCTTCCATTGCATGTGTTCATTCAGGTAAATGTTCAGAGCCAAACTGCTAACCTAGTCTCTGACATTTCATAATATTCAAGGGGGCTTCTATCAGACCTGCATTCTTGGCACTCTCAGGTATGGAAGTGAGACTTTAGAGCACTTACACTAAGTAGAAATGGCGGCTCAACATTTTTTACATGAGATGCCTGTGGTGAAATTTGAGGATTTGGTAGCAAGAGAGAGTGACATATTAAATGATTTCACGGCAAGCAAACACTTCCAGAATGTACTCGCTGTTTAGCCAACAACACCTTCAATGGTTGGGGCATGTTTACCAAAGATGAGAGGCCGCTAAAGGATATCCTTTATGGACAGCTGGTCATTGGGACTAGAGAAATCTATGATTCAAGTATGTATACAAGAAGGACATGAAGTCACGCAACACCCCATCTGGAAGCTTGGAAATGATTGCTCAGGATCAAGCTGTTTGGAGACGGTTATTGGAAGGGGCATAGTGTCTGCCGGCGCTCGAAGAGGCCTTCTGGCTGCAGAGAAAATAGAAAGACTAAAGATATTAGGAAACACTGTTGTGTTGCGCCTTAGAACAGGACACAACTGACTCCGCAGCCATATGTACACAAAAAATGAAGAATGGCAACTCAGCCATGTGTACATGCGGACAGGCGCCCCAGACAGCAGAGCACATACTACAAAACTGCCCCGAATATGATATACAGAGAAAATCTCACTGGCCCATAGAAACAACACTGGAAGAGAAACTTTATGGACCTGTATGTGAACTACAAAAGACAGTGAAGTTTATACAAGAGACAACATTGCAGATATAGACAATGTTTTAAAGCGAATGAAAGAAGAAGAAGAAGGAACCAGGAAACACCTCTGCAAGCCAGCCTCCTCAGCATGGTTGTACGATCTGTGGCAGGGACTGTCACTCGCGGATCAACCTTTACAGTCATAGCAGACAGTGTCGAAATACAGGAGACAGAGCTGGAGAAAGCTCACAGGACGCTACGCACATGGTCTACAGAGACTGAGACACCAATAATAATGAGGGCTTCAATAAAAAATAAAAAATTTCTTTTTCTTCAAAATTAATTAAGATAAAGTTTGTGGGTGTTTTTACTTTTTGTGGCTTATTCTGGGGTGTCCAGTCTCCAGACTGTTCATTTTTGACATTTTAACTAACCAGCGGTATAGGACCTGCACTCTGCCTTGGTGGCATGGTTATCTGCTAATTTCACTGTGTGAGGTCTTGCTATTAGGTGTTATGCAACAATCACCTCTAGAAGGTGATACTGGTGTTCATCTATCACATGTGATGAAGACCACTCTCTTTGTCCAGCCGTGTGGACAGTCTTTTCTCTTGCTCTGTGATTTGGATTAAAGTGAGCAAGAAACAGCACCTTTTGTCAACCTCACTCTCTGGTCCTGAGCTGCTTCTGGCCAGTGGCAAGAAATTATCGAGACGGCTTGAGTTACCACAGGATGCAGATTTTTTGCTTCAGGGTTTACTCATGAAGCCTTTCTCGTAAATAGGTATCTGGCAAGGCAGCTGAGCGGATAGGACATCTATCGTTGTGTGACTTGCCTTTCCCATTAACCGTAGGAGATCGTTGGGACATCATTTATCGTATGAGTGATGTTTTGGGCATATCTCTCAGGCCGTGTTCTAGTCCATTATAATCGCATGTCTAAATTTCAGTCACACCAAAACTGACACTGTCTGCAGATAGGGTGAAGGGCACCAATCTCGTAAAGTTCAGTCGTGTGCACTTGATCAAGAAAATATGACACAGTTTTAACCATAGTACTAATTCATATAGCTGATTTCCAGGCCAGGTTAATCGGATGAAAGAAAACACATAAAATGAACTAATTAACTAGTCCAAATGGAAAACGACACGTTTCCGTGAACACAAGTGTAAGTCGTCAACTAGTGTGAATTCCAGGCAAAACTGTGACCTGGCTGCATCCATAATAAACTAAAACACAAGAGCAATGTTAGACTCGCAGCCGGTACAGCGCCATCTTTGCTGCTCAACATTGATAGTAGAAGAACACTGAGACAATGGATAGAAAAAAGGATAGAAGATGACAAGGTGAGAAGATACTGGACAATTTTCCATTAAGTTATCTATCTTCCTAGATACTAACCAACTTCTCACATCCCATGAAGTCAGAATAGTTATGCAGTGTATCCCTGGTCACTCAAGTACACCTGGAAGTGACAAGGCAGACAGACCGGGTAAGAAGGGATCAAGTCAAGAACAACAATACATACCAACAACCTTACAGACAGTCAAACAACTACTGAAGACTGTGAACAAAGAGGCTTGGCTGAACAGATGGGGAATGCTGGGAGAGAAATCTACAAACACATGGCCATCCCAAATCCCAACTGCAACAACATTATTCTGAAAAGGAAAGAGCAAAGCACCATTTTATAACTTTGCGCTCAACACACACAACTTAACAGTCACTTAAACAGAATCCAACCAGAACATACCTCAGAGTGCCGGCTGTGCACACATCCCTATGAAACTGTTGAACACCATCTTTTTCAATGTCTGGTGCTTGGCGGTGTTAGGAAAGAGCTTCTTCCTCTGAGGCCAGACAAATGGAATACACTGTATGGAACTAAACAACAGCTAACAAACACTTGCAAATACCACTACATGGCATATGGTCAAAGGTCAGGAGTCCACCAACCAACCAAGCAATCAACCATCCGAGTATCAAATTCTTATTTGGATATTTGTTGCAGATTCTGTAGACATTCATTCTTCTTCCACTTTTGCTATCAAACATCCACACCAGTGACCCTAACAAAGGCAGCAGTCAGCTCAAGGCTTCCAACACTGCCTGTAAAGCTTCTCATGCAATTTTTAATTTCTTTCTTAGCACAATGGATCAGAATTAAATCTCTTAGACAATGCACAATGGGTTGGTTTTACGAAAATCAAGGAGAAAGATATTTCCATTGCTTACTATTTGCGAGTGAGTCCCAATAATTTGTTTTCTTTTCACTTTTACTGATTTTTATTTTTGGAATATTTTTGAGATTGATATTTCATTTTTTGCGGTTGATTTTAAATTCATTTTGTTTTGTTTGAAGAAAAATAAAAAGATTACTGTTAAAATAATATATTTGTAGTTCTAGTTTTCGAGTGAAAAAGGGGTTAGAGTGATTGTCTCCTCCGTCAATACTGGCTGGGTTCTTTCCCCAGGCATGTCAAGCTCTAATCTTAACTTCTCCTGTTGCTCCATTTGTTGAAGCATAGGTCCAACATGCATTTGTCTTACCCTAACCAGCTTTTAGGAATACCAGATTTGTCATTTGTTGAAGAATAGGTCCAACATGGCATTTGGCTTACCCTAATCAGCTTTTAGGAATACCAGATTTGTCATTTGTTGAAGCATAGGTCCAACATGCATTTGTCTTACTCTAACCAGCTTTTAGGAATACCAGATTTGTCATTTGTTGAAGAATAGGTCCAACATGGCATTTGGCTTACCCTAACCAGCTTTTAGAAAAACCTGATCCCAGTAAATTTCAGTGCAGTTTTATAATTGTTACATGACGAGGTTACCAACCGCATGCACAAACTTTAACAACCTCTTACAACATTTACGACAAGTAAACAAAACATTGATGCTATTCTGCAAGCCTCACTATCATCTTCTTGTCCCTTTTTCACCCCAGCCGGAGCATAGTGTCACGAGTACACCTGATCTCTTTTAGCAAGTCTGCACCAAAGTACTTTGTGTGCTTTTGTAGTGGTAGTTTCTGTAGGAGTTTGTTTTGCATGATGAGGTTGCTAGTTCTATGCACAATTCTCTTTAGTCGCCTTTTACAACATGCATGGAGGTGCAGTGGACATATTCTTTCCTCCTCAGTAAGGGTAGCTATAGATGGCACCTAACTGGCTGCATGTCTACTTAGCTCTAGTGTTTGAGTCTTTTAAGATGGATTCGCACATCGGTTAAAAACCACCCTCCAAGAAACTGGTTGTATCCAGACTATGAAGAGTCTTCTAAACCAGTATAAAGATGTTAAGTTAAGTTAAGTAATGGGTTTCGAGAACCATCTAATCTAGGTAGGAAGATAGGTAGTCGGTTAGGAGACAGGGGCCCATCGCACCAACCCTCCATGAGCACACTGCTCATGACTTCCATACTGCATGCAATGAAGATGATATCTTTTCTGTTTGACCTAACCAGGTGGTCCATGGACAGCAGTGGGGGTGGGACTATGGCGGAGTGGGTTGTTGTCCATTCTTAGTGTCCCTGACCCGTTTTAAGAGCGGGTGTCAGAAAGTCAGGCCACTTGTCAAAATAGAACCAAAAAAGGCGATGGTTTAGTATGGTGTGTGTGATGTCAAAATCTGTTGTTTCGGTTGTTTTCCGTGTCCGACAACCTCACAAAGTATCGAACCAGAAATCAGCTACGACGGAAGCGCTTGTTTTCCGTGTCCGACAACCTCACAAAGTATCGAACCAGAAAGCAGCTACGCCGGAAGAACTTTCATTTGCTGCAATGAGATCCACCAAAGTACATGGTTCTTGCTCTCTTGGGCAGTTGTACAGATGTTCAGCTTAATGACTTAAGAGCAGCACTCTGCAAACTGTGCCAGCAGTCCGCACCAAAAAGGGTAGTGGTACAGTGGGTTCCGTCACACTGCAACATCCAAGGCAACGAGGAGGCAGACAGACTGGCAAAAGAAGGTGCAAGACTACCACAAACAGATACCAGTATGACGTACGAAGAGTCAAAACGGCTTATCAAAGCCAGATACATGAACAAATGGGAAACCGAACATACTGGTTACACCAAAAACGATGCCTATTACCAGTTGAACCGAAGAGAGCAGGTCGTTGTCTTAAGACTTCGCACTGGCCACAACAGACTGAGGTACCACCTATTCAACAAATTGAAGATAGGGTGTACCGACAAATGCCCGTGCGGTACTGGTAAAATGACCGCTGAACATCTGCTGCAGAACTGCCCGACATACGAGGATCAGAGAGAGCAGATGTGGCCATTACCAGTGGAACTGCAAGACAAGCTCTATGGCAGTGGCGAGAGCCTCAGGATGACCGCCGCTTTTTTCGAAAAAATAATGGTTACTGTCTGACTGCGTACGAAGAAGAAGAAGAAGAAGTACAGATGTTCGGGTTCTTGGATGGCTCTGTATTCTCAGACATTGTCGTCCGGATATCCCAGGAAACTTTTCCTTGGTGTCAGTTGTCCCTCTTCTGGACTATATAGAAAAACCTTTATAGACCTGTATGTGAATTATTATATAGTTGCAACTTCTTCTTCAAACAACTGATGCTATGCTTCAACCCCGGTGAGGTTCACCAAGAAGACTGCGTTTCAGGTCTTCGCCTGTCACCCACAGCTTTTTGAGTATGGTCACTCCTCTGGGCAAGACTTCCTCTCTTTGATTTGTATAAGTAGGTCAGTTCTGCTTGGTATGTTATGGTGTTTGCTTGGGTGCTCCACAATTGCATATGGAGGTGGGCCTTGAGTCTGCAATGTCTGCCCAATTTGTCTGACACAACACATCACCTGATTTCTGGTGATACAATGCCACTGATTGCATAAACTTTTCCCTTTGGTATTCGCTTGAGAAACCTTTTTACAATACAACATGTCTCAATCAATTACTGACACATCGATGTGTCTTGTGTGGACTGACTCGTTCCATACTGGCGCAGCATATTCTACTGAAAAATGTACAATGCTAGGGCCGATGTGCGCCACCTCATGCCTCGTTTGCTGGCTTGCACAGTCTGTTATTTCTTGCTCTAGCTTTCAGCAGATGTCCAAATAAAGATCCTGTCCTGTCAATCAGATTGCCGGAAGTGCTGCATTCGGCAACATGCGCAAAACACAAGATGATTACCATAAGATAAACAGTCAAGCGCATGCTCTCAAAACACAAGATGATTACCATAAGATAAACAGTCAAGCGCATGCTCTCAAAACAGGACACAGACGACTCCGCAGCCTTATGTACACAGAAGTGAAGATTGACAACTCAGCCATATGTAAATTCGGACAGACACCACAGTAGAGCACAAACTATCAAACTGCCCCGAATGTGATAAACAGAAACAAACTCATTGGCCCATAGAAACAACACTACAAGAGAACCCTTATAGACCTTTGAACTACAAAAGACAGTGAAGTTTTATACAAGCGAAAACATTGGAGTTATAGACATTATATTTTCTAGCGAACGAAAGAAAAAGAAGACAGCATTTCCAAGGTGTGTTCAAAAAGTATCCTAGCTATATTTTTTCCACTGAAACAAATGGAGGCTGGGTCTTATCCTCTGGCAGGGAGGTATAAGGGGGCCATCATGCACATGCGTGAATTTGTTCTCGCCTGCATCAGTCGCTGGCAGTCAGCCTTTCAGTGTTGAGTATAATGAGCACACGTCGGGCTTTCATTCACCCCAAAATGATGGAAAGAATTCAGCAGCTGTGTTGCATCACATTATACCAAAGCATATGCGATACCCAAGTGGAAACCATTCGGAGAATTCAGCGGGCTTTCGGTGGCGATGCCATGAGCATCACACAAATTAGCGAGTGGAACAATCGTTTCACAGATGGCTGCACATCGGTGAAGAGCGGATCACGTTCCGGTAGACCTTCAACAAGCCAAAATGATGAAGTCATTGACCAAGTATGGACCTTGGTCATACAAAACTATTGTGTCACCATTCGAGAACTTGCGGATGAGGTGGGGATAAGCATTGGTTTGGTACACTTCATTTTGAGCGAGGATTTGACTACGCTGAGAGTGTCCTCGAAATTCATGACAACGCATATAATTCAGACTTTCTTTATCCAAACACAACCTTCCTCTGGTTCAGACTTTCTTGGCCAAACACAACCTTCCTCTGGTTCAGACTTTCTTGGCCAAACACAACCTTCCTCTGGTTCAGACTTTCTTGGCCAAACACAACCTTCCTCTGGTTCAGACTTTCTTGGCCAAACACAACCTTCCTCTGGTTCAGACTTTCTTGGCCAAACACAACCTTCCTCTGGTTCAGACTTTCTTGGCCAAACACAACATTTCTCTGGTTCAGACTTTATTGGCCAAACACAGCATTTCTCTGGCTCAGACTTTCTTGACCAAACACAACCTTCTTCTGGCTCAGACTTTATTTGCCAAACACAACCTTCTTCTGGTTCAGACTTTATTGGCCAAACACAACCTTCTTCTGGTTCAGACTTTCTTGACCAAACACAACCTTCCTCTGGTTCAGACTTTCTTGACCAAACACAACCTTCCTCTGGTTCAGACTTTCTTGACCAAACACAACCTTCCTCTGGTTCAGACTTTATTTGCCAAACACAACCTTCTTCTGGTTCAGACTTTATTGGCCAAACACAACCTTCTTCTGGTTCAGACTTTATTGGCCAAACACAACCTTCTTCTGGTTCAGACTTTATTGGCCAAACACAACCTTCTTCTGGTTCAGACTTTATTGGCCAAACACAACCTTCTTCTGGTTTGCCAGGCTCCCTATCCTCCTTGCAATTATTTGGATGTTCCCCAAGCTGAAAATGTAGCTGGAAGGGACCCGATTTGAGAAGACATTATGCGGAATACGACGACCCAGCTGTACTCCACTCCAAAAGAGGTCTTCCTGACACACTTTCAACATTGACGGGGAACTGCTGGGAAAAGTGTGTGGAGTCCCAAGGAGAGTACTTTAAAGTGGATTAAGGTTTCAAACCTCCAAGTGAGTAATTGTATTTATCCGGCCTAAAGGTTGGATACTTTTTGAACACACCTCGGACAGTTGCGGGCAAAAGAGAAACCGCCAGTTCCGTTGATATCTCCACATCGAAGATCGACTTCAATAGCACTTTCTTTCTTTTCTTCCCAGCTGTACATCTTGGTGTTAGCTGTCATCGCCATTGAAAGCATTATTATTTACCACCAAGAGCAACATTTCAATAACAAAAGAATAAAAATTCCACTTCGAGGCATCCTGTTTAAGCAAATCATGCGTACAGACGCAGATAAAGGCATAAAAGAATGCATGATGTTCCTGGCTAACTATGCGTTCTACAAGTTTGGGCTAGAGGTCAGATTTTGGTGTGGTTGTCGTTGTTGTGTGTGTTGTGATTGTGAATGGGGTGTGTGGTTGTGGGTGGGGTGTGTGGTTGTTATTGTGGTTGTGGGAGGAGTGTGTGGTTGAGGGTGGGATGTGTGGTTGTTGTTGTTATGGGTGGGGTGTGTGGTTGTTGTTGTGTGTTGTGATTGTGGGTGGGTTGTGGGGGAGGGGGGGTGTAGTTGTTGTTGTTGTGTATGTTGTGGTTGTGGGTGGGGTGTTTAGTTGTGGTTGTGAGTGGGGTGTGTAGTTGTTGTGGGTGGGGTGTGTAGTAGTTGTTGTGGGTAGGGTGTGTGGATGTGGGTGGGGTGTGTAGTTGTTATTGTGTGTACCATGGTTGGGAGTGCTGTGTAGGGTTGTTGTTGGGGGTGGGGTGGAGGGTTGTTGTTGTTTGGGATGTGGTGTAGAGTTGTTGTTTGGGGTGGGGTGTACGGTTGTTGTTGTTTGGGATGTGGTGTAGGGTTGTTGCTGTTGTTTGGGATGTGGTGTAGGGTTGTTGTTTGGGATGTGGTGTAGGGTTGTTGTTGTTTGGGATGTGGTGTAGAGTTGTTGTTGTTTGGGGTGGGGTGTACGGTTGTTGTTTGGGTTGGAGTGTAAGGTTGTTGTTTGGGATGGGGTGTAGGGTTGTGGTTGTTGTTGGGGGTGGGGTGTAGGGTTGTTGTTGTTTGGGATGTGGTGTAGGGTTGCTGTTGTTTGGGATGGGGTGTAGGGTTGTTGCTGTTGTTTGGGATGGGGTGTAGGGTTGCTGTTGTTTGGGATGGGGTGTAGGGTTGCTGTTGTTTGGGATGGGGTGTAGGGTTGTTGTTGTTGTTTGGGATGTGGTGTAGGGTTGTTGTTGTTGTTTGGGATGTGGTGTAGGGTTGTTGTTGTTTGGGATGTGGTGTAGAGTTGTTGTTGTTGTTTGGGATGTGGTGTAGGGTTGTTGTTGTTTGGGGTGGGGTGTAGGGTTGTTGTTGTTTGGGATGTGGTGTAGAGTTGTTGTTTGGGGTGGGGTGTAGGGTTGTTGTTGTTGTTTGGGATGTGGTGTAGGGTTGTTGTTGTTTGGGGTGGGGTGTAGGGTTGTTGTTGTTTGGGATGTGGTGCAGAGTTGTTGTTTGGGGTGGGGTGTAGGGTTGTTATTGTTTGGGATGTGGTGTAGAGTTGTTGTTGTTTGGGGTAAGGTGTAGGTTTGTTGTTTGGGGTGGGGTGTAGGGTTGTTGTTGTTTGGGATGTGGTGTAGAGTTGTTGTTGTTTGGGGTGGGGTGTAGGGTTGTTGTTTGGGATGTGGTGTAGAGTTGTTGTTGTTTGGGGTGGGGTGTAGGGTTGTTGTTTGGGATGGGGTGTAGGGTTGCTGTTGTTTGGGGTGGGGTGTAGGGTTGTTGTTGTTGTTTGGGATGTGGTGTAGGGTTGTTGTTTGGGATGGGGTGTAGGGTTGCTGTTGTTTGGGATGTGGTGTATTGTTGTTGTTTGGGATGTGGTGTAGAGTTGTTGTTGTTGTTTGGGATGTGGTGTAGGGTTGTTGTTGTTTGGGGTGGGGTGTAGGGTTGTAGTTTGGGATGTGGTGTAGAGTTGTTGTTGTTTGTGGTGGGGTGTAGGGTTGTTGTTGTTGTTTGGGATGTGGTGTAGGGTTGTTGTTTGGGATGGGGTGTAGTGTTGCTGTTGTTTGGGATGTGGTGTAGGGTTGTTGTTGTTTGGGATGTGGTGTAGGGTTGTTGTTTGGGATGGGGTGTAGGGTTGCTGTTGTTTGGGATGTGGTGTAGGGTTGTTGTTTGGGATGGGGTGTACGGTTGTTGTTGTTTGGGATGTGGTGTAGGGTTGTTGTTTGGGATGTGGTGTAGGGTTGTTGTTTGGGATGTGGTGTAGAGTTGTTGTTGTTTGGGGTGGGGTGTACGGTTGTTGTTTGGGTTGGAGTGTAGGGTTGTTGTTTGGGATGGGGTGTAGGGTTGTGGTTGTTGTTGGGGGTGGGGTGTAGGGTTGTTGTTTGGGATGGGGTGTAGGGTTGTTGTTGTTGTTTGGGATGTGGTGTAGGGTTGCTGTTGTTTTGGATGTGGTGTAGGGTTGTTGTTGTTGTTTGGGATGGGGTGTAGGGTTGCTGTTGTTTGGGATGGGGTGTAAGGTTGTTGTTGTTGTTTGGGATGTGGTGTAGGGTTGTTGTTTGGGATGTGGTGTAGGGTTGTTGTTGTTTGGGGTGGGGTGTAGGGTTGTTGTTGTTGTTGTTTGGGATGGGGTGTAGGGTTGTTGTTGTTTGGGATGGGGTGTAGGGTTGTTGTTCTTGTTTGGGGTGGGGTGTAGGGTTGTTGTTTGGGATGTGGTGTAGGGTTGTTGTTGTTGTTGTTTGGGGTGGGGTGTAGGGTTGTTGTTGTTTGGGATGTGGTGTAGAGTTGTTGTTGTTGTTTGGGATGTGGTGTAGAGTTGTTGTTGTTGTTTGGGGTGGGGTGTAGGGTTGTTGTTGTTTGGGATGTGGTGTAGAGTTGTTGTTGTTGTTTGGGGTGGGGTGTAGAGTTGTTGTTGTTTGGGATGTGGTGTAGAGTTGTTGTTGTTGTTTGGGGTGGGGTGTAGAGTTGTTGTTGTTTGGGATGTGGTGTAGAGTTGTTGTTGTTGTTTGGGGTGGGGTGTAGGGTTGTTGTTGTTGTTTGGGGTGGGGTGTAGGGTTGTTGTTGTTTGGGATGTGGTGTAGAGTTGTTGTTGTTGTTTGGGATGTGGTGTAGGGTTGTTGTTTGGGATGTGGTGTAGAGTTGTTGTTTAGGATGCGGTGTAGAGTTGTTGTTGTTGTTTGGGATGTGGTGTAGAGTTGTTGTTGTTGTTTGGGGTGGGGTGTAGGGTTGTTGTTGTTTGGGATGTGGTGTAGAGTTGTTGTTGTTGTTTGGGGTGGGGTGTAGAGTTGTTGTTGTTTGGGATGTGGTGTAGAGTTGTTGTTGTTGTTTGGGGTGGGGTGTAGAGTTGTTGTTGTTTGGGATGTGGTGTAGAGTTGTTGTTGTTGTTTGGGGTGGGGTGTAGGGTTGTTGTTGTTGTTTGGGGTGGGGTGTAGGGTTGTTGTTGTTGTTTGGGATGTGGTGTAGAGTTGTTGTTTGGGATGTGGTGTAGGGTTGTTGTTTGGGATGTGGTGTAGAGTTGTTGTTTGGGATGCGGTGTAGAGTTGTTGTTGTTTGGGATGTGGTGTAGAGTTGTTGTTGTTGTTTGGGATGTGGTGTAGGGTTGTTGTTTGGGATGTGGTGTAGAGTTGTTGTTTGGGATGCGGTGTAGAGTTGTTGTTGTTGTTTGGGATGTGGTGTAGAGTTGTTGTTGTTGTTTGGGGTGGGGTGTAGGGTTGTTGTTGTTTGGGATGTGGTGTAGAGTTGTTGTTGTTTGGGATGTGGTGTAGAGTTGTTGTTTGGGATGTGGGGTAGGGTTGTTGTTTGGGATGTGGTGTAGAGTTGTTGTTTGGGATGCGGTGTAGAGTTGTTGTTGTTGTTTGGGATGTGGTGTAGAGTTGTTGTTGTTGTTTGGGATGTGGTGTAGAGTTGTTGTTTGGGATGTGGTGTAGGGTTGTTGTTTGGGATGTGGTGTAGAGTAGTTGTTTGGGATGCGGTGTAGAGTTGTTGTTGTTGTTTGGGATGTGGTGTAGAGTTGTTGTTGTTGTTTGGGATGTGGTGTAGAGTTGTTGTTGTTGTTTCGGATGTGGTGTAGAGTTGTTGTTTGGGATGTGGTGTAGGGTTGTTGTTGTTGTTTGGGATGTGGTGTAGAGTTGTTGTTTGGGATGTGGTGTAGAGTTGTTGTTGTTGTTTGGGATGTGGTGTAGGGTTGTTGTTTGGGATGTGGTGTAGGGTTGTGGTTGTTGTTTGGGATTTAGTGTAGGGTTGTTGTTGTTTGGGATGTGGTGTAGGGTTGTTGTTGTTTGGGATGTGGTGTAGGGTTGTTGTTGTTGTTTGGGATGTGGTGTAGGGTTGTTGTTGTTTGGGATGTGGTGTATGGTTGTTATTGTTGTTTGGGATGTGGTGTAGGGTTGTTGTTGTTGTTTGGGATGTGGTGTAGGGTTGTTGTTTTGGATGTGGTGTAGGGTTGTTGTTTGGGTTGGAGTGTAGGGTTGTTGTTTGGGATGTGGTGTAGGGTTGTTGTTGTTTGGGATGTGGTGTAGAGTTGTTGTTGTTTGGGATGTGGTGTAGGGTTGTTGTTTGGGATGTGGTGTAGGGTTGTTGTTGTTTGGGATGTGGTGTAGGGTTGTTGTTGTTGTTTGGGATGTGGTGTAGGGTTGTTGTTTGGGATGTGGTGTAGGGTTGTTGTTGTTTGGGATGTGGTGTAGAGTTGTTGTTGTTTGGGGTGGGGTGTACGGTTGTTGTTGGGGGTGGGGTGTAGGGTTGTTGTTTGGGATGGGGTGTAGGGTTGTTGTTGTTGTTTGGGATGTGGTGTAGGGTTGCTGTTGTTTGGGATGGGGTGTAGGGTTGTTGTTGTTTGGGATGTGGTGTAGGGTTGCTGTTGTTTGGGATGGGGTGTAGGGTTGTTGTTGTTGTTTGGGGTGGGGTGTAGGGTTGTTGTTGTTGTTTGGGGTGGGGTGTAGGGTTGTTGTTGTTTGTAGTGGGGTGTAGGGTTGTTGTTTGGGATGTGGTGTAGGGTTGTTGTTGTTTGGGGTGTGGTGTATAGTTGTTGTTGTTTGGGGTGGGGTGTAGGGTTGTTGTTTGGGATGTGGTGTAGGGTTGTTGTTTTTTGGGATGTGGTGTAGTGTTGTTGTTGTTTGGGGTGTGGTGTAGGGTTGTTGTTGTTTGGGATGTGGTGTAGAGTTGTTGTTGTTGTTTGTAGTGGGGTGTAGGGTTGTTGTTGTTTGGGATGGGGTGTAGAGTTGTTGTTGTTGTTGTTTGGGGTGGAGTGTAGGGTTGTTGTTTGGGGTGGAGTGTAGGGTTGTTGTTGTTTGGGATGGGGTGTAGAGTTGTTGTTGTGTGTCATGGTTGTGGGTGGGCTGTAGGGTTGTTGTTGTTGTTTGGGATGGGGTGTAGGGTTGTTGTTGTTTGGGATGGGGTGCAGAGTTGTTGTTGTGTGTCATGGTTGTGGGTGGGGTGTAGGGTTGTTGTTGTTTGAGATCGGGTGTAGAGTTGTTGTGTGTCATGGTTGTGGGTGGGGTGTAGGGTTGTTATTGGGATGGGGTGTAGGGTTGTTGTTGTTTGAGATGGGGTGTAGGGTTGTTGTTGTTGTTGTGGGTGGGGTGTAGGGTTGTTGTTGTTTGAGATGGGGTGTAGGGTTTTTTGTTGTTGTTGTGGGTGGGGTGTAGGGTTGTTGTTGTTGTTTGGGTGTAGGGTTGTTGTTGTGTGTGCCTAGGTTTTGGGTGGGGTGTAGAGTTGTTGTGGTTGTGGGAGGGGTGTAGGGTTGTTCTGTGTGCCATGGTTTTGGGTAGGGTGTAGGGTTGTTGTTGTGGGTGGGGTGTAGGGTTGTTGTTGTTGTGGGTGGGGTGTTGGGTTGTTGTTGTTGTGTGTGCCATGGTTTTGGGTGGGGTGTAGGGTTGTTGTTGTTGTGGGTGGGGTGTAGGGTTGTTGTTGTTGTGTGTGCCATGGTTTTGGGTGGGGTGTAGGGTTGTTGTGGTTGTGAGAGGGATGTAAGGTTGTCGTTGTTGTGATTGTGGGTGGGGTGTAGGGTTGTTGTTGTTGTTGTGGGTAGGGTGTAGTGGTTGTTGTTATTGATTATGTTGTGGGTCTTGTGGTTGCTGTTTTCTGTTGTGATTGTTGCTATGGCTGTTATTGCAGTATACTGGTTGTATACCGACTCTGCAGAGTCTTCTAAAGAGCTGCCAAGACCCTTCTACACCTCCACTCTGTGATTCTAGACAATAGGCAGCAACAGAGCAAACTGGCTAAGGAGAAGGGATTGAATAAGAGGCAGACTAACCCGGTACCCAAAAATGCCTATGACACAACGCAATCCATTCTCCAGTATCTGTAACCATTTGTTCTACATCATGAGGTTTGCAAAAATACAATACAACAATAGTACGCTTAGGCGACCAGGACTTGTCGCTTCGAATGTCCATGACCATGTCTGATGGACCCGTCCCAAACGGCCTGCAGTTCTGTTGGGATCTGTTTTAGCCAGGTTTTGCGAGGGCAGCCCAGAGGACGTCTCCAGGATGAGCGCGGCTAATTCTCATCCCTCGCCCCCAGTCTGCCGCAGTATCTCATGGGCCGAGACTTTTCAGGGGAGGTGGGCAACATGACCAAAGAGGGAGAGGCGACGATGATCAATTGTCGAGGCAATGAGTTCGCCAAACTACTTCACTTCTGGAAATCATGTCATGTCAATGAATCCTGAGGATGTGTCTCTGTTTGCGCTATAAAAAGGCAGTCAAATAGTGTTTCTCCCAATATTCTGACAACTCTGCGACATTACAAGAGGGCATAGCTACAAATTAACTAAAGAGAGGTCAAGATTAGATATTAGGAAATATTATTTTAGTCAGAGTGGTTAATGCTTAGAATGCATAGTCACAAAAAGTAGTGGAGGCAGAGACAATTAATCAATTTATGAATAGATTTGATGCGCATTGCTTTTAGAGCAAGGAAATGTCAATGAAACTTGTTGTATACAGACTCTGCGGAGTCTTCTAAACCAGTATAATGAAGTTAGGTTAAGTTATTGTGGAAGGCCTTAAGATGCTGCTGAGGTATACTGCCCATACATAACTCTCTTTGCCACATTTTTCAGCATGCTTCGAAGATTGTTGTTGTAACTATTTTTTTATTTATACAAGAAAGCCGAGATAAAATGGACGGACATGGTGCTCGCATGCCTAATAAACTTCTCCCCAAGCAGCTGTTATGCAGTGATCCCAGAACATGCAGACGCTCATCGGGGATGAGGGGTGGCAGAAGAACCACTAGAAACTCCTTAATAATGTCTTAGAAAAGCTACGACATTGATGGCCCCTCGTGGGGAAATTCTTGCACAGAACCATTTCACCTGGCGTGCTATCATTACACAAGGTGCTCTGATCACAGAACCCAACAACAAAGTGAGCCATCTAAAAGAACAGAATGCACAATGATCCCACAGCCAACTCCACAAAGTCTGCCATGCCAGGATTTGAATTAACAGTCATATGAGATCACATCTTGCTGTCGTCATCTTTGCTTGCGATGGGCAACTATTTATCACTTGTAAGGAGTCAGAAATTTTGCAGACACCACTCTATTCAGTTGTAAATTGGTACCTAGCATCAAGTTAGGTAGAGCGTGATAGCACAAAACGGAACTTATCACCATGCTGAGACTGTTTACAATCAAGCCACTAACACCTAATCCTAAAAGGCAGAATCTGCTATCACCAAATCAATCAATCAAAACCTTCCAGCTCTGTGTGAAGCACAGACCTTTAGTAAATACACGGCAAGGGCTCCTGTCCTGAGCCATCTATTGCAGCTCTGTCCATATCATTTCAGTTTCCTTTATAGAACACAGCAGAAGTGTGTACAATCAGTGAACTACTGGAAACATCTCTTTCCATTAAAAGAAAACCCCAAAACTATAATTATGGTGTTTAATCCTGTTAGGGGGATCTGAGACCAGGCACAAAATACTGACCAGGACATCGCATCTAGGTCAGGCACAATACACTGACCAAGGCAACAATCTCTCTTCTTTGTAGCATTCCCTGGAAACAGGCTGTTTTCAAGGCAGCCTGGCTGACAAGATGTGGATCTATGTGATCCCCGTAGTAGTGAGCGACGCAGATGAAGCCAAGCATAGCACGACTGCCTGGAGGACTGTGGTCTACCTTCATCTGCATGCTCGGGATGTGAGGAAAGCTACTACAATCTGCCACTTAACCCTACCAGACCGCTGTCCCCATTTTTCTGTAATTTCCTTAACTGCCGCTAAACCGCTGGACCTATTTTTCGGTAATTTGGATAGTACGTCATAAAATGCTTCAGAATCTAAAAATAACCAACCAATCGTGGTCAATCCTCGTGATTAGTCATTGCAAATGGCTGCCCCCATGTTTGAATTGATTTTGTGGGGTTTAACGTGAACAAATTCGGAAAATTGACAATGAAACGAACGCTGATGAACCAAGCACTTCAACAGGAAAGCAAAGTAAGTCTAGGCTTATGACAGTCCAACAGGTGATCAATAATTTGGTTGATTCAGACTCTGTTCAAGTGAAACAGACAGTGAGAGCTCGAGTGATGAGATGAAGGCTTTTCTTGGACTGAGGATCTAAATGGAATACTCATGTATAAAGCCCAGCTATCAGGATTATTGGACATATGAGGGCTCTTTGTTGTGTTTACTCCCGGATTTCCAAATGTTTTATGACTCGAGGCAGATTCTTTGCCTTTTGCTGGGTGGATTGGCACACAAAGGTGGAATATTGACGCTAGATGAAAGGTAAACTTATTTTCTACAATGTCTCCAAGTTACATCTTATTCTAACCACTTGTTTGCATGTAACTAACATTTTTCTATATCATGTTGGTTTTTTCTCTTTAATGCTCTGGAACCCAGGAATGGGGAACAGTTAGGTTCAGGGCCTTAGGTCTGGTAGGGTTAACATCCTTTTCAGGGTGCACAAAAGAGTAAACTTACTCATTGTGGGCATTAACTGATTGACTCCATAGAGCTGACATATCGGCTTGCATATATTCTCCCAACACAACAAAGCCGATATTTTGGCTTATTTAATTGCCGTACTTATATTTCAAAGTTTCTGAAAAACGTTTCCTAATTTTGTAAATGCACACCTATACTTTTTACCGGGAGTTTTGCAATTTACAAATAAATGTTCCCGGAAGACCACAATATTCTGGAGTGAATGAGTTAAACAACAACACAACAATCCTCAGCTAGAGTGTACCAGTAGGATTTATAGGGCTCAGGAATAAAGGCTGATTACCCCTGCAGTCACTAAGCAGTGTGCAGTCTTGGTTTTTGTTTTTATTTTACCTTCTATAGAGAAAAAAATTCCTTTACAATTTGCTTTAAGAGCACCGATGATCTGCCCAAAAATAAATATCACTCACATCTAAGGTCGGGAGATCTCTAGACGAACAGCTGCAGCCTGGTCTAGCTTCAATGCCATAAAGCCCATATTCCTGCAGCTGAAAGTCAACGTGACTGGAGACGCACGTTTTCAATTTCGTAGTCTTCTCAGCCATGATCTACGGTTGTGAGATGTGGAATTTATGCAGCGTGGACACAGTGAAACTCTGAATTACCCGGTCGGTTATGAAAAGACGTAGTTTTCGGGATTGATGTCAGAGATCACATCCACGATGCCAAAGTCAGAAAGATAGGCACTCACAATGATGTTTTGGTGGCCATATGATTTTACACGTCTGTGCAGCCGCCCACGAGATGGCTGAGAGACGTAGATCTGAAATGATACTACACGACGACAGACTGGACTGCATACAAAGACACTGTTGGCTACCTCGCATACAATGCACATGCCAGATTGAAGCCGAGGATATTGTGATTTTGCGATTGTGTGATTATGTATGAACGACATATTTTTGTTTTAGTGTTGTGAAGTTTTGTTTCTATCGACTGTCATGGGTTACAGAAGAATGCTAACCATGGCAATGCAGAAGCTAGCTAAACAGCCTGAAAAAATTATGCCAGAGCACTAACAAAATGATATGAGTCTTGAGAACCTGTATGTTTTTCCTATGGGCAGCATATGGTTGCAAATCATGGAAGATTACCAAAACTTGTAGAAAAAGAATCGCGTCCTTCGAGTCAAAATATTACTGAAAGATCCCCAAAATACCCTGGATGGAGAAAAAGGCAAATATAGACATTCGGCAAGAGTTGAACATAGAGTAGAACTGGTTTATCAATTTCATTTTGGCCATTGAAGTACTTTGGTCATATCAAGAGACACAATGGTCTCGAGAGAACGGGGATGGAAGGTATGGTGCCAGCCAAAAGAGGCAGAGGTAGACCGAGAAGACGATGGCACCAAGATATCCAGGAATGCCTGGGTATGACTGTGGCGGAAGCTGGAGTTTTGTCAAGGGAAAGAGTTTTTTTTTAGACAGGCTGTGATGGGAGCGATGTTCTTTAAAAGACATGTTACATGATGATGATGTTGTTAAGACTTTACCATTTCTTTCCAGATTTGTTACATCATGACTGCCATAGTTGTATGTGTGCGGGTGGATGGTGTATCTCTCTTCTACATCATGATGGCTGGTGGCCTTATATTGATGTCTCGCGTCATGGTGGCTAGGTGTTGGGTGTTCTACCAGATAGTCCTGGCATTTTTCCTTTTAGTCCAGTTTTTACTTAATCTTGGCATTCCGTTTGGTGCTTGTGTACGTAAGTATCGCTCATAGGCAGTATCACTGTCAGATAATATCATTAACAGGCAGTATCATTCCCAGACAGTATCATTCCCAGACAGTATCGTTCCCAGACAGTATCACTACCAGACAGTATCATTCCCAGACAGTATCACTGCTGGACAGTATCATTCCCAGACAGTATCAATGCTGGACAGTATCATTCCAAGACAGTATCACGGCCAGACAGTATCATTACCAGACAGTATCACTACCAGACAGTATCATTCCCAGACAGTATCATTCCTAGACAGTATCACTACCAGACAGTATCATTCCCAGACAGTATCACTACCAGACAGTATCATTACCAGACAGTATCACTGCCAGACAGTATCATTCCCAGACAGTATCACTACCAGATGGTATCATTCCCAGACAGTATCACTGCTGGACAGTATCATTCCCAGACAGTATCACTACTGGACAGTATCATTCCCAGACAGTATCACTGCTGGACAGTATCATTCCCAGACAGTATCACTTCCAGACGGTATCATTCTCAGACAGTATCACTACTGGACAGTATCATTCCCAGACAGTATCACTACCAGACGGTATCATTCTCAGACAGTATCCCTACTGGACAGTATCATTCCTAGACAGTATTATTCCCAGACAGTATCATTCCCAGAGAGTATCACTATCAGACAGTATCATTCTCAGACAGTATCATTCCCAGACAGTATCACTACCAGACAGTATCACTACCAGACAGTATCACTACCAGACAGTATCACTACCAGACAGTATCATTCCCAGACAGTATCATTCCCAGACAGTATCATTCCCAGACAGTATCACTGCTAGAACAGTATCACTAATAGTTAGCCTCACGCTAACCACTGCTTTTCTTGGATGCCACCATGTTAACATCTGAAAATGTATAGAGATTAATGACAATAAGAAGTTAAACTTTTTAGGTCAAGAAAAATAGATATATTTATATATTCCCAAAAGGCCACATTGGTGTGTGGAATTTTTACTTACTTTTTAAACTTATCTGCCACACTGATAATATGGAATGAGCTTCTCGTTAAGTAATGCTGGGAAACAAGAAAGCAGATCGACTGTTAACCGAGACAGAGCTGGACAAAACACACTGGGAGCCATGCACATGGTCTACAGAGACCGAGATGCCAGTGCTGATGAATCTGGTCATTACTCATATTTTTATGTTGATATTCATCAATAACGACGAACGTTTTAAGATGTCAATTAGAAAAATATAAAAAATATGGAAAGGTTATTTTCATACTTCTTCATTGTTCATCCTGAAAAATACCTTTGTGATGTTATGTCGTAGTTAACAGCGAGGCTGCAATATCTGCGCCTTTTAGTCTGACACATTCAGCAAGGCATTTTTGCGACTGTGTTTGTATTCCTTTTTTGATCCCTAATCCCTTAGCTACGCTGCATAGTTGTAGATTGTTTCCAGAGCCGCAACCTGGAGATGGAATAGGGCCTTGGTCAGTTATGGGTCATTGACCATGATGCAAGCAGTCAGCTGCATTCATGGCCCCTTGTATATCACCATTATAAAATTTGTAATATTAGCTCTCATTGATTAGATTAATTAAATAATATACTGGAAATTGATATCTCCGAAGCTTCTGGAAAATTCTGAAACATCTTGATAGCTGAGGCACTAAAAAAAGGCTGCAATAGCCCTTGTGAAAAACAAGAACCCTGCCAGAGACAAGATAGTTTACTTTACAGATTCCCTATCAGTCATAATGATCCTCAGAAACCATAAAAACAATGGATTGAACAGCCTGTCTGGGGCACTCATGAATGTAAGCCAAAATTTCAACAGAGTGAAAATTCAGTGAATCCATGGACACTTGGAAGATACATGGAAGATACATGGAAATGAGAACGCATATAGACTGGCAAAAGAGGGAGGAGGCAAACTCCAAACTAATGACAGAGCTGCATATGAAGAAATGAAGACAATGATAACAATTAACCTGAAAGACAAGTGGCACAGGCAACACCCAGGGTCTAATCTAGCAGAAGCGTACTACACTTTGCCAAGAAGAGATTACGTGACAATATTCAGACTTCGAATGGTCACTGCAGACTGAAAAATCATCTGTTCAACAAATTAAAAAAGGACACACAGAAATGTGCCCATGTGGGAAGAACAAAGAAAAAATGGAACATGTTCTGTAGGTCTGCTGCCTCCACGAGAGGAGCAGAGTGACTACAAGGCCCTCCCCAACCCAATTGCTAGATAAACTACATGGCGATGAGACAAGCCTGAGAAGGCCAGGTTTATGAGGGAGTTAGATGCAATTATTTGAGCAAACCACGAAGAAGAAGAAGAATTGACTAGATTCACAAATCACTCTCACCTTGTGTTGTACAATTCACTGCGCCCCCCCCCCCCCCCCCCCCCCCCCATTTGCTGTGTAAAATATCACAAAATCAAATTCATGTTTTCAATAATGGATTGCAAAATAAAATAAAAGTTTAAAACGTTTATTTTTCACACTACTTTCAAAAACAAAAACATGTATACGTTGCTGGTTTCGGAGCATCATAAATTTATAAATTTTCCACTACATTGATCTTACCAATTTAGCTTATCACTGCTAACAAATTTATTAAATTAATTATTGTGTCAATGTGCATGTATTTTCATGGCGTTAACAGATTAACAGTCATATTTTATGGTGCTATTTATTATATGGTGACAGATAACCTGACAAACTGCGAGTATTATGAGAAAGGATTGAATCTGAATGTTTTTTTATGTTGTAATATTTGTTAGTTTGGCCAAAAAATTTGAACCTGTCCTCAAACCAAAGGCAGTGGTTGTATCTACCTGGATACTTTGACCCTCCAAAGGCCTACAAGCTGATACGTGAGTTAGTTTTATTGTTTGTGTTTTTACATATTCATTACTGAATGATGTTCTATCTATGAGGTGTGTCCAAATGAAACCAGACCAAACTGCAACAAGTGAACATACATATGATGCACATGATGACGTCACTTCTGGTGTAAACAGCACATACCATCCATCAAGTTTGCAAAATTTCATTATCCTCCGACTGAGTTTTCTCAGAAGACTGTTGAAAACATGGCGGGTGTGATATGGAATCCGTCCAGAGTTGATCAGCGAGCGGTGATTCGGTTTCTAACTGCTGAAGGATGTCAACCAATTGACATTCATCGCAGAATGCAGGCAGTGTATTGGTGACAAAAGTGTGTCGAATACAGTGATGAACTGGGTAACGTTGTTTAAAGACGGACGTGAGTTAACAAAAGATCTTCCAAGACCAGGTCAGACACATACTGTTGCGTTAACTCACATCCCACTCACGTCCAGCTTTCAGCTGTAAGAAACCAAATCGCTGCTCGCTAATCAACTCTGGACGAATTCCGTATTACATCCACCATGTTTTCAACAGTCTGCCGGGGAAACTATGAGTCGGAGGATAATGAAATTAAGCAAACTAGATGGTTGGTATGTGCTGTTTACACTAGAAGTGACGTCATCATGTGAATCCACGCACATGTGTTCACTTGTTGCAGTTTGGTCAGTTTTCATTTGATCACGTCTCGTACTATAAAACTGCTCCAAATATAGACACACACCCACCGTCCCACATAAACAAAACTGGAAGAGGAAGTATTTAAAAATACAACCACCTACAAGAACAAGAGGGCACAGCTACAAATTGACTAAAGACAGGTCCAGATTCGATACCAGGAAATGTGTTTTTAGTCAGAGAAAGGTAAATGCTTGGAATGCATTGCCACAGGAAATAGTGGAGGCAGGGTAAATTAATGTATCCAAGAATAGATTGGAACCGCATAGTTTTTTCGAGCCAGGAAATGTTAATGAAACTGGTTCTATACAGACTTTGTAGAGTCTTATAAACCAGTATAAAAACGTTAAGTCAAGTTATATTGAAAGTGAAAGGTAAATGTAGCTGAGAGAGCAGACCAAAGACTTCTGTGCTGCAGGTTTTGATGTACTGATAAAGGGATGGGATAAGTGTGTTAATGTTGGCGGAAATAATATTGACATATAAGATGCAATGTAAGTGTATTAGCTCTGCAGAGTCTGTTTTACAACCAGTTTCATTTACATTCACTTGATCTAAAATTAACTATGCGCATCCAATCTATTCTTCAATGCATTAATTGACAATGCTCCCACTATTTCCTGTGGCAATGAGTTTCAAGCATTCGCCACTCTCTGACTAAACAAATATTTCCTGGTATCTAATCTCAGTCTTTAATTATTTAATTTGTGGCTTGTTCTTGTAGGTGGCTGTATTTTGAAAAACTTGTTATAGTCTAATTTATCCTTTCTTTTGATTATCTTATAAACCTGTATGAGTCACTTCGAATTCTTCTCTTTTCTAGACACTGTAGGCCAGTTTTTCTGATTCTTCTTCTTCTTCTTCGTTCGTTCTCAATCTCCCACTAGCAAACACTGAAAGGGCTTAAGTCGCAGAATGTAGTCCAGAGAACGGAATGCGTTGTGTCGTAGTTTACAGCTTGGCTGCGATATTTGCACCTTTCGGTCAAACACGTCCGACTTCAGCAAGCATTTTTTGAGTACCGGGTTAGCATTCCCTCTTCGATCCCTTCTCCTTAGCCAGTCTGCCCTGATGCAGCCTGTTATCCAGGATCACCACGTGGAGGTGTAGAAGGGTCTTGGCAGCTATGGTTCGCTGGCCCTGACGCTAGCAGTCAGCTATGGGTCGCTGACCACTGCAGCTCTTGCGCTGCTCAGCATCTTGATCCCGTTTTTCTGATTCTATCCTCATAACTGTAATTCTGGAATCCCACTATCAGCTATGTCGCTCTTCTTCGTATCCTTTCCGGAATGTTTATATCTCCCCTGCAATAAGGGCTCCATACCTGTATATAGTACTCCAATCACTTCCCTGCTCCTATGTTTAATATTTCTTTTTATCAAACCTAACATTTCATTTGTCTTTTTTGCTGCTACCTGGACTTGCGCATTCACCTTACCTGCAGGTTCTATTATAATCCCTAGGTCCCTTTCTTTTTTCTATTTTTCTAATATTGATCTCTTCTATTCTGTAAAACGAGGGTTGTTCAAATCAAACTTGGACTTTTTATTCTAGTTCTACCTGAATGAATTATATCATGTCGGAACTACTATCATTAGTTATGGGCACTTGTGTCATATTACTGCTAGGTGGCCCACTTGCCATGGACCAGTCACATGACAGATAAATAAAAATGGTGGACAACACTGTTAGTGCTTGCATGGCACAGAGTATTGTGATGATGTTTCTTATAAAAGAATGAAACCTGTGGAAATTAACAGAAGACTGCAATCACAATACGGTGATGAGACACTCACTGCAGTAAGACATTTGAATGGTGTAAAAGTTTTAAAGAAGGCCATACATCTGTGAGTGATGATCCTGGCCATGGTGACTCTAAAACTACCAGTCATTCCTGTAAATAACCAGATTATGGAACGCCTTATCCTGAAAAATTGACGCATAACCCGTCACGAAATTGCACAAGAGGCAAGTCTTTCTCTGGGTACAGCGAACACTATTATTCATCAACATTTGCATCGTGGTTCGATTGCAAATGGCATCCTGCTCCTGCAAGATAACGCTTGACCTCACTGCTCACAACGCTATGTGCCATCTGCAGCAACCCGACTGGGAGGTATTGCCACATCCTCCTTACAGACCAGACTGCACTTCAAGTGATTTTCATCTGTTTGGACCTCTAAAAAATTCCTGGGAGGTCAGCATTTCAGCACTGATGACAAAGGGAAACAGGCTGTCCTGGATTAGTTCAGACATACTGACAAATCTTTCTACCCTGAAGCTTTTCAAGCATTACTTAAACGCGGGGATAAGTGCATAAACATTGCAGGAGATTATATAGAAAAATAAATTGCACTTTGACTACTTGAAAAAAGTGGGTTTATTTAAATTTTTGTTAGTCATTTGTGACCAACTTGCTGAATTACTGTTGTACATAAGAATTGTATTAGTCTGTCAAGAGCAGGATTGCTCAGTAGGTATGGGATAACAGTAACAATGACAATTAACAACAAATCAAATTTGTTAAGATAGAAGGAACTCAATTAGATTGTATTGTTCTTTTTATAGTGGACTTTCTTCAGTTCCTTTTTGTGAGTCAGCAGGCCTACATCTTCCAGATTGAATCCAACTTGAAAAGGATGGACTTGTATGGGGGAGGGGACAATGCAGACATTTTGCAGGATGTGGAATGTAATTTGCCCATTCCCTGTCACGACTTTACTCTAGTGCAGAAGTAAGACATATCATTAAAGTTACGGATACATGTGAAGTTATCATCTATCATTTCTTATCTTTAGAAGTAAGACTAATATCATTAAACTTATGGATACATGTGAAGTTATCATCTATAATTTCTTATCTTCAGAAGTAAGACTTATATCATTAAACTTATGGATACATGTGAAGTTATCATCTATCATTTCTTATCTTCAGAAGTAAGACTTATATCATTAAACTTATGGATACATGTGAAGTTATCATCTATCATTTCTTATCTTCAGAAGTAAGACTTATATCATTAAACTTATGGATACATCTGAAGTTAGTTAGCTGTCGCATCATCTTCATTGCATGTGGGACAATTCCAAATATGCTCAGATCTCATCTTCAGTATGTCGGCCAGCACGTGATGACTGACCGTTCCGGTCCTGTTCTGGCTTACTAGATGTCTTTGGATCCCCGTGTGGTGTTCGGTCCTCGCCTCCCCTCGTTTTCACCTCCAATTCAACCTGTCGCGTCTAGGACGTAGAGTCTGGATCAACTTACAAATCTTCCTTCCAGCTAATTTCCTTAACAGCATTTAGGATATTGGCTCGGTTTATTGATCTCCCACCCTGCACTATAACTGTACTCACCAACCTATCAGCTCTCTCGTTGCCTTCGATACCTGCATGTCCCGGAATGAGTATGAAAGTGGCTCTCTGTTATCATTTCTTAACTTCAGAAGTAAAATTGATATCATTACAGTTTTGGATCATGGGAAGTTATCATTTCTTATCTTCAGACGTTAAGTTTATATCATTAAAGTTATGGATACATGTGAAGCTGCAACATACAAAAATGGACCAATCTCCAACCAGAGGAGGCACAAGCAGTGACCGCTGACAGAGAGGAATGCTGTGGAGGTGTCTTCATGGGTGCCCCAACAACCTAACTGGTTATGGGATGACCTGACCTGTCTAACCTTAGTTACAGCGAGGCTACAATATCTATGCCTTTCTACCAGAGCCATCTGGTTTTAGCATACCATTTTTGGAACACGATTTGCTTTACTTCTTCAATTCCCATTTTCTCAGTTAGACTGCATAGGTGCAGCCTGTTTCCAGAGCTGCAATTTAGAGAGCGAATATTTTCTTGAATTTCTGGGCTCCATATTTGACAAAAATGGTGGCTGCTAAAAAGAAATCACAAGAATACTAGCCATTGCAACACAGAGGCTGAACAGCCTGAAGAAATGATGGCAGAGTACCATCAAAACGACAAAAGTGAAAGTCTTGAAAACCTGTTTTTCCTGTGGCAGAATATGGCTGCGAATCATGGACTATTACCAAAACTTCTAGACAAAGAATCGAATCCTTTGAGTCAAAATGTTACAGAAAGATCATCAGAATACCTTGGATAGAGAAAAAGACAAATATAGACATTCGACAAGAGTTGAATATAGAGAACTGGTTTATCAATTCTATTTTGGCCAGAAACTTTAAATATTGTTTTGGGTCACATCAAGAAACACAACAGTCTTGAGAGAACAAATTTAATGAAGGTATGGTGCCAGGCAAAAAAGGCAGGGGTATACCAAGAAGAGGATGGCACCAAGATATTCAGGAATGTCTGGGCATGATTGTGATGGAGGCTGGAGTTTTAGCAAGGGAAAAAGTTGTAACAGTTCCACTCCGAGCATGAGAGTTTAGAGCAGGGGTGTTGTTGGTTGCTGAGAACAAAGGTAGCTGAATGCGTGCCAAAGTCACTCTCTGTCTGGTCACTATGCCAAGGTCACTCACCGTCTCAACAAAGGAAATCAGAATTGGGAAAAGAATGTACAGGTAGGAACTGACCACTGGCGTTCCAATTTGGGGAATGCGGGGTGAGTGACAAACGGAACGACTGAATAGAGCCATCCCCCTGAGATCCATTGGTCAGCTCTGATACTGCTTGAGTGTATATAACACTAGAAAAAGTTTAGCTCAGGAGGCTGGCATGGAGAGGGGATGAGTGAATGTAGATAGGAGTCTGTTTAGCTCACCGACTTATATAGAGGAGCGATTGATAGACTGTTGTACGAATGATGGAGATAGAACATCCGCCATTGAGTCGGGGCCAGCTGCTTAAATAGGTGTGTGTGGGAGTTTTGTATTAATAGATAATCTGAACGTCTGTTGTAGGCAGGACACCTTGTGAACGAGGTATGTCCTGACGAGTTAAGCGAGTGTGTAGATCGACTAGGTGAGATCTAGATGGGTGTGTGATGTGTGTACGGCAATAGAACTGGGTATTGATAGTTAGGAATTCCATCAATAGCTAATGCTTAAAATTTCCGCTTTAGTTAATATTTATATTAACATATATATAATATAGGAATATTTAGTTAAGATGATATGTATTGTATTGTGTTTGTAATTTCACTACTCATTTTTCTGGTATGAGTATTATAAAATAAATATGCCATCTGCTGTGTGCTATATTATTTGCTGTGTGGGGTCAGGAATGATGTGGATGAGTGTGATAACGTTTAAGTTAGAATAACCCTAGGGCAAACAGTGGGATCTGCTACACATTATTATTTGGTGCCCGTGACCACGGATTGTCGTGGTAGTTTTTATAAATATAGTTGTGTGTGTAGCTACAGATCTTAATTTGCCTGTTGAACATAAGTGTCACGGTCTTATATAACTTTGTGTGTGTAGTTAGAAGTAGGGGAGTAGCTAGTGGTTAGAGTGTTAATTACCATAAGTAGATCTTCCAATCATCTGACCAGTAAGTGTTGACATTTTTCATCCTTTCTTACATTACTGACAACACTTGACATTTTGTGCATTCTTGACAGTATTGTAAATTTTTTTGGGGAGCCAGACTGGCTTATTCAACATGTCGAGATTAAACAATGTTATCATTGTCTAGCTTTTGGACATTTGTCATTGAATGTCCAAATGTTCTTCGGAATACTAACGTTCCCTGGAGAACAGCAGGAATCTTCAACTCAAGCAAGCCTTTCATGGCACTAGCTACAGTCCAAATGACGAACGACAGATTGGATGGCAAAAATAAACAACTAGAAAACCAGCTAAGTCAAATAACAAACAGAATTGTTTTGCTCGAAAGACAGGAAAAGGACCTTCGACGAATGTTGCAACAGTTTGGAAATAGAGCGTCCAAGCCAGCTAGGAAGGAGAGAAGAAATAAACAGATGACTGAAGTAAACACGGCCCATTGTTTTGGAAAGGGACAGAGTGGTAGGGAAGTGAGTTGCAAGCTCAATCAACTTCCACATTCCGATCCGTGGAGGGACGGAGGTGGAAATCTGAGGACGGATGTGTGTGAATGGCTGGACAGAGGTGGCAAAAAGGGGAGGAGTTTGACCCAGGTAGAGATGCCAAGTCAAATGTGTGTGAAAATGGTTAATCAAAAGTTTGAATCGGGCAGATTTTTAGCCCATAATAAGAGACCATTTCCAAAGTTACAGACGGAGAAGCAGGGCAGGAGCTATAAAAGAGACTTTGAGCACGGGGCGGATGGACAGAAAGAAATAGATGCAGGTTTTTGTGTATCCAGAAAAGTTATGGATGGAGGGCAGGTTATGCAATGCAAATGAGACAAATGTTCGCTCAGAGGTCCAGATGAAACGAAACAGCATCGAACAGCATGGTATTCAGGAGGGTGTTACGACAGGTAACACGGTTGGGCCGGATGAATGGGGCCAAGTTTACCAGGAACTTGTGGTCAAGCCTGGTAGAACATTAGTCGACGAAGAATCGAGCAAGGAAATAGTCGGAGATTCGTCAGATGAAAAGGAGAGGAGAAGGAATGGTGGCAGGGCCAGCTATGGTTTTGTACCCACCGAGGCGAGGTCCTAGCCATGCGAGAGAAGTGGTCGAACAGACCGAAGGAAGGGACAACCCTTCGGCCACCGAGGAAGGAAGTGGGAATGACGCACAGTTAGAATGCGAAACGGACACACCGTGCAAGAACACTCGTGCAGCCAAGAAGAGAGGAACAGCGCTTCTAAGGAAAACGAAGAAAATGGGAAGACAGGTTAACCCCAGCCAGGACAGCGAACCAGTTATCCAAGCAAAGATGAAAAGATCCCAGTTCGAGATAAGCCAACGGTCAAACGAACAGTGGGAAACGTCTTTCCCACAAATATTGAATACAGATAAACGGAAGGCTGAAGTAGCGACCAATGTAAGTGTACGTAACACCACCTGGGTCCCGGTGGATATGAACCAAATAACCGTAGATCAAGCAGACCAGACAACTGCGATGGGCGTTTCACAGGATGAAATCGACCAGCAATTAGAGACATCCGATGGAAGTAAGCATTACTGCTAAGGAACGTTTGATAGTAGGCTTGATGGCGCTAGTCAAAAACATGGAGAAATTACCTCAATTTAGAAATGGAATTAGGTAGAGTCGTGTAACACTTACACGCATGGTAATGACAGATGTATGGCTATCATGTGAAACTCCAGCTAATGTATACATTTGCATAAATTTGTTTTATCTACCGTTATCCTTGGGAAACGGAGATTTGAATAATTAGGGGGTAGGTACGAATGGAGGAATGACCAGATGTTAACAATTCCTTTGAAGTCGTTGTCTGAAATACACGCCAGACAATGAGCGTACCACGTGATGCAAGGGACGGCCAGTCTGAGGCTAGACTGACCGAGATCAAAGGGACATTTTTGATCAGCGGAATGGACAGGAGACGCAGCACAACACTCGATCGTAGTTCCCTGTGACAAAGATGTCATCAGTTAACGGAGCTATTCAACTTTAACAAAGACTGCACCTGGATGAGTTAGGGTTACAGCATTACGTAATTCGACAGCTGGACAATTCAGTTTTTGACTCAGACATAGCAGTAGTTTGTATCTGATTAAGTTAGAACTTAGTTATAGTGGAGACCGATCCAAATGGAGATGCAACCTGAAGGTTTGGTGGAAATAAAAGCTCTTGCAACACAGAGAAGTGAAAAGACAACACCACATAGAAAAGGAAAACCAAAAAAAACCTCAATTGAAAGTTGCTGCTCCAAGATCACATCATTCTATAGTCAGTCATGACTGAAAGGGGTTACTTCAGTCAGTCATGACTGAAAAGGGGCTACTACAGTCAGTCATGACTGAAAAGGGGCTACTACAGAGTTATGACTGAAAAGGGGCTACTACAGTCAGATATGACTTAAAAGTGGCTACTGCAGTCAGTCATGAATAAAAAGGGGCTACGACAGTTAGTCATGAATGTAAAAGGGGTTACTTCAGTCAGTCATGACTGAAAAGGGGCTACTACAGTCAGTCATGACTGAAAATGGGCTATGACAGTCAGTCATGAATGAAAATGGGCTACTACAGTCAGTCATGGCTGAAAAGGGGCTATTACAGTCAGTCATGAATGAAAAAGCACTACTTCAGTCAGTTATGACTGTGTAGGGGTTACGACAGGCAGTCATAACTGAAAAGGGACTACTACAGTCAGTCATGACTGAAAAGGGGCTACTACTATGATTGTATTCTGTATTGATGATTGGTTATCTCCCCAGGAGTGGAATAGAGACGGTGAAGTACCTCGTGTTCGAGAACATGTACTGGGTGACAATGGCTGTCATATTCATCACCGGGGCAACACGGATAAACATTTTCTCCTTCTTTTACCTCATGGCCGTATTCATATTTATGTGGTACGGAAAGGAGTTCTATATCAAGCCGCTGAGGTCTTTGCTTAAAATGTAAGTGTAAGGAGTGTGTGGAGTCAGGTAGTCGGTTGGTTGGAGGGTTATATTGTGTTTGCCAGTTTAAATCAAGCTACTGCGGTCCGTGCTTGGAATGTAAGTTGAAGGATTGTTTTGAGTTGGGTAGTCGGTTGGTTGAAAGGTTAATGTGTTTGTCATTTTATCTTTTGTGCGCGCTAGAAGAGGGTGTTAAGTGCCATGTTGCAGTAGCTTTACTCACATCCCAAGCGTACTGATGAAGGTGGACTAGGGTCCTCCTGGCAGTTGTGCTATCCTTGGCTTCATCTGCATGTTACTCACTACTACGGGGATCATGTCAATTCTTCACCTTGTTTCCCAGGCTGCCATGAAAACAGCCCATTTCCAGAGAGAACAATGTGTAAGTAAGGTGGGAGTCTTTATCAGTATGTTTCACCTGACTGACTAACATTGTCTGATCAGTATATTTTACCTGACCTTAGTCTGATAGTATATTTTACCTGACCTTAGTCTGATAGTATATTTTACCTGACCTTAGTCTGATCAGTATATTTTACCTGACCTTAGTCTGATCAGTATATTTTACCTGACCTTAGTCTGATAGTATATTTTACCTGACTCTGACTAACATTGTCTGATCAGTATATTTTACCTGACCTTAACAGTCTGATCAGTATATTTTACCTGACTCTGACTAACATTGTCTGATTAAGTATTGGAGTTAATTGTCCAATGATTTGATTTGCCTTATTGCATCTTTGTTGGATTTCTGCCGTAATTCTTCCGTCTGCTGAAAACATGCTCCCTAAGTATGTGAAATCTTTCACCTGTTTGATTTGCTGGTTTTCAATGGCGATATTGATGTCTTCGACTAGTCTAGATATTTTCATGACCTCAGTTTTTTTCTACATTGATTTTCATGCTGTATTCTTTTTGTGTTGTATTTAGTTGATCAATATGTTGCTGCAATTGTAGTTCTGAAGTTGCTTTGATTGCTTGATCGTCTGCAAAAAGAAGTTCATTTAAGAGTTCACCAATGTTGCTACCTTCATTTAGGTTTGGCTGTTTTACAAATGTGGTCTACATATGTGATGAACAACAAAGGGGATAGCGCACACCCTTGTCTTACTTCAGATTTGGTATGAAATTTTGCTGAGAGTCCGATTATTGTTCTTCTTCTTCTTCTTCGTTCATTCTCAATCTCCCACTACCAAACCCTGAAAGGGCTTAAGTAGCAGAATGTAGTCCAGAGAACAGAATGCGTTGTGTCGTAGTTTACAGCTTGACTGCGATATTTGCACCTTTCGGTGCAACACATCTGACTTCAGCAAGCATTTTTTGAGTACCGGGTTAGCATTCCCTCTTCGATCCCGTCTCCTTAGCCAGTCTGCCCTCCTGCAGCCTGTTATCCAGGATCAGCGCGTGGAGGTGTAGAAGGGTCTTGGCAGCTATGGTTCGTTGGCCCTGACGCTAGCAGTCAGCTATGGGTCGCTGACCGCTGCAGCTCATGCGCTACTCAGCATCTTGATCCCAGTTATTGTTCGAGTAGAGTTCTTAATTCTTAGTCGACCTGTACTTCTACAGGGGCAGATGGCCCTGTGCAGGTTCCAGCTCTGGTATGAGACGGATGTAGGCGGAGAAGGGTTTCCTGCCTAGCGAGCTAGGCTCAGGCAGCTTAACACACTGCGTTGGGACAAGGGCTTACGGAGGGTGGTTAACTGATGTGTGAGTCCATCTTAATAGACTCAAAAACTAAAACAAAGTAGACCCACAGTCTGTTAGGCGCCATCTATGCTGCTCTTAACAAACCACCTAACCATGGCCGGTCTTATGCTATGTCACAGTTAGTCGCCTTTTACGACATGCTCTCTGTGAGGCAGTGGTGCTATTCTTGTCCTTGTCATACACCAAGAACCCGGCAGACCACACGGGATTCGAGTAGAGCACTGGCTTGTAATGTAAAGACTTTTCCACAGG
This sequence comes from Ariolimax columbianus, assembly GCA_036924085.1. NCBI lineage: Eukaryota > Metazoa > Mollusca > Gastropoda > Stylommatophora > Arionidae > Ariolimax > Ariolimax columbianus. The sequence continues at coordinate 65,055,664 of JAVGWX010000014.1, forward strand.
TTAATTAGGTGTTCGGTTACTCCATAGTGTGCCAATATTTTCCATAGATGATGTCTAAAGGTGTTTCTCGATCTACAGACGCAACATACAGTTCCTGATCGTATTTAATTGTTCTCCGCACCAATTGTCCGAGAGTAAAAATTACATCCGTATAGCCTCTGTTCTTTCTAAAGCCCATCAGGGTATCGTTGAGTATCTAGCCGCACCAAGATGGCGGCATGGCCGGATTTGGTTTTTCACCAAATGATGACCAAACTATGATATTTTTGGTAATGACATTTATCAAGCACTAAGGGCAGGTCTTATCAAATTTCTAATATCCTCTTATTATACTATTGAATCTTCTTCATGGTGTGCCTTTTTTAAAAATCCCAGCTGTATTAAGAAGCACCAAAGTTCTGAAGGGAAGACATGGATGCCGTTACCTATTTGGGCAGCACGATTGGCACGTCAGGAGGTACAGATGCAGATGTATAGATAATAATTGGAAAAGCAAGAGTGAAATTCCTGACACTAAACAACATGGAGATGCAGAGATATCAAGATCCACATTAAAGTTAGAATATTCAGTGCCAGTGTCAAGTTCAGGCTGTTGTATTGAGCTGAAACATGGAGAATGTCTAAGGCCATACAACAAAGACTCCAGGCCTTCGTTAACAGATGCCTACAAAGGATAATGGACATACAGTGGCAGGGCATGGTGAAGAATGAAGACATGTGGAAAAGATGCCACCAATAGCCACTGGAACAACAAATGTGGCGAAGAAAATGTGCTGGATAGGACATATGATGAGAATGGCACAGTTCAACATAGCCAGACAGGTTCTCACATCGAGTCCGCAGGGAAAGAGAAGGTGTGGTAGACCTAAAAATATACGGAAAAGACATAATACGGTAAGCAACTACGATCCCTGCCGAAGACGGATATGTCGAACCAAAAGGTGCAAATATTGCAGACAAGCTGTAATCTAGTGACATAACACATTCCATTATCCGGGCTATATCCTGCTACTTACAAAGCCCTATTCAGGACTTGGAATTATGAGATTAAGAACGAACGCAGAAGAGAAGAAGGAGCAACTACGATTAAATGGTTACCTGGAGAGAGACAGAAAGAGAAAGCCAGGTCTGCGATTACTGGTGAGATGTGGTGAATGACCTATGAACCCCGAGGATCAACTGGTTTGATTTGTTGAAAGTTATTTATTATAGATTTTTTTTTAATCCGAGCTAAATAATTTACTTTTCTTTTCATGTGTCTAATTTTCTAGATGGAACTATCTGATTGCCTACTGTACCATGGTATTATTTTTAAAGACTGCCCTTCAGGTAAGGTTTGATCAAGACAAATGCAAAGTTAGGTACGAGGAGTGTTCAAATGAAACCGGACCAAACTGCACCAAGTGAACATATGTATGATGTGCACGATGACGTCACTTCTGGTGTAAACAGCACATACCAACCGTCAAGTTTGCAAAATGCCATTATCCTCTGACTCATAGTTTCCTCAGCAGACCATTGAAAACATGGCGGGTAGGAAATGGAATCCATCCAGAGTTGATCAGCAAGCAGGTATTCAGGTTCTAACAGCTGAATGATGTCAACCAGTTGACATTCATCTCAGAATCCAGGCAGTGCATGGTGACAAAAATGTGGCGAACATAAGCTCTAGTGACGGTCCATCCAAATTGCTGCTTCAACTTTGGCGATGGCATCTTCTGACTCAACAATATGCGCCTGGCCTGGTCTCGGAAGATCTTTCGTTAACTCACGTCCTTCTATAAACATTGTTGTCCAGTTCTTCACTGTTGTCTTCGACACACATTTGTCACCATACACTGCCTGCATTCTGCGATGAATGTCAACTGGTCGACATCCTTCAGCTGTTAGAAACCGAATCACCGCTTGCTGTTCAATCAACTCTGGACAGATTCTGTATCACACCCCCCATGATTTCAACAGTCTGCTGAGGAAACTGAGTTGGACAATAATGAAATTTTGCAAACTTGGCGGTCGGTATGTGCTGTTTACCTTAGAAGTGACGTCATCATGCGCATCGTACGTATGTTCACTTGGTGCAGTTAGGTCCTGTTTCATTTGAACACTCCTCGTATGATAAAAAGAAATATTAAACATAGGAGCAAGGAAGTGATAATGTATAAATAATTAGTTAGACCTAGATTGGAGTACTGTGTACAGGTGTGGAGTCCTTATTGTAGAGGAGATATAAACATAGCGGCTGGAAAGGATACAAAGAAGAGCAACAAAGCTGACAGTGGTATTCCAGAATTACAGTTATGAGGAAAGACTCAGAAAACCCGTCCTGCAGTGTCTCGAAAAGAGAAGAATTCGAGGTGACTTAATACAGGTTTATAAGATAATCAAAAGAAAGGATAAATTATACTAAAACAAGTTTTTCAAAATTCAACCACCTACAAGAACAAAGAGGGCATAGCTAACAAATTAACTAAAGAAAGGTCGTAAGAAAAAATACATTTTTTTTAAATGTATAAACTTGATTAAAATTAAATTTAATCAAAATAAAAAATGGGTATGATCAGATACCGCACCGAGATGAAAACACAAACAAAACCTTACGTTACGACCAATAGACATTCATCAGGAACAGCAAATAACAACAACGCTGAACCAGCAAATCGTAGAAGAAGAGATGAATACGTGTTCAGGGAATGTCAACATATAAGGAACAAATTGTGCACTTATCTGATATTATGTCTCACATTGCAACTTATCTGGTCAGCAGCTTAACTCCAAATGACTGACAATGGTCAGATCAGGTAGCCAGGAGAGCGTAAGAAGTGGGAAAAGGTCGGATAAGCCAGTAGCTGCCAAATGCGGAATATAAAGAAAGGTCCAGGTTAGATATTAGGAAATATGTTTTTAGTCAGAGAGTGATGAATGCTTGGAATGAATTGCCACAGAAAGTAGTGGAGTCAAGTACAATTAATGCATTTAAGAATAGATTAGATGCGCATAGCTTTTAAAGCAAGGAAGTGTAAATGAAACTAGTTGTATACAGAATCTGCAGAGTCCTCTAAACCAGTATAAAGATGTTAAGTTAAGTTAAGGATTGTGGGTAATTGAAGGCTGCGTAGTGAATTTGTTGGTGACATCATATACATATGCTCATATTCAGCAGACAATACTTGTCAAACTCTCCGGTCTATAATTTGCTGGATCTGATTTTTGGCCATTTCTGAATAAGGGGATCACTCATGCATCTTTTCAGTCCCCTGGAACAATCTCCTTCACAAGTCGGTAGTAGTAGCCCCTTTCAGTCATGACTGATTATAGTAGCCCCTTTCAGTCATAACTGATTATAGTAGCCCCTTTCAGTCATGACTGACTATAGGATGATATGACCTGGAGTGATAAACAAAAAACCCAAAAAATGTATACAGATCTTTTGTTGTCTTTCTCCTTGCGGCGTTGTCCTTTCATTTCTCTCTGTGGCAAGAGCTTCCTTTCACCAAGCGTGAGCTGGCTATTCAGGGTACATCCCCACCTGGATCAGTCTGCAGCTTCGTCTTCCCAGGATGTCAGACTCATGCCCAGGGCCTCCATATCACGCTTGCGCACATCGCTGAACCTCAGCTGTGGTCGGCCGACTGTTCTCGTGCCATTCGCCAATTGTCCATAGAGGATATCTTTGGGAATGCGACCATCTTCCATATGACGAACATGACCAAGCCATCATAGTCTTCGCTGCCTAAGTAGAGTGTACATGCTCGATAGACCAGTGCGAAAGTGCACCTCTGTATTTGTCACTTTATCCCTTCATGTAAATCCAAGAATGGATTGCAGACGCCGTAGGTGGAAAGTGTTAAGCCTGTGCACTTGTTTGGCGTAAGTCACAAGTGATTGAGAACATAATATTGTCAAAGATGATGGCGTGGGCTGATAGTTAAGTGACACGGCTCAGAACTCGAAGGTGCTGGGTTCGATCCCCATCACAGCACCGGCCGTTACCCTGATGAAGCAGACCCTTAGAAAATGCAGGATGAAGCATACCCTTTTGTAAAATGTATGTCGAAGTCGGATGCACTGGGCTGACAGGCGCAAAATAAAAACTGTAGTGCAACACACAGCGCCTTGGGGAATAGAGAAATAAAGCAAACGCAAAAAAACAAACCAAAAAGAAAATAAAATAGCTTATGATTTTGCTAACAGGTCTCTAAGTTCAAACAGCAATTTTGGATGAATATCATCTTCACCTGGACATTTATCAACTTTTAACCCCTCCAATTGTTTAAAAACCATTTACTCCGTAGTGTAGACTGATCTTAATCCCTCTGTATCCGTGTCTTTTTACACAATATTTATAGGTTCTGGGATCTTGCATCAATTTTCTACAGATCTCGTCTTCGTATATACCGATAAAAATAAAAGATCAACTACTTGAACAGGTATAGAGTTTCTCCTATCTAGGCCATTAAATAATGGAAGATGGCAGGTGTGAAAAATAACTCAGAAAGAGAATAGGTATGACCAAGATGGTATTCTGCTACATGCGACACACACTGACATCCAAACAGATAAATCAGAATTTGAAAATGAGAATTGTCAGGTGTTATGTATACTCATCACTACTTTATGACGCAGAAATATAGACAATGAATAACAAGTTGCAAAGAGTATTGAAGCCTTCAAAATGTGGGTATATAGAAGATTGTGTTGCATTTCTTGGAAAGAGAAGAAAGCAAATTTGGAGGTATTGGAAAAGTTGGGGGTAAACAGAGAATTAATGACCGAAATCAGAGTTAGACAGTTACGTTATTTTGGTCATATGGCTTGGCTTGGATTGGCTTCGTTCGTTCTCAATCTCCCGCTACCAAACCCTGAAAGGGCTTAAGTAGCAGAATGTAGTCCAGAGGACGGAATGTGTTGTGTCGTAGTTTACAGCTTGGCTGCGATATTTGCACCTTTCGGTCCAACACATCCGACTTCAGCAAGCATTTTGTGAGTACCGGGTTAGCATTCCCTCTTCGATCTCTTCTCCTTAGCCAGTCTGCCCTGCTGCAGCCTGTTATCCAGGATCACCGCGTGGAGGTGTAGAAGGGTCTTTGCAGCATTGGTTCGCAGGCCCTGACGCTAGCAGTCAGCTATGGGTCCATATAACAAGACATACCTCCTTGTTGAAGACCATACTAGAGGTTAGGGTGGAAGGCAGTCGTTCACGAGACAGACGTTTTAAGTGGGTGGATAACATCAGGAGATAGACTGGAAAAAGCCTCTCAGATTGCATAAAAGGACAAGAGATAAAGTATACTGGAGATCCATTGCAGCCGACCTTCGATGTGGAGATGGCACCTGAACTGAAGAATGCCAAGGTACTAAATGAGTACATAAGCAGTATACTTATTCTCCCTAATTATTTTCTTTATTTTACAATCTTTTATTTAATTTGGCAAGACAGTTGCATGGACTTCTATTTCAATCAACTTCCCCATAACCTAGAGAGCTCAAATTTTGTATACAGCTTTTACTAGTCGTGCGACCTGTTAATCTATCAAACTAAAAAGAAAAACGGCAAACACAAATTTACCAAAGAAACACATGGGAAGTAAGACTAACATCTTTCTTCCGCCTTCTATCATCCAGGGATGCATAGGCCATCAACCAACCCGTGCCCTTTCACTGTCTATCACCCATGGTTGCATAGGCCATCAACCAACCCGTGCCCTTTTGCCTTCTATCACCCATGGTTGCATAGGCCATCAACCAACTCTTGCCCTTTTGCCTTCTATCACCCATGGTTGCATAGGCCATCAACCAACCCGTGCCCTTTTGCCTTCTATCACCCAGGGGTGCATAGGCCATCAACCATCCCTCGTCAAGCCTTCTATCACCCATGGTTGCATAGGCCATCAACCAACTCTCACCCTTTGCCTTCTATCATCCAAGGTTACATAGACCATCAACCAACTCTCGCCCTTTGCCTTCTATCATCCAGGGTTACATAGGCCATCAACCAACTCTCACCCTTTGCCTTCTATCATTCAGGGTTACATAGGCCATCAACCAACTCTCGCCCTTTGCCTTCTATCATCCAGGGTTACATAGGCCATCAACCAACTCTCGCCCTTTGCCTTCTATCATCCAGGGTTACATAGGCCATCAACCAACTCTCACCCTTTGCCTTCTATCATCCAGGGTTACATAGGCCATCAACCAACTCTCGCCCTTTGCCTTCTATCATCCAGGGTTACATAGGCCATCAACCAACTCTCGCCCTTTGCCTTCTATCATCCAGGGTTACATAGGCCATCAACCAACTCTCGCCCTTTGCCTTCTATCATCCAGGGTTACATAGGCCATCAACCAACTCTCCCCTTTGCCTTCTATCATCCAGGGTTACATAGGCCATCAACCAACTCTCGCCCTTTGCCTTCTATCATCCAGGGTTACATAGGCCATCAACCAACTCTCGCCCTTTGCCTTCTATCATCCAGGGTTACATAGGCCATCAACCAACTCTCGCCCTTTGCCTTCTATCATCCAGGGTTACATAGGCCATCAACCAACTCTCGCCCTTTGCCTTCTATCATCCAGGGTTACATAGGCCATCAACCAACTCTCGCCCTTTGCCTTCTATCATCCAGGGTTACATAGGCCATCAACCAACTCTCACCCTTTGCCTTCTATCATCCAGGGTTACATAGGCCATCAACCAACTCTCACCCTTTGCCTTCTATCATCCAGGGTTACATAGGCCATCAACCAATCCTCGCCTAGCCGTCTATCATCCAGGGTTACATAGGCCATCAACCAACTCTCGCCCTTTGCCTTCTATCATCCAGGGTTACATAGGCCATCAACCAACTCTCGCCCTTTGCCTTCTATCATCCAGGGTTACATAGGCCATCAACCAACTCTCGCCCTTTGCCTTCTATCATCCAGGGTTACATAGGCCATCAACCAACTCTCGCCCTTTGCCTTCTATCATCCAGGGTTACATAGGCCATCAACCAACTCTCACCCTTTGCCTTCTATCATCCAGGGTTACATAGGCCATCAACCAACTCTCACCCTTTGCCTTCTATCATCCAGGGTTACATAGGCCATCAACCAACTCTCACCCTTTGCCTTGTATCATCCAGGGTTACATAGGCCATCAACCAATCCTCGCCTAGCCGTCTATCATCCAGGGTTACATAGGCCATCAACCAACTCTCGCCCTTTGCCTTCTATCATCCAGGGTTACATAGGCCATCAACCAACTCTCGCCCTTTGCCTTCTATCATCCAGGGTTACATAGGCCATCAACCAACTCTCGCCCTTTGCCTTCTATCATCCAGGGTTACATAGGCCATCAACCAACTCTCGCCCTTTGCCTTCTATCATCCAGGGTTACATAGGCCATCAACCAACTCTCACCCTTTGCCTTCTATCATCCAGGGTTACATAGGCCATCAACCAATCCTCGCCTAGCCATCTATCATCCAGGGTTACATAGGCCATCAACCAACTCTCGCCCTTTGCCTTCTATCATCCAGGGTTACATAGGCCATCAACCAATCCTCGCTTAGCCGTCTATCATCCAGGGTTACATAGGCCATCAACCAACTCTCGCCCTTTGCCTTCTATCATCCAGGGTTACATAGGCCATCAACAAACTCTCACCCTTTGCCTTCTATCATCCAGGGTTACATAGGCCATCAACCAATCCTCGCCTAGCCGTCTATCATCCAGGGTTACATAGGCCATCAACCAATCCTCGCCTAGCCGTCTATCCTCCAGGGTTACATAGGCCATCAACCAATCCTCGCCTAGCCGTCTATCATCCAGGGTTACATAGGCCATCAACCAATCCTCGCCTAGCCGTCTATCATCCAGGGTTACATAGGCCATCAACCAACTCTCGCCCTTTGCCTTCTATCATCCAGGGTTACATAGGCCATCAACCAACTCTCACCCTTTGCCTTCTATCATCCAGGGTTACATAGGCCATCAACCAACTCTCACCCTTTGCCTTCTATCATCCAGGGTTACATAGGCCATCAACCAATCCTCGCCTAGCCGTCTATCATCCAGGGTTACATAGGCCATCAACCAACTCTCGCCCTTTGCCTTCTATCATCCAGGGTTACATAGGCCATCAACCAACTCTCACCCTTTGCCTTCTATCATCCAGGGTTACATAGGCCATCAACCAACTCTCACCCTTTGCCTTCTATCATCCAGGGTTACATAGGCCATCAACCAATCCTCGCCCTTTGCCTTCTATCATCCAGGGTTACATAGGCCATCAACCAATCCTCGCCCTTTGCCTTCCATCATCCAGGGTTACATAGGCCATCAACCAACTCTCACCCTTTGCCTTCTATCATCCAGGGTTACATAGGCCATCAACCAACTCTCACCCTTTGCCTTCTATCATCCAGGGTTACATAGGCCATCAACCAATCCTCGCCTAGCCGTCTATCATCCAGGGTTACATAGGCCATCAACCAATCCTCGCCTAGCCGTCTATCATCCAGGGTTACATAGGCCATCAACCAATCCTCGCCTAGCCGTCTATCATCCAGGGTTACATAGGCCATCAACCAATCCTCGCCTAGCCGTCTATCATCCAGGGTTACATAGGCCATCAACCAATCCTCGCCTAGCCGTCTATCATCCAGGGTTACATAGGCCATCAACCAATCCTCGCCTAGCCGTCTATCATCCAGGGTTACATAGGCCATCAACCAATCCTCGCCCTTTGCCTTCTATCATCCAGGGTTACATAGGCCATCAACCAATCCTCGCCTAGCCGTCTATCATCCAGGGTTACATAGGCCATCAACCAATCCTCGCCTAGCCGTCTATCATCCAGGGTTACATAGGCCATCAACCAACTCTTGTCCTTTGCCTTCTATCACTATTGGTTGCATAGGCCATCAACCATCTCTCGTCAAGCCTTCTATCACCCAGGGTTGCATAGGCTATCAACCAACCCTTGCTTAGCTTTCTACCTTCCATCACCCAGGGCTGCATAGGCTATAAACCAACCATCGCCTAGCCTTCTATCATCCAGGGTTGCATAGGCCATCAACCAACCCTTGCCAAACAGTTCTGTCCTGTGCAATCTTTTTTCACTATCTTCCAGCTTTTTCCTGTTCTCTTTACTTCCGCCTCCAGTTCTCATCTCCGTGTTTTCCTTGGTCTGCCTATGCCTCTCCTTCCCTGGGGGTTCCATGACAAGGATTACCTGGTGATACTGGCCTGTGGCTTTCTTAATGTATGACCCATCCATCTCAACTTTTTTCCTAAGATTTCCTGTTTTAATTTAGCTTGTCCCGCTCTCTCCCACAGTCTGTCATTTGTAATGCTGTCAAACGTTTTTATAGCAAGAATCTTTCTCAGGCATCTGTTGACAAAACCCTGCAGTTTCCTGTCATTGCCTTTGGTCATCCTCCAGGTTTCCACTCCATACAGCAGGACTGATTTCACATTTAAATTGAAAATCCTTATTTTTGTCTTCCTTCTTATTTCCTTGGAGTTCCATCTTGGTTTCAACATTCCGACTGCAGCTCTTGCTTTTGGTATCCTTGTTTCTATATCCTCGTCTTTCCTTCCTTCCTTGTTGATGATACTTCCTAGGTATGTAAATACTTCTACCTCTTCCAGTGGAGTTCCTCTCAGTCTGATTGGTTCTGTGTTTGCTGCATTGACCCTAATTATTTTTGTCTTTTTCCTCATGGATCTTCAAACTGGCTTGTTTTAGAGGTACATACTAACTTCTGGTCAGGCAAAATATACTGATCAGACATGTTAGTCAGGTTCAGGCAAAACATACTGGCCAAGACCCTCACCTTGGCTTCCTCGTAGCCCTCCCTGGAAACGGCCTGTTTTCATGGCAGCCTGGCTAACAAGGTGAGGGATCGACGTGATCCCCGTAGTAATGACCGATACGCTGATGAAGCCAAGCATAGCACAGCCGCCTGGAAGACCCCAGTCCACCTTCATCAACATGCTCTGGATGTGAGGAAAGCTACTGCAACCCGCCACTTAATATCATTTTCAGGGCGCACAAAAGAGTAAACCTACTCATTGTGGGCATTAAAAACAGCAACAACTAAAGAAACACCAAAATTCAAAAAATTACATTCCTGTAGCCCTAAAAACAAAATGTACTAAGAAGCTTGTACGGAACAACATAGTTTAATTTTTTTAATTTTTTGATTTGTTCCATCACACAGTATTGCCTCTTTTTGCTTATGTTGTTTTGTTTCTTACAAACAGCTACTTGGTTGTGTTTATTTTGATACCCTGGACAGTATGGGCCATTGCTGGTTGGTGCAACTGTTTGGTGTCAACTGCCTGCTCCCCGATAATCCTGTATCACCAAGTAAGTGACTAGATAGCAGAGTTGGTTCATCGCATTTTGAGAATCTCAGAGTTGGTTCATGGCATTTTGAGAATCTCAGAGTTGGTTCATGGCATTTTGAGAATCTCAGAGTTGGTTCATGGCATTTTAAGAATCTCAGAGTTGGTTCATGGCATTTTGAGAATCTCAGTTGGTTCATGGCATTTTGAGAATCTCAGAGTTGGTTCATGGCATTTTGAGAATCTCATAGTTGGTTCATGGCATTTTAAGAATCTCAGAGTTGGTTCATGGCATTTTGAGAATCTCAGTTGGTTCATGGCATTTTGAGAATCTCTGTTTCCTTTTTTTTAACTGAACTCTCTGCTTGTTTGGACTTCTATTTCTCCTATTTTAACCAATGTTTACATAACCTAGAGAGCTGAAATTGTGTACATAGGCACTACTAGTGCGCACCTTTCGTTTAATGTATAATTCGAAAAATTGCATTGATTTACACTTGTGGTGAAAGTTTTCAAGTTCACCTTTCCTTTTGATGAAATTTGGGATGTCAAGATCCAAGAAATGATTTACTATTTGATTAGACTAATGATTGCATACCTAGGTGACATGGATATTCAAGATATGCCAGAGTCAGAATATGATGAAAAATGACTGATATATTATTTTGAGGAATTTAAAGTAAAAGTACTCATAACATCTTGAGTATAAGGGATCAAGATGCTGAGCAGTGCATGAGCTGCAGTGGTCAGCGATCCATAGCTGACTGCTAGCGTCAGGGCCAGCGAACCAGAGCTGCCAAGACCCTTCTACACCTCCACGCGGTGATCCTGGATAACAGGCTGCAGCAGGGCAGACTGGCTAAGGAGAAGGGATCGAAGAGGGAATGCTAACCCGGTACTCAAAAAATGCTTACTGAAGTCGGATGTGTTGGACCGAAAGGTGCAAATATCGCAGCCAAGCTGTAAACTACGACACAACACATTCCGTTCTCTGGACTACATTCTGCTACTTAAGCCCTTTCAGGGTTTGGTAGCGGGAGATTGAGAACGAAGAAGAAGAAGATCCTGAGTATAAATCTTTGTTGTTGCCATACTTTCTATTTTGTAATAATGACATTTAAAGCTTTATTAGGAGACAAGTAGGCACAACACCAGTGCTAGACTTCATCGAGACAGCAAACCAAATGGTTTGGCCATAGGATACGCCAAACACCAGATAGTTAAAAAAAAGTCTGTCCTACGGCTTTTTCCCATTACTGGGGTAGTCGAGGGGTTTTAAGGCTGAGGAATATAGGCCGCTGTGCCACTGCTGTCGCCACATCGTGATCTGGCTATGTTTATTTATTTCACCCCAAAAGAGAAATAACATATGTCATTCCGGGGATTCAAACCGCTGCCCTCCTTATTGGTCAGGCAAGCCTCTTAACCATTCGGCCACACGCCCTCCCATTTGGCATTCGGCCACGCACTCCAAATAGCATCCGTCAGAAAGCTTTGCTATACAGATAGAATGAATACAAGCCAAGGGCTGCCCACGTAAAAGATGGATAACAGAAGCAGTGAAACTTCTCATGTACGAAGCACTTTTTTAAGGCCAGATCAAGAAGCCTTTTCATGACCTGATGCTTAAAAGCGCTTGCAGGACAAAAAAGCAAACAAGAAAGAAAGCAGAAGAAAGCTTCCTACTAATATATTTTGATTATGAATACTTCATATCATAGATTGTTTAATGACATATTTTTATTATGAATACTTCATATATCATAGATTGTTTAATGACACATTTTTATTATGAATACTTCATAAATCATAGATTGTTTAATGACATATTTTTATTATGAATACTTCATAAATCATAGATTGTTTAATGACATATTTTTATTATGAATACTTCATAAATCATAGATTGTTTAATGACATATTTTTATTATGAATACTTCATATCAAAGATTGTTTAATGACATATTTTTATTATGAATACTTCATATATCATAGATTGTTTAAGGACATGCCATAAGATCTGTAGATCATAATTGTAACTCAATTATGTTAAATATTAATTTATTTTAGTTTGAAAAAAGGCATTTTTGCACGGAGTTGCTGAAGAACACAATTCTACAAAATTAACATAAACTGGAAAGAGTTAATCATCATAATTATGCTTCTTTAGTTCTAAAAATACAATCGAATGTCAATAAAAATGGAAGTTTATATCGAAAAACAGTTGTTTAATATTTACTTGGTTAAAGGGAAAAAGGCAGGAAGTGGGCATAAATAAGGAGTACTCTGAGTGGTATGAAGTAAAAAGTGGAGTGCCACAGGGCTAGGTTTTAGAACCAATTTAGCTCTTGAAATATATTAACGATTTTGACATTGATATCAGATTGATGATTGCAAAAATGTGCACAACTGTGTTGAAAGTGGATAAATGTCCAGGTCTAACTGGTATTCATCCAAAATTGCTATTTCAAAATAGAGACCAACTAGCAAAACTATTGGCTATATTATGTTCTCAATCACTTGCAAAAGGGTTTGTCCACATGATTGGAAAGATGCAGGAGTGATCCCCTTATTAAAAAAATGCAAAAAAATCAGATCCAGCAAATTATAGACCGGTGAGTTTAGCATAGTCTGTAAATTGTTAGAGTCAATAATCAAAGAAAACATTGTAATGCATTTAGACAAGTTTAATCTAATCAGAAATAGTCAGCATGGGTTTACTAGAGGGAGGTCATGCTTAACAAATTTGTTAGAATTCATGGTGGAAGCTACTAAAATGATAGATAAAGGGGAGGAAGTGGATGTTATTTATCTAGATTTTGCAAAGCCTTTTGATAGATTCTTCTGTCGACTGGCACCTGGACCGCCTCAGCTTTCAGCACCATGGAATCATTATTGACCAAACGTGCATCACTGACCTCATCTACGCGAATAACATAGTCCTGCTAAGCCCGAATAGCACTGCGCTGCAACAGTCTCTTGAGTATCGGGATAGCACAGCTCAAAATGTGGGACTATCAATATAATGGGCGAAGACCAAAGATCAGTATCTTGACTCTGATACAAGGTCTCAGAACATAGTACTTCGCTGTCACAGTGGAGAGCGTAAATGAGCTTTCTTATCTCGGAAGCACAATGTCATCTGACGGACGCAGTAGCCCAGATATGTCTAGACGGATTGACTGTGCTTCTTCGGTGATGAACGATCTTTGCTGTGTGTGGAACAATAGTAGAATCCTGAGTTCAAAGCAGGGTATATTTTTAAAATTTCTTTTTTTGCGTTCGCCTTATTTCTCTAATCCCCAAGGCGGTGTGCGTTGCACTGTGGTTTTTATTTTGCGCCTGTCGGCCCAGTGCATCCAACTTCAGCATGCATTTTATGTAAGGGTCTGCTTCCTCCTGCATTTTCTAAGGGTTTGCTTCCCCGGGGTAACGGCCGGTGCTGTGATGGGGATCGAACCCAGCACATTTCTGTTGTGAGCCGTGCCACTTAACCACTAGACCACGCCGTCCCCTAAAGCTGTGTATTTACCAGTTGTGTGTAATTTCAGTGCTAATGTATGGAGACGAAACCTAGACTCTGCTGAATGAGGACATCTCAAGACTAGAGTCCTTTCATATGCGCAATCAGCGGCATATTCTCCGTACGATTTCATACAAAATGTCGAGGTCTCTACTATGACTAACCTCCCAACAGTTTTAGAAATCCTGGACCGTCGTTGCCTTTCCCTGTTTGGACATGTTGTCCGACTGGATCAGGAAGTTCCAGCTCACCAGATCCTTCTTAAGGCAGTTCAAAGTACGAAAGGTATCCAATCAGCTGGCTGGAAGCGCAGGAGAGACCGTCCCCGAAACACATGTCTTCAATATATAGCAACTTTCTCTTTCCCCCCCCCCCCCCTCCCCCCCCTTGCTATAGACGAGGTCTAGCAGAGCACCATTTCGACTGATCATGGTGGCGTTTAACTGACACAATGGGCCTCAAATGCCTAGGCGAACATTATTATTATTTGATAGAGTACCTCATCAAGGATTATTTCAAAAGTTAAAATTACATGGAATAGGTGAGGAAGTTGCAAATGGATTGAAAATTGGTTAACGGGAATGCAGAGAGTGAGTAAAAATAAGGATTACTCTGAGTGTTGTGAAGTAAAAAGTGGAGTGCCACAGGGCTCGGTTTTGGGACCAATTTAGTTCTTGATATATATATATATATTAGCGATTTGGACATTTATATTGGATCCATGATTGCAATATTCGCGGATGACACAAAACTTTGCAGTAGTGTCTCATCTAAAGCAGAAGTGGATATATTGAGGTCAGATTTAGATAAAATTCTGAAATTGTCTGTAGGCTGGCAAATGGAGTTTATGTGACAGTCCCATCTGGAGCATGGGCGTTTAGGACAGGGGAGAAAGGGCTGGTGACTCTAAGAACAGAGGTGGCGTGAATGCGTGCCACAGCCAATCATTTTCTCGATACTAGGTCGACAAAAAGAACAAGGGGTTTGGGTGGAAAACTTTGTCTGGTACAGAGGTGGGGGTTCGGAGCTGACCACTCTGGCGTTCCGAATTGATGTAGAGAGGGGTTGGTGACAGTGATTCGTGGATAATCAGCCAATAATAATTAGTTGGTGTAGTTCCAAATTAGAGTGATGGCCAAGCTAGACAACACACAGAAGTCTATTGGACAGCCATGTTGTTGCTTGAGACTGTAAAATACTCTGCACAGATGAACTCAGAGACCTGCTGGGAAGAAAGCTGAGAGGCTGTCAGTAGTCTGAGAGTGAGTTTGCAGGGTGACTGGACCAGCATACATCTTGAGTTTTGGTCAGTCACTCCACAGGTGTTTATGTTGGACACCCTGTGAGCATTAAGAGATCTGAATGTGTGTCGTATGTGCAGGACACCTAGTGAACAATACGTGATCTAATTACATATGAATGTACAGATTCATGTGAATGTGTGAAGTGATCTAAGTATTTGTGAATGCACAGATTGCCTGATTGAAGGTGATCTGATTGTATGGGAATGTATAGATTGCCTAAGGACGAGGTCTGAATGTATGTTGTATTTGTAGGACACTTTATGAACCGATTGTACGTGAATGCACAGATCATCTGATTGAAGGTGATCTGATTATATGTGAATGCACAGATCGACTGAGTACGTAATCCGATCGTGAGGACGAGTTTGTGATTGTGTGTTGGGTGTGCAGATAAGGAAGAGCAGTGGCAAGAATCTGGGTTATGTAGTTTGGGGGAAACATCAAAAGTTAGTGCTTAAAAAACCATATATATATATATATATATATATATATATATAATGATTATTTAGTTTAGGTGTACTTTCCTCTTTTTTGTTAATATTGTTTTGTTTTAACGATTAATAAATGATAATCTTATGTGGAATGTACTGTGGAAGTCATGTCGTTGTATTGATACATATTGTAACTCTTTAGATAAGTAAACTACTCAGCTAAACCTAGACTCTATCATATATTTTATTTTGGTTCGAGTGACCAGGGTATCTTTGATAGGATAAGTACTATGCAACTCTAAATGCCTTTCGCTGCCACATTAAATTCATACAATCCCGCAAGTCAATACATCGGCTTCCGAATTTTTCCAGAAAACCCAGGAGCCAATATAAAATTGTTGGCCACTGTGTACACAATATCACATATTTTCACTTTCATAGTTCTCCTAAATGTATAATTTTATTATTGACAGAAGTCCAGATTTTGTACTTTTCATTTCCGAAAGAGTTAGTGTGTTGAGAAAATGTTTATTTTCGTACTTGGAAACAAAATTTATATTTTCGAAAGTCAGCCTTCAATTTAGCCCATGCACTTCAGTCAGACCATATAGAGTTTTGACAGTAAAATCTCTGTAATAGCCAGATTATGTTATTGCTAACGATAGTGATGATGAAGATATTGATCGTTCTGATAGCGATTTTTCAAGTTCTTGATCTAGTCTTAGTTCTAAGTCGAGCAATGAAAGTGAAACTAAATCTACTGACGAGGGAGCGATGCCCTCTTTTATCTCAAGCAATGGTAGTGACAGTTCACAAATTCAGTAAAGGTTCTAGATCCTGCCCAGTCATGCTAGTGTATAAAAAAAAATTTGTAAACATAATATATTGAATACAGCAGGAACATTCTTTCTGGGTGTGCGTAAATTGTAAACACTCACACTGATTGGTACTTTTATTTTTTAGCACGTTCTCAACTTCATTGGCTTTAAGTAAAATATGAATAATGAGAAAACAACCGTATAAAAACGATTATGCAACTATAATCTATCATACACAAATTTTCATCTTCATTTGTAAAATATATGTATTCCATTTAATTTTGATTGCAATTGTGTACATTTTGGTATTTAATATGTTATTTCAGTGGAAGATAAATAGATTGCAACTAAGTGATGATGTGTGTGACATAAGAAAAAAAATTGTGTCCAGAGGTCCAAAATATTTGGGAGTGAATGAGTTAATGTAGATAAATGTACAGTCATCCACCAGGGTAGATTAAATATGGAACATAATTGCAGAATGGGAGTGAACAATATTAGTAAAATAGAAAAAGGACCTAGGGGTTATAATAGATCATACAGGTAAAGTGAGTGATTAAGTTCAGGTAACAGTTAAAAAGGCAAATGCAATGTTAATTTTGATAAAAATGAACTATTAAATATTAAACATTGAAGCAAGGAAGTTATAGTCAAATTGTATAAAGCATTAGTTAGACCTAGATTGGAGTACTGTGTACAGGTGTGGAGTCCTTATCGTAGAGGAAATAAAAGCATGCTGGAAAGGATAAACAAAGAGCGACAAAGCTGATAGTGGGATTCCAGAATTACAGTTATGAGAAAAGACTCCGAAAAACCGGCCTACAGTGTCTAGACATGAGAAGAATTTGAGGTGACTTAATACAGGTTTATAAGATAATCAAAGGAACGGATAAATTTGACTATAACAAGTTTTCATAATACAACCACCTACAAGAATAGGAGGGCATAGCGACCAAGATGATGATGCCTTTGTGTACTCTGCAAAGATAGGTTGCAAATAATCATTTTCCTTTTGTACTGTGCTATAAATTGTATTTGATTAAACCTATACATAGAGAGTCTAGAATCATGCTACTGATGTGTATGATGGCTGCCAGTGTGTTACTCTAGATGTTGCATAATTCATCATTTAAAGGCAAAGTGGATTATTACGTTTTTGACGGTCGGCAGCCATAGAGGATAGTAGTCGATGGTTATAACAATGTAACATATCCATTGTGTAACAAGGGAACACTTAGGTTCAATTTATGGACTATTTGTAATATATTCTCAATTCTGCGATGAAACCAACTTAAGAACACACGTGTGCGAGTAACATTGTTGTGATTGTTACCCACCGTCAATGTAATGTACATTTCTAAGGACCCCACCGCCTTGTGGGATACCTGTTCACTGGTAAGGCTTCGAGAGTAAACCCTGAGGAAAAATCAGGAGCTGGAGTCCCCAAGGCAGTCAAATGGTGTTTCAACCAATATTCTGACAACTCCTGCGACACTACAAGAGGGCATAGCTACAAATTAACTAAAGAGAGGTCCAGATTAGATATTAGGAAATGTTTTTTTAGTCAGAGACTGGTGAATGCTTAGAATGCATTGCCACAGGAGGTAGTGGAGGCAGGGACAATTAATGCATTTAACAATAAATTGGATGCACATAGCTTTTAGAGCAAGGAAATGTAAATGAAACTGGTTGTATACAGACTCCGCAGAGTCATCTTCTTCTTCTTCGTTCGTTCTTAATCTCCCGCTACCAAGCCCTGAACAGGGTTTTGCAAGTAGCATGATGTAGTCCTGAGAACGGAATGCGTTGTCACTAGTTTACAGCTTGACTGCGATATTTACACCATTCGATCCGACACATCCGTCTTCGGCGGCAGAGTCTTCTAAACCAGTATAAAGACATTAAGAGCATCCGGTGGAATGAAGCCTTGACATGAGGTGTACATTTCCTGTCCACACTGTCCAAAGACTTTTCAGAACAACATCGAACTTCTCAGTCACCTTCGAGCCCATCGAACATATTGTAAATGGATGAACATAAAGAATGATTCTCATCACCATTGATGGATAAACAACAACGATTATACCACCACAGTTTTTACAATTCTATAGATACTATGTTAATGGTTGATAAAGCCACATATGGGTGATTCATCAGATCACTGGAGCTTGGCATACCCATAAAGTACCGCACGGATGCAAGCTACTCAATCCCAAAAGAATGACGGCCAAAAGCAAAGTGACTGGCGACATAATCAGAGAACTTGTGTTTGCTGACGACTGCGCTCTGAACAGCAAATCAGAACTGAACATGCAGGCTGGAATGGACCGGTTCTCTGCCGCATGCACAAATTTTGGCCTGACCATAAATGCCAAAAAAACACAGGTCATGTACCAACCAGCACCAGGCACGCCGTACACAAAACCAAAGACCACAGTCAGCGGGATGACGCTGAATGTCGTAGATAAATTCACATATCTGGGCAACACACTGTCGAAATCTGTCAGCCTCGATGATGAGGTGGTAAGCAGAATAGCAAGGGCCAGCACAGTCTTTGGTAGAATGCGGTCAATGGTGTGGGAACTTCATGGTTTCAGTGTCAAAACCAAACTCAAAGTCTACCGTGCCACCATCATTCCAACCCTACTCTACGCCTACGAAAGCTGGACTGTATACTCTGGACATGCAAGGAGGTTAAACCACTTCCACACAGGTTGCCTGAGGCGAATATTCTACATCCGATGGCAAGATCGTGTCACTGACATCGAGGTTCTCTGGAGGGCTGACATGCTCAGCATCCATGCACTGCTAGAAAAAGCACGACTAGGATGGGCTGGAAACCTCGTTCATATATCAGACGAGCGGCTCCCAACGAAGCTTCTCTACGGCGAGCTGAGAGAAGAATGGCGCGAGAAAAGGAGCTCACAGAAACGTTTTAAAGACGGTCTGAAAAGTTGCCAGATAGATATGACCACCTGGGAATGTCTTGCGCAAAACAGATCTGACTGGAGAAGCGCAGTCAAAGCATTGAAGACCACCATGTTATGAAAGCCCAGAGCAGACACGAGACCTGGAAATCACTAGCAGCGGAAACACCATCACCTTCTACTGACCTCGTGTGCCCATTATGCAGCAGATGTTTTCGTGCCTGCATTGGCATGTTCAGCTACATGCGCACTCACACCCAACAGGGAAATTTGTGACAAGGATGATGTTTGCAGTCCTCATCGACAATGATAGACAGCTATTATTAAGTGATCCCACTAGCACAAAAACAAATTTATTCCCACCTTACGGCCACAAGGCCTTCCTCAGGGACAAAGAGCAAATGAAAACAACTAACAAATCACACCAAAAAAATCAGAAAAGTAAAATAAGCGATTTAAGTTTGACCTCATTCCAGGATGTACCAGGAAAGTGTGAGACACTGTATACCAGTTATGCAAAATGAAAGTGCAGTAAAGATGGCGCCGTAACCGCCTGCGAGTCTACATCACTCTGCTGTTTTAGTTCATTATGGATGCCGCCAGACCACGGATTTGCACTAGTCAACGACTTACACTTGTATTCACGGAAACATGTTGTTTTCCATTTCGACTGAATAATTCACAGTTTCTTCCTCACTTCAATCCAAATCACAGCGCAAGTCATCCATTTCAGCGGACACAGCAAGATAAAAGATTGTCCATACGGCTAAACAAAGAGAGAGGTCTTTATCACATGTGATGGGCGAACATCATCATCATTGCACACAGACACAATCAGACAAAAATATTTTAAAATCACACACAAAACCAACGGCAATAAGCAAACAAATATCAAGAGGCACGCAAATACAAAAATATGGGCACAAAAATCCATGAATAAATAATACTAATAATAATCATCATCAACTGCTTGATCAGCCCTAAGACTGGTTGTAAGGTTGTCTGACTGGTTGAGACATTTCTGAGACATATTGTAAAGAAGTTTCTGAGCATGACTCTCCATTTGACCCTATCCTCTGGTTGGTCGGTCCAGAGACTGGTTGTAAGGTTGTCTGAGCATGACTATCCATTTGACCCTATCCTCTGGTTGGTTTGTCCTGAGACTGGTTGTAAGGTTGTCTGAGCATGACTATCCATTTGACCCTATCATCTGGTTGATCAGTCCGGAGACTGGTTGTAAGGTTGTCTGAGCATGTCTTTCCATTTGACCCTATCCTTTGGTTGGTTTGTCCTGAGACTGGTTGTAAGGTTGTCTGAGCATGACTATCCATTTGACCCTATCCTTTGGTTGGTCGGTCCAGAGACTGGTTGTAAGGTTGTCTGAGCATGTCTCTCCATTTGATCCTATCCTCTGGTTGATCAGTCCGGAGACTGGTTGTAAGGTTGTCTGAGTATGACTATCCATTTGACCCTATCCTTTGGTTGGTTTGTCCTGAGACTGGTTGTAAGGTTGTCTGAGCATGTCTCTCCATTTGACCCTATCCTCTGGTTGATCAGTCCGGAGACTGGTTGTAAGGTTGTCTGAGTATGACTATCCATTTGACCCTATCCTTTGGTTGGTTTGTCCTGAGACTGGTTGTAAGGTTGTCTGAGCATGTCTCTCCATTTGACCCTATCCTCTGGTTGATCAGTCCGGAGACTGGTTGTAAGGTTGTCTTAGCATGTCTCTCCATTTGACCCTATCCTCTGGTTGATCAGTCCGGAGACTGGTTGTAAGGTTGTCTGAGCATGTCTTTCCATTTGACCCTATCATCTGGTTGATCAGTCCAGAGACTGGTTGTAAGGTTGTCTTAGCATGTCTCTCCATTTGACCCTATCCTTTGGTTGGTTTGTCCTGAGACTGGTTGTAAGGTTGTCTGAGCATGTCTTTCTATTTGACCCTATCATCTGGTTGATCAGTCCAGAGACTGGTTGTAAGGTTGTCTTAGCATGTCTCTCCATTTGACCCTATCCTCTGGTTGATCAGTCCGGAGACTGGTTGTAAGGTTGTCTGAGTATGTCTTTCCATTTGACCCCATCATCTGGTTGATCAGTCTGTAGACTTGTACTGAGTATGTCTCTCCATTTGACCCTATCCTCTGGTTGATCAGTCCGGAGACTGGTTGTAAGGTTGTCTGAGTATGTCTCTCCATTTGACCCGATCCTCTGGTTGATCAGTCTGTAGACTTGTACTGAGTATGTCTCTCCATTTGACCCCATCATCTGGTTGATCAGTCTGTAGACTTGTACTGAGTATGTCTCTCCATTTGACCCGATCCTCTGGTTGATCAGTCTGTAGACTTGTACTGAGTATGTCTCTCCATTTGACCCGATCCTCTGGTTGATCAGTCTGTAGACTTGTACTGAGTATGTCTCTCCATTTGACCCGATCCTCTGGTTGATCAGTCTGTAGACTTGTACTGAGTATGTCTCTCCATTTGACCCGATCCTCTGGTTGATCAGTCTGTAGACTTGTACTGAGTATGTCTCTCCATTTTACCCGATCCTCTGCAGTTTTCTTCATTGCAGCATACGATCGTGCTTTAATGTCCCTGCATGCTTGAGATGTAAAGGTGAGTCTTGGTCGCCCCGGTCCTCTCTTCCCATCAATCTTGCCCTCTAGTATCTTCTGTAGAAGACTTTCATGTCTCATATTGTGACCCAGCCAACTCAACCAACATTTTTGTATCATATGCAATATTTATCTTTGTGTGCCCACATCAGTGAGTACATTGTCATTGTATCTTAACTTAACTTAACGTCTTTATACTTGTTTAGAAGACTCTGCAGAGTCTGTATACAACCAGTTTCATTTACATTTCCTTGAAAGCTATGTGCATCCAATATATTCTTAAATGCATTAACTGTACCTGCCTCAACTACTTCCTGTGGCAATGCATTCCAAGCATTCACCATTCTCTGACTAAAAAAATATTTCATAATGTCTAATTCGGAACTTTGTTTAGTTAATTTGTAGCTATGCCCTCTTGTTCTTCGAGGTGGCTGTATTTAGAAAAACTTGTTATAGTCTAATTTAACCTTCCCTGTGATTGTCTTATAAACTTGTATTAAGTCACCTCAAATTCTTCTCTTTTCTAGACATTGTCGGCATGTTTTTCCTCTTTCCTCATAACTGTAATTCTGGAATCCTACTATCAGCTTTGTCACTCATTTTTGTATCCTTTGCAGCATGTTTATATCTCCTCTACGATAAGTACTCCACACCTGTACACAGTACTCCAATCTAGATCTAACTAATGCTTTGTACAGTTTGACATTCACTTCCTTGCTTCTATGTTTAATATTTCTTTTTATCATACCTAACATTGTTTTTGCCTTTTTTACTGCTTTCTCTACTTGCTCACCTACTTTACCTGTATGGTCTTTTATAACACTATTCAAAGGTATAGAATGTATTTAAACCATGAGGTAGATTCAACCCCTACAGAAAATCAAATGACTCTATGTGTAGCAGATCCCACTGTTTGCCCTAGGGTTATTCTAACTTAGAACACTATCACACTCATCCACATCATCATGACCACACACTCCAAATAATATAGCACACATCAGATGGCATATTTATTTAATAATACTCATACCAGAAAAATTAGTAGTGAAATTACAAACACAATACAATACATATCATCTTAACTAAATATTCCTATATTATATATATGTTAATATAAATATTAACTAAAGCGGAAATTTTAAGCATTAGCTCTTGTTGGAATTCCCAACTATCATTACCCAGTTCTATTGCCTACACACATCACCCATACATCTCTTTAACTGCATCCTCAACACACCTTATCAAAAACTTCCTCACTCAAATCCCCTCAGGCGGGCGATCTGGACATACCTCGTTTACAATGTGCCCTGCTTACAACATACGTTCAGATTATCTATTAATACAAAACTCACACACCTATTTGAGCGATCCGGTTGTATCACTAACATTCCTACAACAGTCTATCAATCGCTCCTCTATCTAAGTCAGTGAGTTAAACATACTATCTAAATTCAGTCTCTCTCTCTCTCTCTCTTGCTCTCATCTCCTCTCCATCCAATCTCCTGAGTTAAACTTTGTCTCGAGTTATATACACTCAAGCAGAATCAGATCTGACCAATGGATCTCAGGGGGAGGGCTCTATTCAGTCTTATTGAAACAAAATACTTTGTACACCTGTCACTCATCTATCGCAGCAAGCTCCGCTGCCAATACATCTGTCACTCATTCTCCCACTACCCAAATCGGAACGCTAGTGGTCAGCTCCTACCTGTCCACATTCTTTGCCCCAACTCTGTTTTTCTTTGTTGAGACGGTAAGTGACCTTGACACGCATTCAGGTACCTTTAAGCTTTAACATGTTCAGGTACCTTTGTTATCAGCAACCACATCACCCCTGACCTAAACTCTCTTGCTCCGACGGGAACTGTAACATTAAGCTCAACCTGGTGTCAATCATCGGAGGTGATAACACTGTGACTTTGATGTTTACTTTGCACCGTTGTCCAGGACTAATGAAGTGACTGGTGACAGGAGAACTGGAGTTATTGGAAATTTCATTGAGGTGTTAATGTTATAATTGTGTTTTTCTCTCTCCTCAGAATACAAATCTAAGTGTATTGTGGATTATGACAATTCTGGTTTGGCCTGGGATGTGATATGCCTGACTTTCTTGCTTCTTCAGCGACGTGTGTATTCATCCCACTACTTTAGGCATATCGTTGATAGCATTCAGGCTCAGTGCAACCTTGTGTCAAAGTAGGTCTTTCACCTGTACTTACCTGTGTATTGTTTTGTAGTGAACACCTGAGTGGCACCTGCGGTGACAGGAATAGGAACACTGAAACCTTCCACAATAAATGTTAAAGGTAGTCTCATAGCAGATACTGCTGTTGGGGATGAAGTGTTGAATACTTCATTGTGCGAGGCCACAGCCTGTTAATGAGGTGGGGGTGGCCAGTTCTTCCCTTCCTTGTTGTCTTTCATTCCCCTAACAGCAAGCAA